>JAKFHU010000222.1:0-82241 GCA_023783475.1 Daubentonia madagascariensis
AAAATGGCGAAGTAGTGAAATTTCGCAGAAAATGGGATAAAGGATAGTCTAAAGTTCTTTCCCAGTGAAGCAATCTACTTCACAGGAAGAAAACCTCTAGAGGTTCTGTGTGGTGCAGATTTGCATAAATCCATGTATGGAAGTATTCTGTACAGGTGTTTGTTCCTTGGGTTCTATACGTAAAGGAATTCTCACAGAGATGCTCCTCAGGATGTGTACGGTATTTCTTATGTGGGACCCCATTTTCTGTTGCTAATTGCAAGATACCAAGCGGAGAGGATGGCATTTTGGTAGCACGAAGGGAACTTTGACAATATAAACTACGTGAAAGGAACCCAGTTGTATTAACTGAGAGAGACCAGGTCCACGATCAGTTGTGTTGAGGATTGTTTAAATCTGTGTATGGAAGCACTATTGTCAGTGTGTTCTCAGATGACTCAAAAGCAAAAGTGCCAAAGACAGAAGCATTGTTGTGGAACTATACTACTTAGATGTAGATCCAGATTAACCGGTAATATTTCAAACTTCTCATTGCAGAAGGTCTGTAATTTGGTACAAAGTGGGTTAATGGAGAATATAGAGCTGCTTTGAATGAAAACTCTTCTAATCTCGGAGAAAAAACTACGAGGTGATCAGTGGTTTCTATGTTGGCTTCATTCTGTCTGTGGAAGGATGATTTTCTGTTGGTGTTCACAGGCTTCCATACGTAAACAAGTCAGAAAGAGATACTTAATTCAGGAGTGTGCTTCGCTCTTCTGAGAGAACTCGATAGTCCGGTGACATTTCTGGCCTTCGAACTGTCGAGGAATGAGATTATGGTAGAAAGCAGGACAGGAGACAATATACACCACTTTCAAATGAACATCCTTCTATTTCAGGATTGAAAGCAGCCACACGTTCGGATGTGCACAGGTTAACTTCACCATGAGTGAGGGGGCAGAAAGTGCAATCTGTTCAGACATGATGTGATTACAAAAGCGAATCACACAGACAAGCACCTCCAAGGAAGTGTGCACAATATCAGTTGTAGATTTAGATTGACTTGTCACATGTCTAGGATTCTAAGGGAAGAGGAAGAGTAAATTTGTCAAAATGGCTTAGCTGGGAGACAGAAAAGTGTCCCAAGTGAATACACTATTGTTCTTTGAATGATAGCAGCTGGATGTTCAGTCGTTTCCTGGTTGGCTTCACTCTGTGGATGGAAATATGACAAAGGCTTTGTCTTCGTAGCCTTCTCCAAGTAAATGTTGCCTCAAAGAGATGCTTCACCTGGGAACATTCCGACGTTCTGATTGGTAACCAGATAATCTAGTGAGAGTTGAAACCTTCAAAGTGGAAAAGAAGGACATATTCGTAGCAAGCGGGTCAATTGGCAAGGAAATATTTCCAAAGTCATAACAATCCCATTTTCAGACAGAAAGCAGATGGAAGTTCACCTGTGTTGAGGAATGCAAAAATCTGAGTATGGAAAACAAAGGAACAGTTTCTTCCCTCTTGCTTTCATCGGTGGCATAGGTCACGTGGAATAGCATCCTTTTGGTAGTGTACACATTTTCGCTTGTAGACCAAGGTTCACGGGTCACATTACGAAGCTCTAAGTTTAGAAGTACTCCTATTTCGTACAAATCGGGAAAATGGAGATCATAAAGTTGTTCCCAGTTAAAACAATTTAATTCCTGGGAAGAAACACCTAGATGTTCAGGTTGGAACTTTTGGGCTCAAATCTCTGGATGGAAGTATTAGGTTCTGTTTTTTTCTTGATCCTGGCCTTCTATAAATAAAAGAATTCTGGCAGAGATGCCTCCTCAGGATGAGGCCAGAACGTCGGTTGTAGAAACACATTCCCCGTTGGTACTTCGAACCGAATAAGGCGAGAGGAATGACACGGCCGCAGCAAGCGGGTAAACGGCCTACATAACGCTTTTTCCACTTTAAAAACATCTGCTCTAGGACAAAGGGCCGGTAGATGAACACCTGTGTTCAGGACAGATAGATATGTTTGGAAGTAGGATGGCCACTTTGTTCTCCCAAGCTACGAATGGCAAACATGTCAAATAGGGCAGAATCTTGGAGGAAGCATACTGCTTTCCTGAGTAGCTCCAGCTTCTCTGGTCATTTTTTAAAACATTTAGTGGAGAAAATATGTAAGTTCGTATGAAGTGGGTTAGTGGAGAATATAAATCTGTTTCCATGGCAAGCACTCCTCACCCCTGAAAGGAAGCAGCTGGGTGATCAGTTACATATGGGTTAGCGTAACTCTCCATATGGAAGGTTTCTTTCTGTTTCTTTTTACATGTCTCCGTATGTTTAAGAATTGTCAAGGAGCTGGTTTCTATAGGACGTGTACTTCCTTTCTATGGAAGACTATCTTTCTCTGGTAATATTTCCAAGCTTCTAGGTTCAGAAGAATGACAAGTTTGTACGAAGCAGGCAAATTGCCAACATAAGCTATTTCACATGAAACAACTTCTATTCTTCGTTGGAAAGCAGGGACATGTTCACCTCTACACATGTTATCCTGACTCTGTGTATGCAAGATTAATTGACAGTCTCTTCACACATGCTCTGGTGAAACAAACAGTCCCTATTTCAGGCAACTCATAGGGTGTGTGCTAGCTTTCAAAGGGGACCCAGTCTTTCTGGGATCGTGTGTCAGCTTCTGAGTATAGTAAAGAGAGGCAATTTTCAAAAAACCGGTTGGTTGGAGGACATACCAATGTCTCAAGTGAACACGCTTCCACTGTATGAACGAAAGCAGCTAGATGATCAGTAGTGCACAGGTTGGCTTCATTACTTGTATGGAAACTTGTACACACTTTGTCCATAGAGCCCTCTACAAGTTAATGTTTTCTCACAGAGATGACTCTTCAAGGTGTGTAGTGCCTTCAGATTTAGAGCCGGATTATCCGGCAACACTTCGAAGCTTCTAAGAGGAAAAGAAGGAAATGCTCGTTCCGAAAGGGTCAATCGGCAAAGTAAACACGTACAAATTCTCAACACTTCCATTCTCTGAGAGAAAGCAGCTAGGACTTCCTTTGGTATCTGGAGGGCCTAAATCTGTGTATGGAAGCCAAAATTACACTTTCTTCTCACTTGCTTTAATCATAAAAACACAGAGAAATGCCTCCACATGGAACTGTACAGTGTAACTTTTGTTGACCTAGATGCCCTAGAAACGTTGCCAATCTTCGAAATGGCGAAGTAGTGAAATTTCGCAGAAAATGGGATAAAGGATAGTCTAAAGTTCTTTCCCAGTGAAGCAATCTACTTCACAGGAAGAAAACCTCTAGAGGTTCTGTGTGGTGCAGATTTGCATAAATCCATGTATGGAAGTATTCTGTACAGGTGTTTGTTCCTTGGGTTCTATACGTAAAGGAATTCTCACAGAGATGCTCCCTCAGGATGTGTACGGTATTTCTTATGTGGGACCCCATTTTCTGTTGCTAATTGCAAGATACCAAGCGGAGAGGATGGCATTTTGGTAGCACGAAGGGAACTTTGACAATATAAACTACGTGAAAGGAACCCAGTTGTATTAACTGAGAGAGACCAGGTCCACGATCAGTTGTGTTGAGGATTGTTTAAATCTGTGTATGGAAGCACTATTGTCAGTGTGTTCTCAGATGACTCAAAAGCAAAAGTGCCAAAGACAGAAGCATTGTTGTGGAACTATACTACTTAGATGTAGATCCAGATTAACCGGTAATATTTCAAACTTCTCATTGCAGAAGGTCTGTAATTTGGTACAAAGTGGGTTAATGGAGAATATAGAGCTGCTTTGAATGAAAACTCTTCTAATCTCGGAGAAAAAACTACGAGTGATCAGTGGTTTCTATGTTGGCTTCATTCTGTCTGTGGAAGGATGATTTTCTGTTGGTGTTCACAGGCTTCCATACGTAAACAAGTCAGAAAGAGATACTTAATTCAGGAGTGTGCTTCGCTCTTCTGAGAGAACTCGATAGTCCGGTGACATTTCTGGCCTTCGAACTGTCGAGGAATGAGATTATGGTAGAAAGCAGGACAGGAGACAATATACACCACTTTCAAATGAACATCCTTCTATTTCAGGATTGAAAGCAGCCACACGTTCGGATGTGCACAGGTTAACTTCACCATGAGTGAGGGGGCAGAAAGTGCAATCTGTTCAGACATGATGTGATTACAAAAGCGAATCACACAGACAAGCACCTCCAAGGAAGTGTGCACAATATCAGTTGTAGATTTAGATTGACTTGTCACATGTCTAGGATTCTAAGGGAAGAGGAAGAGTAAATTTGTCAAAATGGCTTAGCTGGGAGACAGAAAAGTGTCCCAAGTGAATACACTATTGTTCTTTGAATGATAGCAGCTGGATGTTCAGTCGTTTCCTGGTTGGCTTCACTCTGTGGATGGAAATATGACAAAGGCTTTGTCTTCGTAGCCTTCTCCAAGTAAATGTTGCCTCAAAGAGATGCTTCACCTGGGAACATTCCGACGTTCTGATTGGTAACCAGATAATCTAGTGAGAGTTGAAACCTTCAAAGTGGAAAAGAAGGACATATTCGTAGCAAGCGGGTCAATTGGCAAGGAAATATTTCCAAAGTCATAACAATCCCATTTTCAGACAGAAAGCAGATGGAAGTTCACCTGTGTTGAGGAATGCAAAAATCTGAGTATGGAAAACAAAGGAACAGTTTCTTCCCTCTTGCTTTCATCGGTGGCATAGGTCACGTGGAATAGCATCCTTTTGGTAGTGTACACATTTTCGCTTGTAGACCAAGGTTCACGGGTCACATTACGAAGCTCTAAGTTTAGAAGTACTCCTATTTCGTACAAATCGGGAAAATGGAGATCATAAAGTTGTTCCCAGTTAAAACAATTTAATTCCTGGGAAGAAACACCTAGATGTTCAGGTTGGAACTTTGGGCTCAAATCTCTGGATGGAAGTATTAGGTTCTGTTTTTTTCTTGATCCTGGCCTTCTATAAATAAAAGAATTCTGGCAGAGATGCCTCCTCAGGATGAGGCCAGAACGTCGGTTGTAGAAACACATTCCCCGTTGGTACTTCGAACCGAATAAGGCGAGAGGAATGACACGGCCGCAGCAAGCGGGTAAACGGCCTACATAACGCTTTTTCCACTTTAAAAACATCTGCTCTAGGACAAAGGGCCGGTAGATGAACACCTGTGTTCAGGACAGATAGATATGTTTGGAAGTAGGATGGCCACTTTGTTCTCCCAAGCTACGAATGGCAAACATGTCAAATAGGGCAGAATCTTGGAGGAAGCATACTGCTTTCCTGAGTAGCTCCAGCTTCTCTGGTCATTTCTTAAAACATTTAGTGGAGAAAATATGTAAGTTCGTATGAAGTGGGTTAGTGGAGAATATAAATCTGTTTCCATGGCAAGCACTCCTCACCCCTGAAAGGAAGCAGCTGGGTGATCAGTTACATATGGGTTAGCGTAACTCTCCATATGGAAGGTTTCTTTCTGTTTCTTTTTACATGTCTCCGTATGTTTAAGAATTGTCAAGGAGCTGGTTTCTATAGGACGTGTACTTCCTTTCTATGGAAGACTATCTTTCTCTGGTAATATTTCCAAGCTTCTAGGTTCAGAAGAATGACAAGTTTGTACGAAGCAGGCAAATTGCCAACATAAGCTATTTCACATGAAACAACTTCTATTCTTCGTTGGAAAGCAGGGACATGTTCACCTCTACACATGTTATCCTGACTCTGTGTATGCAAGATTAATTGACAGTCTCTTCACACATGCTCTGGTGAAACAAACAGTCCCTATTTCAGGCAACTCATAGGGTGTGTGCTAGCTTTCAAAGGGGACCCAGTCTTTCTGGGATCGTGTGTCAGCTTCTGAGTATAGTAAAGAGAGGCAATTTTCAAAAAACCGGTTGGTTGGAGGACATACCAATGTCTCAAGTGAACACGCTTCCACTGTATGAACGAAAGCAGCTAGATGATCAGTAGTGCACAGGTTGGCTTCATTACTTGTATGGAAACTTGTACACACTTTGTCCATAGAGCCCTCTACAAGTTAATGTTTTCTCACAGAGATGACTCTTCAAGGTGTGTAGTGCCTTCAGATTTAGAGCCGGATTATCCGGCAACACTTCGAAGCTTCTAAGAGGAAAAGAAGGAAATGCTCGTTCCGAAAGGGTCAATCGGCAAAGTAAACACGTACAAATTCTCAACACTTCCATTCTCTGAGAGAAAGCAGCTAGGACTTCCTTTGGTATCTGGAGGGCCTAAATCTGTGTATGGAAGCCAAAATTACACTTTCTTCTCACTTGCTTTAATCATAAAAACACAGAGAAATGCCTCCACATGGAACTGTACAGTGTAACTTTTGTTGACCTAGATGCCCTAGAAACGTTGCCAATCTTCGAAATGGCGAAGTAGTGAAATTTCGCAGAAAATGGGATAAAGGATAGTCTAAAGTTCTTTCCCAGTGAAGCAATCTACTTCACAGGAAGAAAACCTCTAGAGGTTCTGTGTGGTGCAGATTTGCATAAATCCATGTATGGAAGTATTCTGTACAGGTGTTTGTTCCTTGGGTTCTATACGTAAAGGAATTCTCACAGAGATGCTCCCTCAGGATGTGTACGGTATTTCTTATGTGGGACCCCATTTTCTGTTGCTAATTGCAAGATACCAAGCGGAGAGGATGGCATTTTGGTAGCACGAAGGGAACTTTGACAATATAAACTACGTGAAAGGAACCCAGTTGTATTAACTGAGAGAGACCAGGTCCACGATCAGTTGTGTTGAGGATTGTTTAAATCTGTGTATGGAAGCACTATTGTCAGTGTGTTCTCAGATGACTCAAAAGCAAAAGTGCCAAAGACAGAAGCATTGTTGTGGAACTATACTACTTAGATGTAGATCCAGATTAACCGGTAATATTTCAAACTTCTCATTGCAGAAGGTCTGTAATTTGGTACAAAGTGGGTTAATGGAGAATATAGAGCTGCTTTGAATGAAAACTCTTCTAATCTCGGAGAAAAAACTACGAGGTGATCAGTGGTTTCTATGTTGGCTTCATTCTGTCTGTGGAAGGATGATTTTCTGTTGGTGTTCACAGGCTTCCATACGTAAACAAGTCAGAAAGAGATACTTAATTCAGGAGTGTGCTTCGCTCTTCTGAGAGAACTCGATAGTCCGGTGACATTTCTGGCCTTCGAACTGTCGAGGAATGAGATTATGGTAGAAAGCAGGACAGGAGACAATATACACCACTTTCAAATGAACATCCTTCTATTTCAGGATTGAAAGCAGCCACACGTTCGGATGTGCACAGGTTAACTTCACCATGAGTGAGGGGGCAGAAAGTGCAATCTGTTCAGACATGATGTGATTACAAAAGCGAATCACACAGACAAGCACCTCCAAGGAAGTGTGCACAATATCAGTTGTAGATTTAGATTGACTTGTCACATGTCTAGGATTCTAAGGGAAGAGGAAGAGTAAATTTGTCAAATGGCTTAGCTGGGAGACAGAAAAGTGTCCCAAGTGAATACACTATTGTTCTTTGAATGATAGCAGCTGGATGTTCAGTCGTTTCCTGGTTGGCTTCACTCTGTGGATGGAAATATGACAAAGGCTTTGTCTTCGTAGCCTTCTCCAAGTAAATGTTGCCTCAAAGAGATGCTTCACCTGGGAACATTCCGACGTTCTGATTGGTAACCAGATAATCTAGTGAGAGTTGAAACCTTCAAAGTGGAAAAGAAGGACATATTCGTAGCAAGCGGGTCAATTGGCAAGGAAATATTTCCAAAGTCATAACAATCCCATTTTCAGACAGAAAGCAGATGGAAGTTCACCTGTGTTGAGGAATGCAAAAATCTGAGTATGGAAAACAAAGGAACAGTTTCTTCCCTCTTGCTTTCATCGGTGGCATAGGTCACGTGGAATAGCATCCTTTTGGTAGTGTACACATTTTCGCTTGTAGACCAAGGTTCACGGGTCACATTACGAAGCTCTAAGTTTAGAAGTACTCCTATTTCGTACAAATCGGGAAAATGGAGATCATAAAGTTGTTCCCAGTTAAAACAATTTAATTCCTGGGAAGAAACACCTAGATGTTCAGGTTGGAACTTTTGGGCTCAAATCTCTGGATGGAAGTATTAGGTTCTGTTTTTTTCTTGATCCTGGCCTTCTATAAATAAAAGAATTCTGGCAGAGATGCCTCCTCAGGATGAGGCCAGAACGTCGGTTGTAGAAACACATTCCCCGTTGGTACTTCGAACCGAATAAGGCGAGAGGAATGACACGGCCGCAGCAAGCGGGTAAACGGCCTACATAACGCTTTTTCCACTTTAAAAACATCTGCTCTAGGACAAAGGGCCGGTAGATGAACACCTGTGTTCAGGACAGATAGATATGTTTGGAAGTAGGATGGCCACTTTGTTCTCCCAAGCTACGAATGGCAAACATGTCAAATAGGGCAGAATCTTGGAGGAAGCATACTGCTTTCCTGAGTAGCTCCAGCTTCTCTGGTCATTTCTTAAAACATTTAGTGGAGAAAATATGTAAGTTCGTATGAAGTGGGTTAGTGGAGAATATAAATCTGTTTCCATGGCAAGCACTCCTCACCCCTGAAAGGAAGCAGCTGGGTGATCAGTTACATATGGGTTAGCGTAACTCTCCATATGGAAGGTTTCTTTCTGTTTCTTTTTACATGTCTCCGTATGTTTAAGAATTGTCAAGGAGCTGGTTTCTATAGGACGTGTACTTCCTTTCTATGGAAGACTATCTTTCTCTGGTAATATTTCCAAGCTTCTAGGTTCAGAAGAATGACAAGTTTGTACGAAGCAGGCAAATTGCCAACATAAGCTATTTCACATGAAACAACTTCTATTCTTCGTTGGAAAGCAGGGACATGTTCACCTCTACACATGTTATCCTGACTCTGTGTATGCAAGATTAATTGACAGTCTCTTCACACATGCTCTGGTGAAACAAACAGTCCCTATTTCAGGCAACTCATAGGGTGTGTGCTAGCTTTCAAAGGGGACCCAGTCTTTCTGGGATCGTGTGTCAGCTTCTGAGTATAGTAAAGAGAGGCAATTTTCAAAAAACCGGTTGGTTGGAGGACATACCAATGTCTCAAGTGAACACGCTTCCACTGTATGAACGAAAGCAGCTAGATGATCAGTAGTGCACAGGTTGGCTTCATTACTTGTATGGAAACTTGTACACACTTTGTCCATAGAGCCCTCTACAAGTTAATGTTTTCTCACAGAGATGACTCTTCAAGGTGTGTAGTGCCTTCAGATTTAGAGCCGGATTATCCGGCAACACTTCGAAGCTTCTAAGAGGAAAGAAGGAAATGCTCGTTCCGAAAGGGTCAATCGGCAAAGTAAACACGTACAAATTCTCAACACTTCCATTCTCTGAGAGAAAGCAGCTAGGACTTCCTTTGGTATCTGGAGGGCCTAAATCTGTGTATGGAAGCCAAAATTACACTTTCTTCTCACTTGCTTTAATCATAAAACACAGAGAAATGCCTCCACATGGAACTGTACAGTGTAACTTTTGTTGACCTAGATGCCCTAGAAACGTTGCCAATCTTCGAAATGGCGAAGTAGTGAAATTTTGCAGAAAGTGGGATAAAGGATAGTCTAAAGTTCTTTCCCAGTGAAGCAATCTACTTCACAGGAAGAAAACCTCTAGAGGTTCTGTGTGGTGCAGATTTGCATAAATCCATGTATGGAAGTATTCTGTACAGGGGTTTGTTCCTTGGGTTCTATACGTAAAGGAATTCTCACAGAGATGCTCCCTCAGGATGTGTACGGTATTTCTTATGTGGGACCCCATTTTCTGTTGCTAATTGCAAGATACCAAGCGGAGAGGATGGCATTTTGGTAGCACGAAGGGAACTTTGACAATATAAACTACGTGAAAGGAACCCAGTTGTATTAACTGAGAGAGACCAGGTCCACGATCAGTTGTGTTGAGGATTGTTTAAATCTGTGTATGGAAGCACTATTGTCAGTGTGTTCTCAGATGACTCAAAAGCAAAAGTGCCAAAGACAGAAGCATTGTTGTGGAACTATACTACTTAGATGTAGATCCAGATTAACCGGTAATATTTCAAACTTCTCATTGCAGAAGGTCTGTAATTTGGTACAAAGTGGGTTAATGGAGAATATAGAGCTGCTTTGAATGAAAACTCTTCTAATCTCGGAGAAAAAACTACGAGGTGATCAGTGGTTTCTATGTTGGCTTCATTCTGTCTGTGGAAGGATGATTTTCTGTTGGTGTTCACAGGCTTCCATACGTAAACAAGTCAGAAAGAGATACTTAATTCAGGAGTGTGCTTCGCTCTTCTGAGAGAACTCGATAGTCCGGTGACATTTCTGGCCTTCGAACTGTCGAGGAATGAGATTATGGTAGAAAGCAGGACAGGAGACAATATACACCACTTTCAAATGAACATCCTTCTATTTCAGGATTGAAAGCAGCCACACGTTCGGATGTGCACAGGTTAACTTCACCATGAGTGAGGGGGCAGAAAGTGCAATCTGTTCAGACATGATGTGATTACAAAAGCGAATCACACAGACAAGCACCTCCAAGGAAGTGTGCACAATATCAGTTGTAGATTTAGATTGACTTGTCACATGTCTAGGATTCTAAGGGAAGAGGAAGAGTAAATTTGTCAAAATGGCTTAGCTGGGAGACAGAAAAGTGTCCCAAGTGAATACACTATTGTTCTTTGAATGATAGCAGCTGGATGTTCAGTCGTTTCCTGGTTGGCTTCACTCTGTGGATGGAAATATGACAAAGGCTTTGTCTTCGTAGCCTTCTCCAAGTAAATGTTGCCTCAAAGAGATGCTTCACCTGGGAACATTCCGACGTTCTGATTGGTAACCAGATAATCTAGTGAGAGTTGAAACCTTCAAAGTGGAAAAGAAGGACATATTCGTAGCAAGCGGGTCAATTGGCAAGGAAATATTTCCAAAGTCATAACAATCCCATTTTCAGACAGAAAGCAGATGGAAGTTCACCTGTGTTGAGGAATGCAAAAATCTGAGTATGGAAAACAAAGGAACAGTTTCTTCCCTCTTGCTTTCATCGGTGGCATAGGTCACGTGGAATAGCATCCTTTTGGTAGTGTACACATTTTCGCTTGTAGACCAAGGTTCACGGGTCACATTACGAAGCTCTAAGTTTAGAAGTACTCCTATTTCGTACAAATCGGGAAAATGGAGATCATAAAGTTGTTCCCAGTTAAAACAATTTAATTCCTGGGAAGAAACACCTAGATGTTCAGGTTGGAACTTTTGGGCTCAAATCTCTGGATGGAAGTATTAGGTTCTGTTTTTTTCTTGATCCTGGCCTTCTATAAATAAAAGAATTCTGGCAGAGATGCCTCCTCAGGATGAGGCCAGAACGTCGGTTGTAGAAACACATTCCCCGTTGGTACTTCGAACCGAATAAGGCGAGAGGAATGACACGGCCGCAGCAAGCGGGTAAACGGCCTACATAACGCTTTTTCCACTTTAAAACATCTGCTCTAGGACAAAGGGCCGGTAGATGAACACCTGTGTTCAGGACAGATAGATATGTTTGGAAGTAGGATGGCCACTTTGTTCTCCCAAGCTACGAATGGCAAACATGTCAAATAGGGCAGAATCTTGGAGGAAGCATACTGCTTTCCTGAGTAGCTCCAGCTTCTCTGGTCATTTCTTAAAACATTTAGTGGAGAAAATATGTAAGTTCGTATGAAGTGGGTTAGTGGAGAATATAAATCTGTTTCCATGGCAAGCACTCCTCACCCCTGAAAGGAAGCAGCTGGGTGATCAGTTACATATGGGTTAGCGTAACTCTCCATATGGAAGGTTTCTTTCTGTTTCTTTTTACATGTCTCCGTATGTTTAAGAATTGTCAAGGAGCTGGTTTCTATAGGACGTGTACTTCCTTTCTATGGAAGACTATCTTTCTCTGGTAATATTTCCAAGCTTCTAGGTTCAGAAGAATGACAAGTTTGTACGAAGCAGGCAAATTGCCAACATAAGCTATTTCACATGAAACAACTTCTATTCTTCGTTGGAAAGCAGGGACATGTTCACCTCTACACATGTTATCCTGACTCTGTGTATGCAAGATTAATTGACAGTCTCTTCACACATGCTCTGGTGAAACAAACAGTCCCTATTTCAGGCAACTCATAGGGTGTGTGCTAGCTTTCAAAGGGGACCCAGTCTTTCTGGGATCGTGTGTCAGCTTCTGAGTATAGTAAAGAGAGGCAATTTTCAAAAAACCGGTTGGTTGGAGGACATACCAATGTCTCAAGTGAACACGCTTCCACTGTATGAACGAAAGCAGCTAGATGATCAGTAGTGCACAGGTTGGCTTCATTACTTGTATGGAAACTTGTACACACTTTGTCCATAGAGCCCTCTACAAGTTAATGTTTTCTCACAGAGATGACTCTTCAAGGTGTGTAGTGCCTTCAGATTTAGAGCCGGATTATCCGGCAACACTTCGAAGCTTCTAAGAGGAAAAGAAGGAAATGCTCGTTCCGAAAGGGTCAATCGGCAAAGTAAACACGTACAAATTCTCAACACTTCCATTCTCTGAGAGAAAGCAGCTAGGACTTCCTTTGGTATCTGGAGGGCCTAAATCTGTGTATGGAAGCCAAAATTACACTTTCTTCTCACTTGCTTTAATCATAAAAACACAGAGAAATGCCTCCACATGGAACTGTACAGTGTAACTTTTGTTGACCTAGATGCCCTAGAAACGTTGCCAATCTTCGAAATGGCGAAGTAGTGAAATTTCGCAGAAAATGGGATAAAGGATAGTCTAAAGTTCTTTCCCAGTGAAGCAATCTACTTCACAGGAAGAAAACCTCTAGAGGTTCTGTGTGGTGCAGATTTGCATAAATCCATGTATGGAAGTATTCTGTACAGGTGTTTGTTCCTTGGGTTCTATACGTAAAGGAATTCTCACAGAGATGCTCCCTCAGGATGTGTACGGTATTTCTTATGTGGGACCCCATTTTCTGTTGCTAATTGCAAGATACCAAGCGGAGAGGATGGCATTTTGGTAGCACGAAGGGAACTTTGACAATATAAACTACGTGAAAGGAACCCAGTTGTATTAACTGAGAGAGACCAGGTCCACGATCAGTTGTGTTGAGGATTGTTTAAATCTGTGTATGGAAGCACTATTGTCAGTGTGTTCTCAGATGACTCAAAAGCAAAAGTGCCAAGACAGAAGCATTGTTGTGGAACTATACTACTTAGATGTAGATCCAGATTAACCGGTAATATTTCAAACTTCTCATTGCAGAAGGTCTGTAATTTGGTACAAAGTGGGTTAATGGAGAATATAGAGCTGCTTTGAATGAAAACTCTTCTAATCTCGGAGAAAAAACTACGAGGTGATCAGTGGTTTCTATGTTGGCTTCATTCTGTCTGTGGAAGGATGATTTTCTGTTGGTGTTCACAGGCTTCCATACGTAAACAAGTCAGAAAGAGATACTTAATTCAGGAGTGTGCTTCGCTCTTCTGAGAGAACTCGATAGTCCGGTGACATTTCTGGCCTTCGAACTGTCGAGGAATGAGATTATGGTAGAAAGCAGGACAGGAGACAATATACACCACTTTCAAATGAACATCCTTCTATTTCAGGATTGAAAGCAGCCACACGTTCGGATGTGCACAGGTTAACTTCACCATGAGTGAGGGGGCAGAAAGTGCAATCTGTTCAGACATGATGTGATTACAAAAGCGAATCACACAGACAAGCACCTCCAAGGAAGTGTGCACAATATCAGTTGTAGATTTAGATTGACTTGTCACATGTCTAGGGTTCTAAGGGAAGAGGAAGAGTAAATTTGTCAAAATGGCTTAGCTGGGAGACAGAAAAGTGTCCCAAGTGAATACACTATTGTTCTTGAATGATAGCAGCTGGATGTTCAGTCGTTTCCTGGTTGGCTTCACTCTGTGGATGGAAATATGACAAAGGCTTTGTCTTCGTAGCCTTCTCCAAGTAAATGTTGCCTCAAAGAGATGCTTCACCTGGGAACATTCCGACGTTCTGATTGGTAACCAGATAATCTAGTGAGAGTTGAAACCTTCAAAGTGGAAAAGAAGGACATATTCGTAGCAAGCGGGTCAATTGGCAAGGAAATATTTCCAAAGTCATAACAATCCCATTTTCAGACAGAAAGCAGATGGAAGTTCACCTGTGTTGAGGAATGCAAAAATCTGAGTATGGAAAACAAAGGAACAGTTCTTCCCTCTTGCTTTCATCGGTGGCATAGGTCACGTGGAATAGCATCCTTTTGGTAGTGTACACATTTTCGCTTGTAGACCAAGGTTCACGGGTCACATTACGAAGCTCTAAGTTTAGAAGTACTCCTATTTCGTACAAATCGGGAAAATGGAGATCATAAAGTTGTTCCCAGTTAAAACAATTTAATTCCTGGGAAGAAACACCTAGATGTTCAGGTTGGAACTTTTGGGCTCAAATCTCTGGATGGAAGTATTAGGTTCTGTTTTTTTCTTGATCCTGGCCTTCTATAAATAAAAGAATTCTGGCAGAGATGCCTCCTCAGGATGAGGCCAGAACGTCGGTTGTAGAAACACATTCCCCGTTGGTACTTCGAACCGAATAAGGCGAGAGGAATGACACGGCCGCAGCAAGCGGGTAAACGGCCTACATAACGCTTTTTCCACTTTAAAAACACATCTGCTCTAGGACAAAGGGCCGGTAGATGAACACCTGTGTTCAGGACAGATAGATATGTTTGGAAGTAGGATGGCACTTTGTTCTCCCAAGCTACGAATGGCAAACATGTCAAATAGGGCAGAATCTTGGAGGAAGCATACTGCTTTCCTGAGTAGCTCCAGCTTCTCTGGTCATTTCTTAAAACATTTAGTGGAGAAAATATGTAAGTTCGTAGAAGTGGGTTAGTGGAGAATATAAATCTGTTTCCATGGCAAGCACTCCTCACCCCTGAAAGGAAGCAGCTGGGTGATCAGTTACATATGGGTTAGCGTAACTCTCCATATGGAAGGTTTCTTTCTGTTTCTTTTTACATGTCTCCGTATGTTTAAGAATTGTCAAGGAGCTGGTTTCTATAGGACGTGTACTTCCTTTCTATGGAAGACTATCTTTCTCTGGTAATATTTCCAAGCTTCTAGGTTCAGAAGAATGACAAGTTTGTACGAAGCAGGCAAATTGCCAACATAAGCTATTTCACATGAAACAACTTCTATTCTTCGTTGGAAAGCAGGGACATGTTCACCTCTACACATGTTATCCTGACTCTGTGTATGCAAGATTAATTGACAGTCTCTTCACACATGCTCTGGTGAAACAAACAGTCCCTATTTCAGGCAACTCATAGGGTGTGTGCTAGCTTTCAAAGGGGACCCAGTCTTTCTGGGATCGTGTGTCAGCTTCTGAGTATAGTAAAGAGAGGCAATTTTCAAAAAACCGGTTGGTTGGAGGACATACCAATGTCTCAAGTGAACACGCTTCCACTGTATGAACGAAAGCAGCTAGATGATCAGTAGTGCACAGGTTGGCTTCATTACTTGTATGGAAACTTGTACACACTTTGTCCATAGAGCCCTCTACAAGTTAATGTTTTCTCACAGAGATGACTCTTCAAGGTGTGTAGTGCCTTCAGATTTAGAGCCGGATTATCCGGCAACACTTCGAAGCTTCTAAGAGGAAAAGAAGGAAATGCTCGTTCCGAAAGGGTCAATCGGCAAAGTAAACACGTACAAATTCTCAACACTTCCATTCTCTGAGAGAAAGCAGCTAGGACTTCCTTTGGTATCTGGAGGGCCTAAATCTGTGTATGGAAGCCAAATTACACTTTCTTCTCACTTGCTTTAATCATAAAAACACAGAGAAATGCCTCCACATGGAACTGTACAGTGTAACTTTTGTTGACCTAGATGCCCTAGAAACGTTGCCAATCTTCGAAATGGCGAAGTAGTGAAATTTCGCAGAAAATGGGATAAAGGATAGTCTAAAGTTCTTTCCCAGTGAAGCAATCTACTTCACAGGAAGAAAACCTCTAGAGGTTCTGTGTGGTGCAGATTTGCATAAATCCATGTATGGAAGTATTCTGTACAGGTGTTTGTTCCTTGGGTTCTATACGTAAAGGAATTCTCACAGAGATGCTCCCTCAGGATGTGTACGGTATTTCTTATGTGGGACCCCATTTTCTGTTGCTAATTGCAAGATACCAAGCGGAGAGGATGGCATTTTGGTAGCACGAAGGGAACTTTGACAATAAACTACGTGAAAGGAACCCAGTTGTATTAACTGAGAGAGACCAGGTCCACGATCAGTTGTGTTGAGGATTGTTTAAATCTGTGTATGGAAGCACTATTGTCAGTGTGTTCTCAGATGACTCAAAAGCAAAAGTGCCAAAGACAGAAGCATTGTTGTGGAACTATACTACTTAGATGTAGATCCAGATTAACCGGTAATATTTCAAACTTCTCATTGCAGAAGGTCTGTAATTTGGTACAAAGTGGGTTAATGGAGAATATAGAGCTGCTTTGAATGAAAACTCTTCTAATCTCGGAGAAAAAACTACGAGGTGATCAGTGGTTTCTATGTTGGCTTCATTCTGTCTGTGGAAGGATGATTTTCTGTTGGTGTTCACAGGCTTCCATACGTAAACAAGTCAGAAAGAGATACTTAATTCAGGAGTGGCTTCGCTCTTCTGAGAGAACTCATAGTCCGGTGACATTTCTGGCCTTCAACTGTCGAGGAATGAGATTATGGTAGAAAGCAGGACAGGAGACAATATACACCACTTTCAAATGAACATCCTTCTATTTCAGATTGAAAGCAGCCACACGTTCGATGTGCACAGGTTAACTTCACCATGAGTGAGGGGGCAGAAAGTCAATCTGTTCAGACATGATGTGATTACAAAAGCGAATCACACAGACAAGCACCTCCAAGGAAGTGTGCACAATATCAGTTGTAGATTTAGATTGACTTGTCACATGTCTAGGATTCTAAGGGAAGAGGAAGAGTAAATTTGTCAAAATGGCTTAGCTGGGAGACAGAAAAGTGTCCCAAGTGAATACACTATTGTTCTTTGAATGATAGCAGCTGGATGTTCAGTCGTTTCCTGGTTGGCTTCACTCTGTGGATGGAAATATGACAAAGGCTTTGTCTTCGTAGCCTTCTCCAAGTAAATGTTGCCTCAAAGAGATGCTTCACCTGGGAACATTCCGACGTTCTGATTGGTAACCAGATAATCTAGTGAGAGTTGAAACCTTCAAAGTGGAAAAGAAGGACATATTCGTAGCAAGCGGGTCAATTGGCAAGGAAATATTTCCAAAGTCATAACAATCCCATTTTCAGACAGAAAGCAGATGGAAGTTCACCTGTGTTGAGGAAGCAAAAATCTGTATGGAAAACAAAGGAACAGTTTCTTCCTCTTGCTTTCATCGGGGCATAGGTCACGTGGAATAGCATCCTTTTGGTAGTGTACACATTTTCGCTTGTAGACCAAGGTTCACGGGTCACATTACGAAGCTCTAAGTTTAGAAGTACTCCTATTTCGTACAAATCGGGAAAATGGAGATCATAAAGTTGTTCCCAGTTAAAACAATTTAATTCCTGGGAAGAAACACCTAGATGTTCAGGTTGGAACTTTTGGGCTCAAATCTCTGGATGGAAGTATTAGGTTCTGTTTTTTTCTTGATCCTGGCCTTCTATAAATAAAAGAATTCTGGCAGAGATGCCTCCTCAGGATGAGGCCAGAACGTCGGTTGTAGAAACACATTCCCCGTTGGTACTTCGAACCGAATAAGGCGAGAGGAATGACACGGCCGCAGCAAGCGGGTAAACGGCCTACATAACGCTTTTTCCACTTTAAAACATCTGCTCTAGGACAAAGGGCCGGTAGATGAACACCTGTGTTCAGGACAGATAGATATGTTTGGAAGTAGGATGGCCACTTTGTTCTCCCAAGCTACGAATGGCAAACATGTCAAATAGGGCAGAATCTTGGAGGAAGCATACTGCTTTCCTGAGTAGCTCCAGCTTCTCTGGTCATTTCTTAAAACATTTAGTGGAGAAAATATGTAAGTTCGTATGAAGTGGGTTAGTGGAGAATATAATCTGTTTCCATGGCAAGCACTCCTCACCCCTGAAAGGAAGCAGCTGGGTGATCAGTTACATATGGGTTAGCGTAACTCTCCATATGGAAGGTTTCTTTCTGTTTCTTTTTACATGTCTCCGTATGTTTAAGAATTGTCAAGGAGCTGGTTTCTATAGGACGTGTACTTCCTTTCTATGGAAGACTATCTTTCTCTGGTAATATTTCCAAGCTTCTAGGTTCAGAAGAATGACAAGTTTGTACGAAGCAGGCAAATTGCCAACATAAGCTATTTCACATGAAACAACTTCTATTCTTCGTTGGAAAGCAGGGACATGTTCACCTCTACACATGTTATCCTGACTCTGTGTATGCAAGATTAATTGACAGTCTCTTCACACATGCTCTGGTGAAACAAACAGTCCCTATTTCAGGCAACTCATAGGGTGTGTGCTAGCTTTCAAAGGGGACCCAGTCTTTCTGGGATCGTGTGTCAGCTTCTGAGTATAGTAAAGAAAGGCAATTTTCAAAAAACCGGTTGGTTGGAGGACATACCAATGTCTCAAGTGAACACGCTTCCACTGTATGAACGAAAGCAGCTAGATGATCAGTAGTGCACAGGTTGGCTTCATTACTTGTATGGAAACTTGTACACACTTTGTCCATAGAGCCCTCTACAAGTTAATGTTTTCTCACAGAGATGACTCTTCAAGGTGTGTAGTGCCTTCAGATTTAGAGCCGGATTATCCGGCAACACTTCGAAGCTTCTAAGAGGAAAAGAAGGAAATGCTCGTTCCGAAAGGGTCAATCGGCAAAGTAAACACGTACAAATTCTCAACACTTCCATTCTCTGAGAGAAAGCAGCTAGGACTTCCTTTGGTATCTGGAGGGCCTAAATCTGTGTATGGAAGCCAAAATTACACTTTCTTCTCACTTGCTTTAATCATAAAAACACAGAGAAATGCCTCCACATGGAACTGTACAGTGTAACTTTTGTTGACCTAGATGCCCTAGAAACGTTGCCAATCTTCGAAATGGCGAAGTAGTGAAATTTCGCAGAAAGGGGTAAAGGATAGTCTAAAGTTCTTTCCCAGTGAAGCAATCTACTTCACAGGAAGAAAACCTCTAGAGGTTCTGTGTGGTGCAGATTTGCATAAATCCTGTATGGAAGTATTCTGTACAGGTGTTTGTTCCTTGGGTTCTATACGTAAAGGAATTCTCACAGAGATGCTCCCTCAGGATGTGTACGGTATTTCTTATGTGGGACCCCATTTTCTGTTGCTAATTGCAAGATACCAAGCGGAGAGGATGGCATTTTGGTAGCACGAAGGGAACTTTGACAATATAAACTACGTGAAAGGAACCCAGTTGTATTAACTGAGAGAGACCAGGTCCACGATCAGTTGTGTTGAGGATTGTTTAAATCTGTGTATGGAAGCACTATTGTCAGTGTGTTCTCAGATGACTCAAAAGCAAAAGTGCCAAAGACAGAAGCATTGTTGTGGAACTATACTACTTAGATGTAGATCCAGATTAACCGGTAATATTTCAAACTTCTCATTGCAGAAGGTCTGTAATTTGGTACAAAGTGGGTTAATGGAGAATATAGAGCTGCTTTGAATGAAAACTCTTCTAATCTCGGAGAAAAAACTACGAGGTGATCAGTGGTTTCTATGTTGGCTTCATTCTGTCTGTGGAAGGATGATTTTCTGTTGGTGTTCACAGGCTTCCATAAGTAAACAAGTCAGAAAGAGATACTTAATTCAGGATGTGCTTCGCTCTTCTGAGAGAACTCGATAGTCCGGTGACATTTCTGGCCTTCGAACTGTCGAGGAATGAGATTATGGTAGAAAGCAGGACAGGAGACAATATACACCACTTTCAAATGAACATCCTTCTATTTCAGGATTGAAAGCAGCCACACGTTCAGATGTGCACAGGTTAACTTCACCATGAGTGAGGGGCAGAAAGTGCAATCTGTTCAGACATGATGTGATTACAAAAGCGAATCACACAGACAAGCACCTCCAAGGAAGTGTGCACAATATCAGTTGTAGATTTAGATTGACTTGTCACATGTCTGAGATTCTAAGGGAAGAGGAAGAGTAAATTTGTCAAAATGGCTTAGCTGGGAGACAGAAAAGTGTCCCAAGTGAATACACTATTGTTCTTTGAATGATAGCAGCTGGATGTTCAGTCGTTTCCTGGTTGGCTTCACTCTGTGGATGGAAATATGAAAAGGCTTTGTCTTCGTAGCCTTCTCCAAGTAAATGTTGCCTCAAAGAGATGCTTCACCTGGGAACATTCCGACGTTCTGATTGGTAACCAGATAATCTAGTGAGAGTTGAAACCTTCAAAGTGGAAAAGAAGGACATATTCGTAGCAAGCGGGTCAATTGGCAAGGAAATATTTCCAAAGTCATAACAATCCCATTTTCAGACAGAAAGCAGATGGAAGTTCACCTGTGTTGAGGAAGCAAAAATCTGGTATGGAAAACAAAGGAACAGTTTCTTCTCTCTTGCTTTCATCGGTGGCATAGGTCACGTGGAATAGCATCCTTTTGGTAGTGTACACATTTTCGCTTGTAGACCAAGGTTCACGGGTCACATTACGAAGCTCTAAGTTTAGAAGTACTCCTATTTCGTACAAATCGGGAAAATGGAGATCATAAAGTTGTTCCCAGTTAAAACAATTTAATTCCTGGGAAGAAACACCTAGATGTTCAGGTTGGAACTTTTGGGCTCAAATCTCTGGATGGAAGTATTAGGTTCTGTTTTTTTCTTGATCCTGGCCTTCTATAAATAAAAGAATTCTGGCAGAGATGCCTCGTCAGGATGAGTCCAGAACGTCGGTTGTAGAAACACATTCCCCGTTGGTACTTCGAACCGAATAAGGCGAGAGGAATGACACGGCCGCAGCAAGCGGGTAAACGGCCTACATAACGCTTTTTCCACTTTAAAACATCTGCTCTAGGACAAAGGGCCGGTAGATGAACACTTGTGTTCAGGACAGATAGATATGTTTGGAAGTAGGATGGCCACTTTGTTCTCCCAAGCTACGAATGGCAAACATGTCAAATAGGGCAGAATCTTGGAGGAAGCATACTGCTTTCCTGAGTAGCTCCAGCTTCTCTGGTCATTTCTTAAAACATTTAGTGGAGAAAATATGTAAGTTCGTATGAAGTGGGTTAGTGGAGAATATAAATCTGTTTCCATGGCAAGCACTCCTCACCCCTGAAAGGAAGCAGCTGGGTGATCAGTTACATATGGGTTAGCGTAACTCTCCATATGGAAGGTTTCTTTCTGTTTCTTTTTACATGTCTCCGTATGTTTAAGAATTGTCAAGGAGCTGGTTTCTATAGGACGTGTACTTCCTTTCTATGGAAGACTATCTTTCTCTGGTAATATTTCCAAGCTTCTAGGTTCAGAAGAATGACAAGTTTGTACGAAGCAGGCAAATTGCCAACATAAGCTATTTCACATGAAACAACTTCTATTCTTCGTTGGAAAGCAGGGACATGTTCACCTCTACACATGTTATCCTGACTCTGTGTATGCAAGATTAATTGACAGTCTCTTCACACATGCTCTGGTGAAACAAACAGTCCCTATTTCAGGCAACTCATAGGGTGTGTGCTAGCTTTCAAAGGGGACCCAGTCTTTCTGGGACCGTGTGTCAGCTTCTGAGTATAGTAAAGAAAGGCAATTTTCAAAAAACCGGTTGGTTGGAGGCCATACCAATGTCTCAAGTGAACACGCTTCCACTGTATGAACGATAGCAGCTAGATGATCAGTAGTGCACAGGTTGGCTTCATTACTTGTATGGAAACTTGTACACACTTGTCCATAGAGCCCTCTACAAGTTAATGTTTTCTCACAGAGATGACTCTTCAAGGTGTGTAGTGCCTTCAGATTTAGAGCCGGATTATCCGGCAACACTTCGAAGCTTCTAAGGGAAAAGAAGGAAATGCTCGTTCCGAAGGGTCAATCGGCAAAGTAAACACGTACAAATTCCAACACTTCCATCTCTGAGAGAAAGCAGCTAGGACTTCCTTTGGTATCTGGAGGGCCTAAATCTGTGTATGGAAGCCAAAATTACACTTTCTTCTCACTTGCTTTAATCATAAAAACACAGAGAAATGCCTCCACATGGTACTTTACAGTGTAACTTTTGTTGACCTAGATGCCCTAGAAACGTTGCCAATCTTCGAAATGGCGAAGTAGTGAAATTTCGCAGAAATGGGATAAAGGATAGTCTAAAGTTCTTTCCCAGTGAAGCAATCTACTTCACAGGAAGAAAACCTCTAGAGGTTCTGTGTGGTGCAGATTTGCATAAATCCCTGTATGGAAGTATTCTGTACAGGTTTTGTTCCTTGGGTTCTATAGTAAAGGAATTCTCACAGAGATGCTCCCTCAGGATGTGTACGGTATTTCTTATGTGGGACCCCATTTTCTGTTGCTAATTGCAAGATACCAGCGGAGAGGATGGCATTTTGGTAGCACGAAGGGAACTTTGACAATATAAACTACGTGAAAGGAACCCAGTTGTATTAACTGAGAGAGACCAGGTCCAGATCAGTTGTGTTGAGGATTGTTTAAATCTGTGTATGGAAGCACTATTGTCAGTGTGTTCTCAGATGACTCAAAAGCAAAAGTGCCAAAGACAGAAGCATTGTTGTGGAACTATACTACTTAGATGTAGATCCAGATTAACTGGTAATATTTCAAAGTTCTCATTGCAGAAGGTCTGTAATGTCGTACAAAGTGGGTTAATGGAGAATATAGAGCTGCTTTGAATGAAAACTCTTCTAATCTCGGAGAAAAAACCATGAGGTGATCAGTGGGTTCTATGTTGGCTTCATTCTGTCTGTGGAAGGATGATTTTCTGTTGGTGTTCACGGGCTTCCATAAGTAAACAAGTCAGAAAGAGATACTTAATTCAGGAGTGCGCTTCGCTCTTCTGAGAGAACTCAATAGTCCGGTGACATTTCTGGCCTTCCAACTGGCGAGGAATGAGATTATGTTAGAAAGCAGGACAGGAGACAATATACACACTTTCAAATGAACATCCTTCTATTTCAGGATTGAAAGCAGCCACACGTTCAGATGTGCACAGGTTAACTTCACCATGAGTGAGGGGGCAGAAAGTACAATCTGTTCAGACATGATGTGATTACAAAGCGAATCACACAGACAGCACCTCCAAGGAAGTGTGCACAATATCAGTTGTAGATTTAGATTGACTTGTCACATGTCTAGAATTCTAAGGGAAGAGGAAGAGGAAATTTGTCAAAATGGCTTAGCTGGGAGACAGAAAGGTGTCCCAAGTGAATACACTATTGTTCATTGAATGATAGCAGCTGGATGTTCAGTCATTTCCTGGTTGGCTTCACTCTGTGGATGGAAATATGACAAAGACTTTGTCTTGGTAGCCTTCTCCAAGTAAATGTTGCCTCCAAGAGATGCTTCACCTGGGAACATTCCGACGTTCTGATTGGTAACCAGATAATCTAGTGAGAGTTGAAACCTTCAAAGTGGAAAAGAAGGACATATTCGTAGCAAGCGGGTCAATTGGCAAGGAAATATTTCCAAAGTCATAAAAATCCCATTTTCAGACAGAAAGCAGATGGAAGTTCACCTGTGTTGAAGAATGCAAAAATCTGAGTATGGAAAACAAAGGAACAGTTTCTTCTCTCTTGCTTTCATCGGTGGCATAGGTCACGTGGAATAGCATCCTTTTGGTAGTGTACACATTTTCGCTTGTAGACCAAGGTTCACGGGTCACATTACGAAGCTCTAAGTTTAGAAGTACTCCTATTTCGTACAAAGCGGGAAAATGGAGATCATAAAGTTGTTCCCAGTTAAAACAATTTAATTCCTGGGAAGAAACACCTAGATGTTCAGGTTGGAACTTTTGGGCTCAAATCTCTGGATGGAAGTATTAGGTTCTGTTTTTTCTTGATCCTGGCCTTCTATAAATAAAGAATTCTGGCAGAGATGCCTCGTCAGGATGAGTCCAGAACGTCGGTTGTAGAAACACATTCCCCGTTGGTACTTCGAACCGAATAAGGGAGAGGAATGACACTGCCGCAGCAGCGGGTAAACGGCCTACATAACGCTTTTCCACTTTAAAACATCTGCTCTAGGACAAAGGGCCGGTAGATGAACACTTTTGTTCAGGACAGATAGATATGTTTGGAAGTAGGATGGCCACTTTGTTCTCCCAAGCTACGAATGGCAAACATGTCAAATAGGGCAGAATCTTGGAGGAAGCATACTGCTTTCCTGAGGAGCCTCCAGCTTCTCGGGTCATTTCTTAAAACATTGAGTGAGAAAATATGTAAGTTCGTATGAAGTGGGTTAGTGGAGAATATAATCTGTTTCCATGGCAAGCATCCTCACCCCTGAAAGGAAGCAGCTGGGTGATCAGTTGCATATGGGTTAGCGTAACTCTCCATATGGAAGGTTTCTTTCTGTTTCTTTTTACATGTCTCCGTATGTTTAAGAATTGTCAAGGAGCTGGTTTCTATAGGACGTGTACTTCCTTTCTATGGAAGACTTTGTTTCTCTGTAATATTTCCAAGCTTCTAGGTTCAGAAGAATGACAAGTTTGTACGAAGCAGGCAAATTGCCAACATAAGCTATTTCACATGAAACAACTTCTATTCTTCGTTGGAAAGCAGTGACATGTTCACCTCTACACATGTTATCCTGACTCTGTGTATGCAAGATTAATTGACAGTCTCTTCACACATGCTCTGGTGAAACAAACAGTCCCTATTTCAGGCAACTCATAGGGTGTGTGCTAGCTTTCAAAGGGGACCCAGTCTTTCTGGGCCGTGTGTCAGCTTCTGAGTATAGTAAAGAAAGGCAATTTTCAAAAAACCGGTTGGTTGGAGGACATACCAATGTCTCAAGTGAACACGCTTCCACTGTATGAACGACAGCAGCTAGATGATCAGGAGTGCACAGGTTGGCTTCATTACTTGTATGGAAACTTGTACACACTTTGTCCATAGAGCCCTCTACAAGTTAATGTTTTCTCACAGAGAACCTCTTCAAGGTGTGTAGGCCTTCAGATTTAGAGCCGGATTATCCGGCAAACTTCGAAGCTTCTAAGAGGAAAAGAAGGAAATGCTCGTTCCGAAGGGTCAATCGGCAAAGTAAACACGTACAAATTCCCAACACTTCCATTCTCTGAGAGAAAGCAGCTAGGACTTCCTTTGGTATCTGGAGGGCCTAAATCTGTGTATGGAAGCCAAAATTACACTTTCTTCTCACTTGCTTTAATCATAAAACACAGAGAAATGCCTCCAATGGAACTTACAGTGTAACTTTGTAGACCTAGATTGCCCTAGAAACGTTCCAATCTTCGAAGTGGCGAAGTAGTGAAATTTCGCAGAAAGTGGGATAAAGGATAGTCTAAAGTTCTTTCCCAGTGAAGCAATCTACTTCACAGGAAGAAAACCTCTAGAGGTTCTGTGTGGTGCAGATTTGCATAAATCCCTGTATGGAAGTATTCTGTACAGGTATTTGTTCCTTGGGTTCTATAGTAAAGGAATTCTCACAGAGATGCTCCCTCAGGATGTACGGCATTTCTTTGTGGGACCCCATTTTCTGTTGCTAATTGCAAGATACCAAGCGGAGAGGATGGCATTTTGGTAGCACGAAGGGAACTTTGACAATATAAAGCTACGTGAAAGGAACCCAGTTGTATTAACTGAGAGAGACCAGGTCCATGATCAGTTGTGTTGAGGATTGTTTAAATCTGTGTATGGAAGCACTATTGTCAGTGTGTTCTCAGATGACTCAAAAGCAAAAGTGCCAAAGACAGAAGCATCGTTGTGGAACTATACTACTTAGATGTAGATCCAGATTAACTGGTAATATCTCAAAATTCTCATTGCAGAAGGTCTGTAATTTCGTACAAAGTGGGTTAATGGAGAATATAGAGCTGCTTTGAATGAAAACTCTTCTAATCTCGGAGAAAAAACCACGAGGTGATCAGTGGTTTCTATGTTGGCTTCATTCTGTCTGTGGAAGGATGATTTTCTGTTGGTGTTCACAGGCTTCCATAAGTAAACAAGTCAGAAAGAGATACTTAATTCAGGAGTGCGCTTCGCTCTTTTGAGAGAACTCGATAGTCCGGTGACATTTCTGACCTTCCAACTGGCGAGGAATGAGATTACGGTAGAAAGCAGGACAGGAGACAATATACAGCACTTTCAAGTGAACATCCTTCTATTTCAGGCTAGAAAGCAGCCACACGTTCAGATGTGCACAGGTTAACTTCACCATGAGTGAGGGGGCAGAAAGTACAATCTGTTCAGACATGATGTGATTACAAAAGCGAATCACACAGACAGGCACCTCCAAGGAAGTGTGCACAATATCAGTTGTAGATTTAGATTGACTTGTCACATGTCTAAGATTCTAAGGGAAGAGGAAGAGGAAATTTGTCAAAATGGCTTAGCTGGGAGACAGAAAAGTGTCCCAAGTGAATACACTATTGTTCATTGAATGATAGCAGCTGGATGTTCAGTCGTTTCCTGGTTGGCTTCACTCTGTGGATGGAAATATGACAAAGACTTTGTCTTCGTAGCCTTCTCCAAGTAAATGTTGCCTCAAAGAGATGTTCACCTGGGAACATTCCGACGTTCTGATTGGTAACCAGATAATCTAGTGCGAGGTTGAAACCTTCAAAGTGGAAAAGAAGGACATTTCGTAGCAAGCGGGCAATTGGAAGGAAATATTTCCAAACTCATAACAATCCCATTTTCAGACAGAAAGCAGATGGAAGGTCACCTGTGTTGAGGAAGCAAAAATCTGTGTATGGAAAACAAAGGAACAGTTTCTTCTCTCTTGCTTTCATCGGTGGCATAGGTCACGTGGAATAGCATCCTTTTGGTAGTGTACACATTTTCGCTTGTAGACCAAGGTTCACGGGTCACATTACGAAGCTCTAAGTTTAGAAGTACTCCTATTTCGTACAAAGCTGGAAAATGAGAATCATAAAGTTGTTCCCAGTTAAAACAATTTAATTCCTGGGAAGAAACACCTAGATGTTCAGGTTGGAACTTTTGGGCTCAAATCTCTGGATGGAAGTATTAGGTTCTGTTTTTTTCTTGATCCTGGCCTTCTATAAATAAAAGAATTCTGGCAGAGATGCCTCGTCAGGATGAGTCCAGAACGTCGGTTGTAGAAACAAATTCCCCGTTGGTACTTCGAACCGAATAAGGGGAGAGGAATGACACTGCCGCAGCAGGCGGGTAACTGCCTACATAACGCTTTTTCCACTTTAAACACATCTGCTCTAGGACAAAGGGCCGGTAGATGAACACTTGTGTTCAGGACAGATAGATATGTTTGGAAGTAGGATGTCCACTTTGTTCTCCCAAGCTACGAATGGCAAACATGTCAAATAGGGCAGAATCTTGGAGGAAGCATACTGCTTTCCTGAGTAGCCTCAGCTTCTCTGGTCATTTCTTAAAACATTTAGTGGAGAATATATGTAAGTTCGCATGAAGTGGGTTAGTGGAGAATATAAATCTTTTCCATGGCAAGCATTCCTCACCCCTGAAAGGAAGCAGTGGGTGATCAGTTGCATATGGGTTAGCGTAACTCTCCATATGGAAGGTTTCTTTCTGTTTCTTTTTACATGTCTCCGTATGTTTAAGAATTGTCAAGGAGCTGGTATCTATAGGACGTGTACTTCCTTTCTATGGAAGACTTTCTTTCTCTGGTAATATTTCCAAGCTTCTAGGTTCAGAAGAATGACAAGTTTGTACGAAGCAGGCAAATTGGCAACATAAGCTATTTCATATGAAACAACTTCTATTCTTCGTTGGAAAGCAGAGACATGTTCACCTCAACACATGTTATCCTGACTCTGTGTATGCAAGATTAATTGACAGTCTCTTCTCACATACTCTGGTGAACAAACAGTCCCTATTTCAGGCAACTCATAGGGTGTGTGCTAGCTTTCAAAGAGGACCCAGTCTTTCTGCGGCCGTGTGTCACCTTCTGAGTATAGTAAAGAAAGGCAATTTTCAAATCACCGGTTGGTTGGAGGACATACCAATGTCTCAAGTGAACACACTTCCACTGTTAGAACGACAGCAGCTAGATGATCAGTAATGCACAGGTTGGCTTAATTACTTGTATGGAAACTTGTACACACTTTGTCCATAGAGCCCTCTACAAGTTAATGTTTTCTCACAGAAAACACCTCTTCAAGGTGTGTAGCGCCTTCAGATTTAGAGCCGGATTATCCTGCAAGACTTCGAAGCTTCTAAGAGGAAAAGAAGGAAATGCTCGTTCCGAGAGGGTCAATCGGCAAAGTAAACACGTACAAATTCCCAACACTTCCATTCTCTGAGAGCAAGCAGCTAGGACTTCCTTTGGTATCTGGAGGGCCTAAATCTGTGTACGGAAGCCAAAATACACTTTCTTCTCACTTGCTTTAATCATAAAAACACAGAGAAATGCCTCCACATGGAACTTTACAGTGTAACTTTTGTAGACCTAGATGCCCTAGAAACGTTTCCAATCTTCGAAGTGGCGAAGTAGTGAAATTTCGCAGAAAGTGGGATAAAGGATAGTCTAAAGTTCTTTCCCAGTGAAGCAATCTACTTCACAGGAAGAAAACCTCTAGAGGTTCTGTGTGGTGCAGATTTGCATAAATCCCTGTATGGAAGTATTCTGTACAGGTATTTGTTCCTTGGGTTCTATAAGTAAAGGAATTCTCACAGAGATGCTCCCTCAGGATGTGTACGGCATTTCTTTGTGGGACCCCATTTTCTGTTGCTAATTGCAGATTCCAAGCGGGGAGGATGGCATTTGGTAGCACGAAGGGAACTTTGACAATATAAAGCTACGTGAAAGGAACCCAGTTGTATTAACTGAGAGAGACCAGGTCCATGATCAGTTGTGTTGAGGATTGTTTAAATCTGTTTGAGAAGCACTATTGTCAGTGTGTTCCAGATGACTCAAAAGCAAAAGTGCCAAAGACAGAAGCATCGTTGTGGAACTATACTACTTAGATGTAGATCCAGATTAACTGGTAATATTTCAAAATTTCATTGCAGAAGGTCTGTAATTTCGTACATAGTGGGTTAATGGAGAATATAGAGCTGCTTTGAATGAAAACTCTTCTAATCTCGGAGAAAAAAACTGAGGTGATCAGGGTTACTATGTTGGCTTCATTCTGTCTGTGGAAGGATGATTTTCTGTTGGTGTTCACAGGCTTCCATAAGTAAAGAAGTAGAAAGAGATACTTAATTCAGGAGTGCGCTTCGTGCTCTTTGAGAGAACTCGATAGTCCGGTGAATTTTCTGCCTTCCAACTGGCGAGGAATGAGATTACGGTAGAAAGCAGGACAGGAGACAATATACAGCACTTTCAAATGAACATCCTTCTATTTCATGATTGAAAGCAGCCACACGTTCAGATGTGCACAGGTTAACTTCACCATGAGTGAGGGGGCAGAAAGTACAATCTGTTCAGACATGATGTGATTACAAAAGCGAATCACACAGACAGGCACCTCCAAGGAAGTGTGCACAATATCAGTTGTAGATTTAGATTGACTTGTCACATGTCTAAGATTCTAAGGGAAGAGGAAGAGGAAATTTGTCAAAATGGCTTAGCTGGGAGACAGAAAAGTGTCCCAAGTGAATACACTATTGTTCATTGAATGATAGCAGCTGGATGTTCAGTCGTTTCCTGGTTGGCTTCACTCTGTGGATGGAAATATGACAAAGACTTTGTCTTCGTAGCCTTCTCCAAGTAAATGTTGCCTCAAAGAGATGCTTCACCTGGGAACATTCCGACGTTCTGATTGGTAACTAGATAATCTAGTGAGAGTTGAAACCTTCAAAGTGGAAAAGAAGGACATATTCGTAGCAAGCGGTCAATTGGCAAGGAAATATTTCCAAAGTCATAACAATCCCATTTTCAGACAGAAAGCAGATGGAAGTTCACCTGTGTTGAGGATAGCAAAAATCTGTGTATGGAAAACAAAGGAACAGTGTCTTCTCTCTTGCTTTCATCGGTGGCATAGGTCACGTGGAATTGCATCCTTTTGGAAGTGTACACATTTTCGCTTGTAGACCAAGTTCACGGGTCACATTACGAAGCTCTAAGTTTAGAAGTACTCCTATTTCGTACAAAGCGGGAAAATGGAGATATAAAGTTGTTCCCAGTTAAAACAATTTAATTCCTGGAAGAAACACCTAGATGTTTTGGTTGGAACTTTTGGGCTCAAATCTCTGGATGGAAGTATTAGGTTCTGTTTTTTTCTTGATCCTGGCCTTCTATAAATAAAAGAATTCTGGCAGAGATGCCTCCTCAGGATGAGGCCAGAACGTCGGTTGTAGAAACACATTCCCCGTTGGTACTTCGAACCGAATAAGGCTAGAGGAATGACACGGCCGCAGCAAGCGGGTAAACGGCCTACATAACGCTTTTTCCACTTTAAAAACATCTGCTCTAGGACAAAGGGCCGGTAGATGAACACCTGTGTTCAGGACAGATAGATATGTTTGGAAGTAGGATGGCCACTTTGTTCTCCCAAGCTACGAATGGCAAACATGTCAAATAGGGCAGAATCTTGGAGGAAGCATACTGCTTTCCTGAGTAGCCTCAGCTTCTCTTGTCATTTCTTAAAACATTTAGTGGAGAAAATATGTAAGTTCGTATGAAGTGGGTTAGTGGAGAATATAAATCTGTTTCCATGGCAAGCATCCTCACCCCTGAAAGGAAGCAGCTGGGTGATCAGTTACATATGGGTTAGCGTAACTCTCCATATGGAAGGTTTCTTTCTGTTTCTTTTTACATGTCTCCGTATGTTTAAGAATTGTCAAGGAGCTGGTTTCTATAGGACGTGTACTTCCTTTCTATGGAAGACTATCTTTCTCTGGTAATATTTCCAAGCTTCTAGGTTCAGAAGAATGACAAGTTTGTACGAAGCAGGCAAATTGCCAACATAAGCTATTTCACATGAAACAACTTCTATTCTTCGTTGGAAAGCAGGGACATGTTCACCTCTACACATGTTATCCTGACTCTGTGTATGCAAGATTAATTGACAGTCTCTTCACACATGCTCTGGTGAAACAAACAGTCCCTATTTCAGGCAACTCATAGGGTGTGTGCTAGCTTTCAAAGGGGACCCAGTCTTTCTGGGACCGTGTGTCAGCTTCTGAGTACAGTAAATTAAGGCAATTTTCAAAAAACCGGTTGGTTGGAGGACATACCAATGTCTCAAGTGAACACGCTTCCACTGTATGAACGAAAGCAGCTAGATGATCAGTAGTGCACAGGTTGGCTTCATTACTTGTATGGAAACTTGTACACACTTTGTCCATAGAGCCCTCTACAAGTTAATGTTTTCTCACAGAGATGACTCTTCAAGGTGTGTAGTGCCTTCAGATTTAGAGCCGGATTATCTGGCAACACTTCGAAGCTTCTAAGTGGAAAAGAAGGAAATGCTCGTTCCGAGAGGGTCAACCGGCAAAGTAAACACGTACAAATTCCAAACACTTCCATCTCTGAGAGAAAGCAGCTAGGACTTCCTTTGGTATCTGGAGGGCCTAAATCTGTGTATGGAAGACAAAATTACACTTTCTTCTCACTTGCTTTAATCATAAAAACAGAGAAATGCCTCCACATGGTATTTTACAGTGTAACTTTTGTTGACCTAGATGCCCTAGAAACGTTGCCAATCTTCGAATGGCGAAGTAGTGAATTTCGCAGAAAGTGGGATAAAGGATAGTCTAAAGTTCTTTCCCAGTGAAGCAATCTACTTCACAGGAAGAAAACCTCTAGAGGTTCTGTGTGGTGCAGATTTGCATAAATCCCTGTATGGAAGTATTCTGTGCAGGTATTTGTTCCTTGGGTTCTATAGGTAAAGGAATTCTCACAGAGATGCTCCCTCAGGATGTGTACGGCATTTCTTTGTGGGACCCCATTTTCTGTTGCTAATTGCAAGATACCAAGCAGAGAGGATGGCATTTTGGTAGCAAGAAGGGACCTTTGACAATATAAAGCTACGTGAAAGGAACCCAGTTGTATTAACTGAGAGAGACCAGGTCCATGATCAGTTGTGTTGAGGATTGTTTAAATCTGTGTATGGAAGCTCTATTGTCAGTGTGTTCTCAGATGACTCAAAAGCAAAAGTGCCAAAGACAGAAGCATTGTTGTGGAACTATACTACTTAGATGTAGATCCAGATTAACCGGTAATATTTCAAACTTGTCATTGCAGAAGGTCTGTAATTTGGTACAAAGTGGGTTAATGGAGAATATAGAGCTGCTTTGAATGAAAACTCTTCTAATCTCGGAGAAAAAACTACGAGGTGATCAGTGGTTTCTATGTTGGCTTCATTCTGTCTGTGGAAGGATGATTTTCTGTTGGTGTTCACAGGCTTCCATAAGTAAACAAGTCAGAAAGAGATACTTAATTCAGGAGTGTGCTTCGCTCTTCTGAGAGAACTCGATAGTCCGGTGACATTTCTGGCCTTCGAACTGTCGAGGAATGAGATTATGGTAGAAAGCAGGACAGGAGACAATATACACCACTTTCAAATGAACATCCTTCTATTTCAGGATTGAAAGCAGCCACACGTTCAGATGTGCACAGGTTAACTTCACCATGAGTGAGGGGGCAGAAAGTGCAATCTGTTCAGACATGATGTGATTACAAAAGCGAATCACACAGACAAGCACCTCCAAGGAAGTGTGCACAATATCAGTTGTAGATTTAGATTGACTTGTCACATGTCTAAGATTCTAAGGGAAGAGGAAGAGGAAATTTGTCAAAATGGCTTAGCTGGGAGACAGAAAAGTGTCCCAAGTGAATACACTATTGTTCATTGAATGATAGCAGCTGGATGTTCAGTCGTTTCCTGGTTGGCTTCACTCTGTGGATGGAAATATGACAAAGACTTTGTCTTCGTAGCCTTCTCCAAGTAAATGTTGCCTCAAAGAGATGCTTCACCTGGGAACATTCCGACGTTCTGATTGGTAACCAGATAATCTAGTGAGAGTTGAAACCTTCAAAGTGGAAAAGAAGGACATATTCGTAGCAAGCGGGCAATTGGCAAGGAAATATTTCCAAAGTCATAACAATCCCATTTTCAGACAGAAAGCAGATGGAAGTTCACCTGTGTTGAGGAGAGCAAAAATCTGTGTATGGAAAACAAAGGAACAGTTTCTTCTCTCTTGCTTCCATCGGGGGCATAGGTCACGTGGAATAGCATCCTTTTGGAAGTGTACACATTTTCGCTTGTAGACCAAGGTTCACGGGTCACATTACGAAGCTCTAAGTTTAGAAGTACTCCTATTTCGTACAAATCGGGAAAATGGAGATCATAAAGTTGTTCCCAGTTAAAACAATTTAATTCCTGGGAAGAAACACCTAGATGTTCAGGTTGGAACTTTTGGGCTCAACTCTGGATGGAAGTATTAGGTTTTGTTTTTTTCTTGATCCTGGCCTTCTATAAATAAAAGAATTCTGGCAGAGATGCCTCGTCAGGATGAGTCTAGAACGTCGGTTGTAGAAACACATTCCCCGTTGGTACTTCGAACCGAATAAGGGGAGAGGAATGACATGGCCGCAGCAAGCGGGTAAACGGCCTACATAACGCTTTTTCCACTTTAAAACATCTGCTCTAGGACAAAGGGCCGGTAGATGAACACTGTGTTCAGGACAGATAGATATGTTTGGAAGTAGGATGGCCACTTTGTTCTCCCAAGCTACGAATGGCAAACATGTCAAATAGGGCAGAATCTTGGAGGAAGCATACTGCTTTCCTGAGTAGCCTCAGCTTCTCTGGTCATTTCTTAAAACATTTAGTGGAGAAAATATGTAAGTTCGTACGAAGTGGGTTAGTGGATAATATAAATCTGTTTCCATGGCAAGCATTCCTCACCCCTGAAAGGAAGCAGGTGGGTGATCAGTTGCATATGGGTTAGCGTAACTCTCCATATGGAGGGTTTCTTTCTGTTTCTTTTTACATGTCTCCGTATGTTTAAGAATTGTCAAGGAGCTGGTTTCTATAGGACGTGTACTTCCTTTCTATGGAAGAAATTTGTTTCTCTGGTAATATTTCCAAGCTTCTAGGTTCAGAAGAATGACAAGTTTGTACGAAGCAGGCAAATTGCCAACATAAGCTATTTCACATGAAACAACTTCTATTCTTCGTTGGAAAGCAGGACATGTTCACCTCTACACATGTTATCCTGACTCTGTGTATGCAAGATTAATTGACAGTCTCTTCACACATGCTCTGGTGAAACAAACAGTCCCTATTTCAGGCAACTCATAGGGTGTGTGCTAGCTTTCAAAGGGACCCAGTCTTTCTGGGATCGTGTGTCAGCTTCTGAGTACAGTAAATAAGGCAATTTTCAAAAAACCGGTTGGTTGGAGGACATACCAATGTCTCAAGTGAACACGCTTCCACTGTATGAACGAAAGCAGCTAGATGATCAGTAGTGCACAGGTTGGCTTCATTACTTGTATGGAAACTTGTACACACTTTGTCCATAGAGCCCTCTACAAGTTAATGTTTTCTCACAGAAAACACCTCTTCAAGGTGTGTAGCGCCTTCAGATTTAGAGCCGGATTATCTGGCAAGACTTCGAAGCTTCTAAGAGGAAAAGAAGGAAATGCTCGTTCCGAAGGGTCAATCGGCAAAGTAACACGTACAAATTCTCAACACTTCCATTCTCTGAGAGAAAGCAGCTAGGACTTCCTTTGGTATCTGGAGGGCCTAAATCTGTGTATGGAAGCCAAAATTACACTTTCTTCTCACTTGCTTTAATCATAAAAACACAGAGAAATGCCTCCAAATGGAAGTTTACAGTGTAATTTTGTAGACCCAGATGCCCTGGAAACGTTTCCAATCTTCGAAGTGGCGAAGTAGTGAAATTTGCAGAAAGTGGGATAAAGGATAGTCTGAAGTTCTTTCCCAGTGAAGCAATCTACTTCACAGGAAGAAAACCTCTAGAGGTTCTGTGTGGTGCAGATTTGCATAAATCCCTGTATGGAAGTATTCTGTACAGGTATTTGTTCCTTGGGTTCTATAAGTAAAGGAATTCTCACAGAGATGCTCCCTCAGGATGTGTACGGCATTTCTTTGTGGGACCCATTTTCTGTTGCTAATTGCAAGATACCAAGCGAGAGGATGGCATTTTGGTAGCACGAAGGGAACTTTGACAATATAAAGCTACGTGAAAGGAACCCAGTTGTATTAACTGAGAGAGACCAGGTCCATGATCAGTTGTGTTGAGGATTGTTTAAATCTGTGTATGGAAGCACTATTGTCAGTGTGTTCTCAGATGACTCAAAAGCAAAAGTGCCAAAGACAGAAGCATCGTTGTGGAACTATACTACTTAGATGTAGATCCAGATTAACTGGTAATATTTCAAAATTCTCATTGGAGAAGGTCTGTAATTTCGTACAAAGTGGGTTAATGGAGAATATAGAGCTGCTTTGAATGAAAACTCTTCTAATCTCGGAGAAAAAACCACGAGGTGATCAGTGGTTTCTATGTTGGCTTCATTCTGTCTGTGGAAGGATGATTTTCTGTTGGTGTTCACAGGCTTCCATAAGTAAACAAGTCAGAAAGAGATACTTAATTCAGTAGTGCGCTTCGCTCTTCTGAGAGAACTCAATAGTCCGGTGACATTTCTGGCCTTCCAATGGCGAGGAATGAGATTATGGTAGAAAGCAGGACAGGAGACAATATACAGCACTTTCAAATGAACATCCTTCTATTTCATGATTGAAAGCAGCCACACGTTCAGATGTGCACAGGTTAACTTCACCATGAGTGAGGGGGCAGAAAGTACAATCTGTTCAGACATGATGTGATTACAAAGCGAATCACACAGACAGGCACCTCCAAGGAAGTGTGCACAATATCAGTTGTAGATTTAGATTGACTTGTCACATGTCTAAGATTCTAAGGGAAGAGGAAGAGGAAATTTGTCAAAATGGCTTAGCTGGGAGACAGAAAAGTGTCCCAAGTGAATACACTATTGTTCTTGAATGATAGCAGCTGGATGTTCAGTCGTTTCCTGGTTGGCTTCACTCTGTGGATGGAAATATGACAAAGACTTTGTCTTCGTAGCCTTCTCCAAGTAAATGTTGCCTCAAAGAGATGCTTCACCTGGGAACATTCCGACGTTCTGATTGGTAACCAGATAATCTAGTGAGAGTTGAAACCTTCAAAGTGGAAAAGAAGGACATATTCGTAGCAAGCGGGTCAATTGGCAAGGAAATATTTCCAAAGTCATAACAATCCCATTTTCAGACAGAAAGCAGATGGAAGTTCACCTGTGTTGAGGAATGCAAAAATCTGAGTATGGAAAACAAAGGAACAGTTTCTTCCCTCTTGCTTTCATCGGTGGCATAGGTCACGTGGAATAGCATCCTTTTGGTAGTGTACACATTTTCGCTTGTAGACCAAGGTTCACGGGTCACATTACGAAGCTCTAAGTTTAGAAGTACTCCTATTTCGTACAAAGCTGGAAAATGGAGATCATAAAGTTGTTCCCAGTTAAAACAATTTAATTCCTGGGAAGAAACACCTAGATGTTCAGGTTGGAACTTTTGGGCTCAAATCTCTGGATGGAAGTATTAGGTTCTGTTTTTTTCTTGATCCTGGCCTTCTATAATAAAAGAATTCTGGCAGAGATGCCTCCTCAGGATGAGCCAGAACGTCGGTTGTAGAAACACATTCCCCGTTGGTACTTCGAACCGAATAAGGGGAGAGGAATAACACTGCCGCAGCAGCGGGTAAACGGCCTACATAACGCTTTTTCCACTTTAAACACATCTGCTCTAGGACAAAGGGCCGGTAGATGAACACCTGTGTTCAGGACAGATAGATATGTTTGGAAGTAGGATGGCCACTTTGTTCTCCCAAGCTACGAATGGCAAACATGTCAAATAGGGCAGAATCTTGGAGGAAGCATACTGCTTTCCTGAGTAGCCTCAGCTTCTCTGGTCATTTCTTAAAACATTTAGTGGAGAAAATATGTAAGTTCGTATGAAGTGGGTTAGTGGAGAATATAAATCTGTTTCCATGGCAAGCATTCCTCACCCCTGAAAGGAAGCAGGTGGGTGATCAGTTGCATATGGGTTAGCGTAACTCTCCATATGGAAGGTTTCTTTCTGTTTCTTTTTACATGTCTCCGTATGTTTAAGAATTGTCAAGGAGCTGGTTTCTATAGGACGTGTACTTCCTTTCTATGGAAGACTTTGTTTCTCTGGTAATATTTCCAAGCTTCTAGGTTCAGAAGAATGACAAGTTTGTACGAAGCAGGCAAATTGCCAACATAAGCTATTTCACATGAAACAACTTCTATTCTTCGTTGGAAAGCAGGGACATGTTCACCTCTACACATGTTATCCTGACTCTGTGTATGCAAGATTAATTGACAGTCTCTTCACACATGCTCTGGTGAAACAAACAGTCCCTATTTCAGGCAACTCATAGGGTGTGTGCTAGCTTTCAAAGGGACCCAGTCTTTCTGGGACCGTGTGTCAGCTTCTGAGTATGTAAATTAAGGCAATTTTCAAAAAACCGGTTGGTTGGAGGACATACCAATGTCTCAAGTGAACACGCTTCCACTGTATGAACGACAGCAGCTAGATGATCAGGAGTGCACAGGTTGGCTTCATTACTTGTATGGAAACTTGTACACACTTTGTCCATAGAGCCCTCTACAAGTTAATGTTTTCTCACAGAAAACACCTCTTCAAGGTATGTAGCGCCTTCAGATTTAGAGCCGGATTATCCGGCAAGACTTCGAAGCTTCTAAGAGGAAAAGAAGGAAATGCTCGTTCCGAGAGGGTCAATCGGCAAAGTAAACACGTACAAATTCCCAACACTTCCATTCTCTGAGAGAAAGCAGCTAGGACTTCCTTTGGTATCTGGAGGGCCTAAATCTGTGTATGGAAGCCAAAATTACACTTTCTTCTCACTTGCTTTAATCATAAAAACACAGAGAAATGCCTCCAAATGGAATTTACAGTGTAATTTGTAGACCTAGATGCCCTGAAACGTTTCCAATCTTCGAAGTGGCGAAGTAGTGAAATTTCGCAGAAAGTGGGATAAAGGATAGTCTAAAGTTCTTTCCCAGTGAAGCAATCTACTTCACAGGAAGAAAACCTCTAGAGGTTCTGTGTGGTGCAGATTTGCATAAATCCCTGTATGGAAGTATTCTGTACAGGTATTTGTTCCTTGGGTTCTATAAGTAAAGGAATTCTCACAGAGATGCTCCCTCAGGATGTGTACGGCATTTCTTTTGTGGGACCCCATTTTCTGTTGCTAATTGCAAGATTCCAAGCAGAGAGGATGGCATTTTGGTAGCACGAAGGGAACTTTGACAATATAAAGCTACGTGAAAGGAACCCAGTTGTATTAACTGAGAGAGACCAGGTCCATGATCAGTTGTGTTGAGGATTGTTTAAATCTGTGTATGGAAGCACTATTGTCAGTGTGTTCACAGATGACTCAAAAGCAAAAGTGCCAAAGACAGAAGCATCGTTGTGGAACTTTACTACTTAGATGTAGATCCAGATTAACTGGTAATATTTCAAAATTCTCATTGGAGAACGTCTGTAATTTCGTACAGAGTGGGTTAATGGAGAATATAGAGCTGCTCTGAATGAAAACTCTTCTAATCTCGGAGAAAAAACCACGAGGTGATCAGTGGTTTCTATGTTGGCTTCATTCTGTCTGTGGAAGGATGATTTTCTGTTGGTGTTCACAGGCTTCCATAAGTAAACAAGTCAGAAAGAGATACTTAATTCAGGAGTGCGCTTCGCTCTTCTGAGAAAACTCGATAGTCCGGTGACATTTCTGGCCTTCGAACTGTCGAGGAATGAGATTAGGTAGAAAGCAGGACAGGAGACAATATACACACTTTCAAATGAACATCCTTCTATTTCATGATGAAAGCAGCCACACGTCAGATGTGCACAGGTTAACTTCACCATGAGTGAGGGGGCAGAAAGTACAATCTGTTCAGACATGATGTGATTACAAAAGCGAATCACACAGACAGGCACCTCCAAGGAAGTGTGCACAATATCAGTTGTAGATTTAGATTGACTTGTCACATGTCTAAGATTCTAAGGGAAGAGGAAGAGGAAATTTGTCAAAATGGCTTAGCTGGGAGACAGAAAATTGTCCCAAGTGAATACACTATTGTTCATTGAATGATAGCAGCTGGATGTTCAGTCGTTTCCTGGTTGGCTTCACTCTGTGGATGGAAATATGACAAAGACTTTGTCTCCGTAGCCTTCTCCAAGTAAATGTTGCCTCAAAGAGATGCTTCACCTGGGAACATTCCGACGTTCTGATTGGTAACTAGATAATCTAGTGAGAGTTGAAACCTTCAAAGTGGAAAAGAAGGACATATTCGTAGCAAGCGGATCAATTGGCAAGGAAATATTTCCAAAGTCATAACAATCCCATTTTCAGACAGAAAGCAGATGGAAGTTCACCTGTGTTGAGGATAGCAAAAATCTGTGTATGGAAAACAAAGGAACAGTTTCTTCTCTCTTGCTTTCATCGGTGGCATAGGTCACGTGGAATGCATCCTTTTGGATAGTGTACACATTTTCGCTTGTAGACCAAGGTTCACGGGTCACATTACGAAGCTCTAAGTTTAGAAGTAATCCTAGTTCGTAAAAAGCGGGAAAATGGAGAATATAAGTTGTTCCCAGTTAAAACAATTTAATTCCTGGAGAAGAAACACCTAGATGTTCAGGTTGGAACTTTTGGGCTCAAATCTCTGGATGGAAGTATTAGGTTCTGTTTTTTCTTGATCCTGGCCTTCTATAAATAAAAGAATTCTGGCAGAGATGCCTCCTCAGGATGAGGCCAGAACGTCGTTGTAGAAACACATTCCCCGTTGGTACTTCGAACCGAATAAGGCGGAGAGGAATGACACGCCGCAGCAGCGGGTAAACTGCCTACATAACGCTTTTTCCACTATAAAAACATCTGCTCTAGGACAAAGTGGCAGGTAGATGAACACTGTGTTCAGGACAGATAGATATGTTTGGAAGTAGGATGCCACTTTGTTCTCCCAAGCTACGAATGGCAAACATGTCAAATAGGGCAGAATCTTGGAGGAAGCATACTGCTTTCCTGAGTAGCCTCAGCTTCTCTGGTCATTTCTTAAAACATTTAGTGGAGAAAATATGTAAGTTCGTATGAAGTGGGTTAGTGGAGAATATAAATCTGTTTCCATGGCAAGCATTCCTCACCCCTGAAAGGAAGCAGTGGGTGATCAGTTACATATGGGTTAGCGTAACTCTCCATATGGAAGGTTTCTTTCTGTTTCTTTTTACATGTCTCCGTATGTTTAAGAATTGTCAAGGAGCTGGTTTCTATAGGACGTGTACTTCCTTTCTATGGAAGACTTTCTTTCTCTGGTAATATTTCCAAGCTTCTAGGTTCAGAAGAATGACAAGTTTGTACGAAGCAGGCAAATTGGCCAACATAAGCTATTTCACATGAAACAACTTCTATTCTTCGTTGGAAAGCAGGGACATGTTCACCTCTACACATGTTATCCTGACTCTGTGTATGCAAGATTAATTGACAGTCTCTTCACACATGCTCTGGTGAAACAAACAGTCCCTATTTCAGGCAACTCATAGGGTGTGTGCTAGCTTTCAAAGGGACCCAGTCTTTCTGGGACCGTGTGTCAGCTTCTGAGTACAGTAAATTAAGGCAATTTTCAAAAAACCGGTTGGTTGGAGGACATACCAATGTCTCAACTCAACACGCTTCCACTCTATGAACGAAAGCAGCTAGATGATCAGAGTGCACAGGTTGGCTTATTGCTTGTATGGAAACTTGTACACACTTTGTCCATAGAGCCCTCTACAAGTTAATGTTTTCTCACAGAATGACTCTTCAAGGTGTGTAGTGCCTTCAGATTTAGAGCCGGATTATCTGGCAACACTTCGAAGCTTCTAAGTGGAAAAGAAGGAAATGCTCGTTCCGAGAGGGTCAACCGGCAAAGTAAACACGTACAAATTCCCAAACACTTCCAATCTCTGAGAGAAAGCAGCTAGGACTTCCTTTGGTATCTGGAGGGCCTAAATCTGTGTATGGAAGCAAAAATTAAACTTTCTTCTCACTTGCTTTAATAATAAAAACACAGAGAAATGCATCCACATGGAACTGTACAGTGTAACTTTTGTTGACCTAGATGCCCTAGAAACGTTTGCCAATCTTCGAAATGGCGAAGTAGTGAAATTTCGCAGAAAGTGGGATAAAGGATAGTCTAAAGTTCTTTCCCAGTGAAGCAATCTACTTCACAGGAAGAAAACCTCTAGAGGTTCTGTGTGGTGCAGATTTGCATAAATCCCTGTATGGAAGTATTCTGTACAGGTATTTTTTCCTTGGGTTCTATAGTAAAGGAATTCTCACAGAGATGCTCCCTCAGGATGTGTACGGCATTTCTTTTGTGGGACCCCATTTTCTGTTGCTAATTGCAAGATACCAAGCAGAGAGGATGGCATTTTGGTAGCACGAAGGGAACTTTGACAATATAAAGCTACGTGAAAGGAACCCAGTTGTATTAACTGAGAGAGACCAGGTCCATGATCAGTTGTGTTGAGGATTGTTTAAATCTGTGTATGGAAGCACTATTGTCAGTGTGTTCTCAGATGACTCAAAAGCAAAAGTGCCAAAGACAGAAGCATCGTTGTGGAACTATACTACTTAGATGTAGATCCAGATTAACCGGTAATATTTCAAACTTCTCATTGCAGAAGGTCTATAATTTGGTACAAAGTGGGTTTAAGTGGAGAATATAGAGCTGCTTTGAATGAAAACTCTTCTAATATCGACAAAAAAACTACGAGGTGATCAGTGGTTTCTATGATGGCTTCATTCTGTCTGTGGAAGGATGATTTTCTGTTGGTGTTCACAGGCTTCCATAAGTAAAGAAGTCAGAAAGAGATACTTAATTCAGGAGTGCGCTTCGCTCTTCTGAGAGAACTCGATAGTCCGGTGACATTTCTGGCCTTCGAACTGCGAGGAATGAGATTATGGTAGAAAGCAGGACAGGAGACAATATACAGCACTTTCAAATGTACATCCTTCTATTTCAGGATTGAAAGCAGCCACACGTTCAGATGTGCACAGGTTAACTTCACCATGAGTGAGGGGGCAGAAAGTGCAATCTGTTCAGACATGATGTGATTACAAAAGCGAATCACACAGACAAGCACCTCCAGGAAGTGTGCACAATATCAGTTGTAGATTTAGATTGACTGGTCACATGTCAAAGATTCTAAGGGAGAGGAAGAGGAAATTTGTCAAAATGGCTTAGCTGGGAGACAGAAAAGTGTCCCAAGTGAATACACTATTGTTCTTTGAATGATAGCAGCTGGATGTTCAGTCGTTTCCTGGTTGGCTTCACTCTGTGGATGGAAATATGACAAAGACTTTGTCTTCGTAGCCTTCTCCAAGTAAATGTTGCCTCAAAGAGATGCTTCACCTGGGAACATTCCGACGTTCTGATTGGTAACCGATAATCTAGTGAGAGTTGAAACCTTCAAAGTGGAAAAGAAGGACATATTCGTAGCAAGCGGGCAATTGGCAAGGAAATATTTCCAAAGTCATAACAATCCCATTTTCAGACCGAAAGCAGATGGAAGTTCACCTGTGTTGAGGAGAGCAAAAATCTGTGTATGGAAAACAAAGGAACAGTTTCTTCTCTCTTGCTTCCATCGGTGGCATAGGTCACGTGGAATAGCATCCTTTTGGAAGTGTACACATTTTCGCTTGTAGACCAAGGTTCACGGGTCACATTACGAAGCTCTAAGTTTAGAAGTACTCCTATTTCGTACAAATCGGGAAAATGGAGATCATAAAGTTGTTCCCAGTTAAAACAATTTAATTCCTGGGAAGAAACACCTAGATGTTCAGGTTGGAACTTTTGGGCTCAAATCTCTGGATGGAAGTATTAGGTTCTGTTTTTTTCTTGATCCTGGCCTTCTATAAATAAAAGAATTCTGGCAGAGATGCCTCGTCAGGATGAGTCCAGAACGTCGGTTGTAGAAACACATTCCCCGTTGGTACTTCGAACCGAATAAGGGGAGAGGAATGACACTGCCGCAGCAAGCGGGTAAACGGCCTACATAACGCTTTTTCCACTTTAAACACATCTGCTCTAGGACAAAGGGCCGGTAGATGAACACCCTGTGTTCAGGACAGATAATATGTTTGGAAGTAGGATGGCCACTTTGTTCTCCCAAGCTACGAATGGCAAACATGTCAAATAGGGCAGAATCTTGGAGGAAGCATACTGCTTTCCTGAGTAGCCTCAGCTTCTCTGGTCATTTCTTAAAACATTTAGTGGAGAAAATATGTAAGTTCGTACGAAGTGGGTTAGTGGAAATATAAAACTGTTTCCATGGCAAGCATTCCTCACCCCTGAAAGGAAGCAGGTGGGTGATCAGTTGCATATGGGTTAGCGTAACTCTCCATATGGAAGGTTTCTTTCTGTTTCTTTTTACATGTCTCCGTATGTTTAAGAATTGTCAAGGAGCTGGTTTCTATAGGACGTGTACTTCCTTTCAATGGAAGATTTGTTTCTCTGGTAATATTTCCAAGCTTCTAGGTTAAGAAGAATGACAAGTTTGTACGAAGCAGGCAAATTGCCAACATAAGCTATTTCACATGAAACAACCTCTATTCTTCGTTGGAAAGCAGGACATGTTCACCTCTACACATGTTATCCTGACTCTGTGTATGCAAGATTAATTGACAGTCTCTTCACACATGCTCTGGTGAAACAAACAGTCCCTATTTCAGGCAACTCATAGGGTGTGTGCTAGCTTTCAAAGGGGACCCAGTCTTTCTGGGACCGTGTGTCAGCTTCTGAGTATAGTAAATAAGGCAATTTTCAAAAAACCGGTTGGTTGGAGGACATACCAATGTCTCAAGTGAACACGCTTCCACTGTATGAACGACAGCAGCTAGATGATCAGTAGTGCACAGGTTGGCTTCATTACTTGTATGGAAACTTGTACACACTTTGTCCATAGAGCCCTCTACAAGTTAATGTTTTCTCACAGAAAACACCTCTTCAAGGTGTGTAGCGCCTTCAGATTTAGAGCCGGATTATCCGGCAAGACTTCGAAGCTTCTAAGTGGAAAAGAAGGAAATGCTCGTTCCGAAGGGTCAATCGCAAAGTAAACACGTACAAATTCCAACACTTCCATTCTCTGAGAGAAAGCAGCTAGGACTTCCTTTGGTATCTGGAGGGCCTAAATCTGTGTATGGAAGCCAAAATTACACTTTCTTCTCACTTGCTTTAATCATAAAAACACAGAGAAATGCCTCCACATGGAAGTTTACAGTGTAACTTTTGTAGACCTAGATGCCCTGGAAACGTTTCCAATCTTCGAAGTGGCGAAGTAGTGAAATTTCGCAGAAAGTGGGATAAAGGATAGTCTAAAGTTCTTTCCCAGTGAAGCAATCTACTTCACAGGAAGAAAACCTCTAGAGGTTCTGTGTGGTGCAGATTTGCATAAATCCCTGTATGGAAGTATTCTGTACAGGTATTTGTTCCTTGGGTTCTATAAGTAAAGGAATTCTCACAGAGATGCTCCCTCAGGATGTGTACGGCATTTCTTTTGTGGGACCCCATTTTCTGTTGCTAATTGCAAGATACCAAGCAGAGAGGATGGCATTTTGGTAGCACGAAGGGAACTTTGACAATATAAAGCTACGTGAAAGGAACCCAGTTGTATTAACTGAGAGAGACCAGGTCCATGATCAGTTGTGTTGAGGATTGTTTAAATCTGTGTATGGAAGCACTATTGTCAGTGTGTTCTCAGATGACTCAAAAGCAAAGTGCCAAAGACAGAAGCATCGTTGTGGAACTTTACTACTTTGATGTAGATCCAGATTAACTGGTAATATTTCAAAATTCTCATTGGAGAAGGTCTGTAATTTCGTACAGAGTGGGTTAATGGAGAATATAGAGCTGCTTTGAATGAAAACTCTTCTAATCTCGGAGAAAAAACCACGAGGTGATCAGTGGTTTCTATGTTGGCTTCATTCTGTCTGTGGAAGGATGATTTTCTGTTGGTGTTCACAGGCTTCCATAAGTAAACAAGTCAGAAAGAGATACTTAATTCAGGAGTGCGCTTCGCTCTTCTGAGAGAACTCGATAGTCCGGTGACATTTCTGGCCTTCCAACTGGCGAGGAATGAGATTATGGTAGAAAGCAGGACAGGAGACAATATACAGCACTTTCAAATGAACATCCTTCTATTTCATGATTGAAAGCAGCCACACGTTCAGATGTGCACAGGTTAACTTCACCATGAGTGAGGGGGCAGAAAGTACAATCTGTTCAGACATGATGTGATTACAAAAGCGAATCACACAGACAAGCACCTCCAAGGAAGTGTGCACAATATCAAAAACAGATTAAGATTCTAAGGGAAAATATAGTTGTAGATTTAGATTGACTTGTCACATGTCTAAGATTCTAAGGGAAGAGGAAGAGGAAATTTGTCAAAATGGCTTAGCTGGGAGACAGAAAAGTGTCCCAAGTGAATACACTATTGTTCATTGAATGATAGCAGCTGGATGTTCAGTCGTTTCCTGGTTGGCTTCACTCTGTGGATGGAAATATGACAAAGACTTTGTCTTCGTAGCCTTCTCCAAGTAAATGATGCCTCAAAGAGATGGTTCACCTGGGAACATTCCGACGTTCTGATTGGTAACCAGATAATCTAGTGCGAGTTGAAACCTTCAAAGTGGAAAAGAAGGACATTTCGTAGCAAGCGGGCAATTGGAAGGAAATATTTCCAAAGTCATAACAATCCCATTTTCAGACAGAAAGCAGATGGAAGTTCACCTGTGTTGAGGAAGCAAAAATCTGTGTATGGAAAACAAAGGAACAGTTTCTTCTCTCTTGCTTTCATCGGTGGCATAGGTCACGTGGAATAGCATCCTTTTGGTAGTGTACACATTTTCGCTTGTAGACCAAGGTTCACGGGTCACATTACGAAGCTCTAAGTTTAGAAGTACTCCTATTTCGTACAAAGCTGGAAAATGGAGATCATAAAGTTGTTCCCAGTTAAAACAATTTAATTCCTGGGAAGAAACACCTAGATGTTCAGGTTGGAACTTTTGGGCTCAAATCTCTGGATGGAAGTATTAGGTTCTGTTTTTTTCTTGATCCTGGCCTTCTATAATTAAAAGAATTCTGGCAGAGATGCCTCGTCAGGATGAGTCCAGAACGTCGGTTGTAGAAACAAATTCCCCGTTGGTACTTCGAACCGAATAAGGGGAGAGGAATGACACTGCCGCAGCAGGCGGGTAAACTGCCTACATAACGCTTTTTCCACTTTAAACACATCTGCTCTAGGACAAAGGGCCGGTAGATGAACACTGTGTTCAGGACAGATAGATATGTTTGGAAGTAGGATGTCCACTTTGTTCTCCCAAGCTACGAATGGCAAACATGTCAAATAGGGCAGAATCTTGGAGGAAGCATACTGCTTTCCTGAGTAGCCTCAGCTTCTCTGGTCATTTCTTAAAACATTTAGTGAGAAAATATGTAAGTTCGTATGAAGTGGGTTAGTGGAGAATATGAATCTGTTTCCATGGCAAGCATTCCTCACCCCTGAAAGGAAGCATGTGGGTGATCAGTTGCATATGGTTAGCGTAACTCTCCATATGGAAGGTTTCTTTCTGTTTCTTTTTACATGTCTCCGTATGTGTAAGAATTGTCAAGGAGCTGGTTCTATAGGACGTGTACTTCCTTTCTATGGAAGACTTTGTTTCTCTGGTAATATTTCCAAGCTTCTAGGTTCAGAAGAATGACAAGTTTGTACGAAGCAGGCAAATTGGCAACATAAGCTATTTCATATGAAACAACTTCTATTCTTCGTTGGAAAGCAGAGACATGTTCACCTCAACACATGTTATCCTGACTCTGTGTATGCAAGATTAATTGACAGTCTCTTCTCACATACTCTGGTGAAACAAACAGTCCCTATTTCAGGCAACTATAGGGTGTGTGCTAGCTTTCAAAGTGGACCCAGTCTTTCTGCGGCCGTGTGTCACCTTTTGAGTATAGTAAAGAAAGGCAATTTTCAAAAACCGGTTGGTTGGAGGACATACCAATGTCTCAAGTGAACACGCTTCCACTGTTAGAACGACAGCAGCTAGATGATCAGGAGTGCACAGGTTGGCTTAATTACTTGTATGGAAACTTGTACACACTTTGTCCATAGAGCCCTCTACAAGTTAATGTTTTCTCACAGAAAACACCTCTTCAAGGTGTGTAGCGCCTTCAGATTTAGAGCCGGATTATCCTGCAAGACTTCGAAGCTTCTAAGAGGAAAAGAAGGAAATGCTCGTTCCGAGAGGGTCAATCGGCAAAGTAAACACGTACAAATTCCCAACACTTCCATTCTCTGAGAGCAAGCAGCTAGGATTCCTTTGGTATCTGGAGGGCCTAAATCTGTGTACGGAAGCCAAAATAACACTTTCTTCTCACTTGCTTTAATCATAAAAACACAGAGAAATGCCTCCACATGGAACTTTACAGTGTAACTTTTGTAGACCTAGATGCCCTAGAAACGTTTCCAATCTTCGAAGTGGCGAAGTAGTGAAATTACGCAGAAAGTGGGATAAAGGATAGTCTAAAGTTCTTTCCCAGTGAAGCAATCTACTTCACAGGAAGAAAACCTCTAGAGGTTCTGTGTGGTGCAGATTTGCATAAATCCCTGTATGGAAGTATTCTGTACAGGTATTTGTTCCTTGGGTTCTATAAGTAAAGGAATTCTCACAGAGATGCTCCCTCAGGATGTGTACGGCATTTCTTTTGTGGGACCCCATTTTCTGTTGCTAATTGCGAGATTCCAAGCAGAGAGGATGGCATTTCGGTAGCACGAAGGGAACTTTGACAATATAAAGCTACGTGAAAGGAACCCAGTTGTATTAACTGAGAGAGACCAGGTCCATGATCAGTTGTGTTGAGGATTGTTTAAATCTGTTTGAGAAGCACTATTGTCAGTGTGTTCACAGATGACTCAAAAGCAAAAGTGCCAAAGACAGAAGCATCGTTGTGGAACTATACTACTTAGATGTAGATCCAGATTAACTGGTAATATTTCAAAATTTTCATTGCAGAAGGTCTGTAATTTCGTACATAGTGGGTTAATGGAGAATATAGAGCTGCTTTGAATGAAAACTCTTCTAATCTCGGAGAAAAAAACGTGAGGTGATCAGGGGTTACTATGTTGGCTTCATTCTGTCTGTGGAAGGACGATTTTCTGTTGGTGTTCACAGGCTTCCATAAGTAAAGAAGTAAGAAAGAGATACTTAATTCAGGAGTGCGCTTCGTTTGCTCTTTTGAGAGAACTCGATAGTCCGGAGATATTTCTGTCCTTCCAACTGGCGAGGAATGAGATTACGGTAGAAAGCAGGACAGGAGACAATATACAGCACTTTCAAATGTACATCCTTCTATTTCATGATTGAAAGCAGCCACACGTTCAGATGTGCACAGGTTAACTTCACCATGAGTGAGGGGGCAGAAAGTACAATCTGTTCAGACATGATGTGATTACAAAAGCGAATCACACAGACAGGCACCTCCAAGGAAGTGTGCACAATATCAGTTGTAGATTTAGATTGACTTGTCACATGTTAAGATTCTAAGGGAAGAGGAAGAGGAAATTTGTCAAAATGGCTTAGCTGGGAGACAGAAAAGTGTCCCAAGTGAATACACTATTGTTCATTGAATGATAGCAGCTGGATGTTCAGTCGTTTCCTGGTTGGCTTCACTCTGTGGATGGAAATATGACAAAGACTTTGTCTTCGTAGCCTTCTCCAAGTAAATGTTGCCTCAAAGAGATGCTTCACCTGGGAACATTCCGACGTTCTGATTGGTAACTAGATAATCTAGTGAGAGTTGAAACCTTCAAAGTGGAAAAGAAGGACATATTCGTAGCAAGCGGATCAATTGGCAAGGAAATATTTCCAAAGTCATAACAATCCCATTTTCAGACAGAAAGCAGATGGAAGTTCACCTGTGTTGAGGATAGCAAAAATCTGTGTATGGAAAACAAAGGAACAGTGTCTTCTCTCTTGCTTTCATCAGTGGCATAGGTCACGTGGAATTGCATCCTTTTGGAAGTGTACACATTTTCGCTTGTAGACCAAAGTTCACGGGTCACATTACGAAGCTCTAAGTTTAGAAGTACTCCTATTTCGTACAAAGCGGGAAAATGGAGAATAAAAAGTTGTTCCCACTTAAACCAATTTAATTCCTGGGAAGAAACACCTAGATGTTCTGGTTGGAACTTTTGGGCTCAAATCTCTGGATGGAAGTATTAGCTTCTGTTTTTTTCTTGATCCTGGCCTTCTATAAATAAAAGAATTCTGGCAGAGATGCCTCCTCAGGATGAGGCCAGAACGTCAGTTGTAGAAACACATTCCCCGTTGGTACTTCGAACCGAATAAGGCTAGAGGAATGACACGGCCGCAGCAAGCGGGTAAACGGCCTACATAACGCTTTTTCCACTTTAAAAACATCTGCTCTAGGACAAAGGGCCGGTAGATGAACACCTGTGTTCAGGACAGATAGATATGTTTGGAAGTAGGATGGCCACTTTGTTCTCCCAAGCTACGAATGGCAAACATGTCAAATAGGGCAGAATCTTGGAGGAAGCATACTGCTTTCCTGAGTAGCCTCAGCTTCTCTTGTCATTTCTTAAAACATTTAGTGGAGAAAATATGTAAGTTCGTATGAAGTGGGTTAGTGGAGAATATAAATCTGTTTCCATGGCAAGCACTCCTCACCCCTGAAAGGAAGCAGCTGGGTGATCAGTTACATATGGGTTAGCGTAACTCTCCATATGGAAGGTTTCTTTCTGTTTCTTTTTACATGTCTCCGTATGTTTAAGAATTGTCAAGGAGCTGGTTTCTATAGGACGTGTACTTCCTTTCTATGGAAGACTATCTTTCTCTGGTAATATTTCCAAGCTTCTAGGTTCAGAAGAATGACAAGTTTGTACGAAGCAGGCAAATTGCCAACATAAGCTATTTCACATGAAACAACTTCTATTCTTCGTTGGAAAGCAGGGACATGTTCACCTCTACACATGTTATCCTGACTCTGTGTATGCAAGATTAATTGACAGTCTCTTCACACATGCTCTGGTGAAACAAACAGTCCCTATTTCAGGCAACTCATAGGGTGTGTGCTAGCTTTCAAAGGGGACCCAGTCTTTCTGGGACCGTGTGTCAGCTTCTGAGTACAGTAAATTAAGGCAATTTTCAAAAAACCGGTTGGTTGGAGGACATACCAATGTCTCAAGTGAACACGCTTCCACTGTATGAACGAAAGCAGCTAGATGATCAGTAGTGCACAGGTTGGCTTCATTACTTGTATGGAAACTTGTACACACTTTGTCCATAGAGCCCTCTACAAGTTAATGTTTTCTCACAGAGATGACTCTTCAAGGTGTGTAGTGCCTTCAGATTTAGAGCCAGATTATCTGGCAACACTTTGAAGCTTCTAAGTGGAAAAGAAGGAAATGCTCGTTCCGAGAGGGTCAACCGGCAAAGTAAACACGTACAAATTCCAAACACTTCCAATCTCTGAGAGAAAGCAGCTAGGACTTCCTTTGGTATCTGGAGGGCCTAAATCTGTGTATGGAAGACAAAATTACACTTTCTTCTCACTTGCTTTAATCATAAAAACACAGAGAAATGCCTCCACATGGTACTTTACAGTGTAACTTTTGTTGACCTAGATGCCCTAGAAACGTTGCCAATCTTCGAAATGGCGAAGTAGTGAAATTTCGCAGAAAGTGGGATAAAGGATAGTCTAAAGTTCTTTCCCAGTGAAGCAATCTACTTCACAGGAAGAAAACCTCTAGAGGTTCTGTGTGGTGCAGATTTGCATAAATCCCTGTATGGAAGTATTCTGTGCAGGTATTTGTTCCTTGGGTTCTATAGGTAAAGGAATTCTCACAGAGATGCTCCCTCAGGATGTGTACGGCATTTCTTTTGTGGGACCCCATTTTCTGTTGCTAATTGCAAGATACCAAGCAGAGAGGATGGCATTTTGGTAGCAAGAAGGGACCTTTGACAATATAAAGCTACGTGAAAGGAACCCAGTTGTATTAACTGAGAGAGACCAGGTCCATGATCAGTTGTGTTGAGGATTGTTTAAATCTGTGTATGGAAGCTCTATTGTCAGTGTGTTCTCAGATGACTCAAAAGCAAAAGTGCCAAAGACAGAAGCATTGTTGTGGAACTATACTTCTTAGATGTAGATCCAGATTAACCGGTAATATTTCAAACTTGTCATTGCAGAAGGTCTGTAATTTGGTACAAAGTGGGTTAATGGAGAATATAGAGCTGCTTTGAATGAAAACTCTTCTAATCTCGGAGAAAAAACTACGAGGTGATCAGTGGTTTCTATGTTGGCTTCATTCTGTCTGTGGAAGGATGATTTTCTGTTGGTGTTCACAGGCTTCCATAAGTAAACAAGTCAGAAAGAGATACTTAATTCAGGAGTGTGCTTCGCTCTTCTGAGAGAACTCGATAGTCCGGTGACATTTCTGGCCTTCGAACTGTCGAGGAATGAGATTATGGTAGAAAGCAGGACAGGAGACAATATACACCACTTTCAAATGAACATCCTTCTATTTCAGGATTGAAAGCAGCCACACGTTCAGATGTGCACAGGTTAACTTCACCATGAGTGAGGGGGCAGAATCACACAGACAAGCACCTCCAAGGAAGTGTGCACAATATCAGTTGTAGATTTAGATTGACTTGTCACATGTCTAAGATTCTAAGGGGAGAGGAAGAGGAAATTTGTCAAAATGGCTTAGCTGGGAGACAGAAAGTGTCCCAAGTGAATACACTATTGTTCTTTGAATGATAGCAGCTGGATGTTCAGTCGTTTCCTGGTTGGCTTCACTCTGTGGATGGAAATATGACAAAGACTTTGTCTTCGTAGCCTTCTCCAAGTAAATGTTGCCTCAAAGAGATGCTTCACCTGGGAACATTCCGACGTTCTGATTGGTAACCGATAATCTAGTGAGAGTTGAAACTTCAAAGTGGAAAAGAAGGACATATTCGTAGCAAGCGGGCAATTGGCAAGGAAATATTTCCAAAGTCATAACAATCCCATTTTCAGACCGAAAGCAGATGGAAGTTCACCTGTGTTGAGGAGAGCAAAAATCTGTGTATGGAAAACAAAGGAACAGTTTCTTCTCTCTTGCTTCCATCGGGGGCAGAGGTCACGTGGAATAGCATCCTTTTGGAAGTGTACACATTTTCGCTTGTAGACCAAGGTTCACGGGTCACATTACGAAGCTCTAAGTTTAGAAGTACTCCTATTTCGTACAAATCGGGAAAATGGAGATCATAAAGTTGTTCCCAGTTAAAACAATTTAATTCCTGGGAAGAAACACCTAGATGTTCAGGTTGGAACTTTTGGGCTCAACTCTGGATGGAAGTATTAGGTTTTGTTTTTTTCTTGATCCTGGCCTTCTATAAATAAAAGAATTCTGGCAGAGATGCCTCGTCAGGATGAGTCTAGAACGTCGGTTGTAGAAACACATTCCCCGTTGGTACTTCGAACCGAATAAGGGGAGAGGAATGAGACGGCCGCAGCAAGCGGGTAAACGGCCTACATAACGCTTTTTCCACTTTAAAAACATCTGCTCTAGGACAAAGGGCCGGTAGATGAACACCTGTGTTCAGGACAGATAGATATGTTTGGAAGTAGGATGGCCACTTTGTTCTCCCAAGCTACGAATGGCAAACATGTCAAATAGGGCAGAATCTTGGAGGAAGCATACTGCTTTCCTGAGTAGCCTCAGCTTCTCTGGTCATTTCTTAAAACATTTAGTGGAGAAAATATGTAAGTTCGTACGAAGTGGGTTAGTGGATAATATAAATCTGTTTCCATGGCAAGCATTCCTCACCCCTGAAAGGAAGCAGGTGGGTGATCAGTTGCATATGGGTTAGCGTAACTCTCCATATGGAGGGTTTCTTTCTGTTTCTTTTTACATGTCTCCGTTGTTTAAGAATTGTCAAGGAGCTGGTTTCTATAGGACGTGTACTTCCTTTCTATGGAAGAATTTGTTTCTCTGGTAATATTTCCAAGCTTCTAGGTTCAGAAGAATGACAAGTTTGTACGAAGCAGGCAAATTGCCAACATAAGCTATTTCACATGAAACAACTTCTATTCTTCGTTGGAAAGCAGGGACATGTTCACCTCTACACATGTTATCCTGACTCTGTGTATGCAAGATTAATTGACAGTCTCTTCACACATGCTCTGGTGAAACAAACAGTCCCTATTTCAGGCAACTCATAGGGTGTGTGCTAGCTTTCAAAGGGGACCCAGTCTTTCTGGGACCGTGTGTCAGCTTCTGAGTACAGTAAATTAAGGCAATTTTCAAAAAACCGGTTGGTTGGAGGACATACCAATGTCTCAAGTGAACACGCTTCCACTGTATGAACGAAAGCAGCTAGATGATCAGAAGTGCACAGGTTGGCTTCATTACTTGTATGGAAACTTGTACACACTTTGTCCATAGAGCCTCTACAAGTTAATGTTTTCTCACAGAAAACACCTCTTCAAGGTGTGTAGCGCCTTCAGAGTTAGAGCCGGATTATCTGGCAAGACTTCGAAGCTTCTAAGGGATAAGAAGGAAATGCTCGTTCCGAAAGGGTCAATCGGCAAAGTAAACACGTACAAATTCTCAACACTTCCATTCTCTGAGAGAAAGCAGCTAGGACTTCCTTTGGTATCTGGAGGGCCTAAATCTGTGTATGGAAGCCAAAATTACACTTTCTTCTCACTTGCTTTAATCATAAAAACACAGAGAAATGCCTCCAAATGGAAGTTTACAGTGTAATTTTGTAGACCTAGATGCCCTGGAAACGTTTCCAATCTTCGAAGTGGCGAAGTAGTGAAATTTTGCAGAAAGTGGGATAAAGGATAGTCTGAAGTTCTTTCCCAGTGAAGCAATCTACTTCACAGGAAGAAAACCTCTAGAGGTTCTGTGTGGTGCAGATTTGCATAAATCCCTATATGGAAGTATTCTGTACAGGTATTTGTTCCTTGGGTTCTATAAATAAGGAATTCTCACAGAGATGCTCCCTCAGGATGTGTACCGCATTTCTTTTGTGGGACCCCATTTTCTGTTGCTAATTGCAAGATTCCAAGCAGAGAGGATGGCATTTTGGTAGCACGAAGGGAACTTTGACAATATAAAGCTACGTGAAAGGAACCCAGTTGTATTAACTGAGAGAGACCAGGTCCATGATCAGTTGTGTTGAGGATTGTTTAAATCTGTGTATGGAAGCACTATTGTCAGTGTGTTCACAGATGACTCAAAAGCAAAAGTGCCAAAGACAGAAGCATCGTTGTGGAACTTTACTACTTAGATGTAGATCCAGATTAACTGGTAATATTTCAAAATTCTCATTGGAGAACGTCTGTAATTTTGTACAGAGTGGGTTAATGGAGAATATAGAGCTGCTTTGAATGAAAACTCTTCTAATCTCGGAGCAAAAACCACGAGGTGATCAGTGGTTTCTATGTTGGCTTCATTCTGTCTGTGGAAGGATGATTTTCTGTTGGTGTTCACAGGCTTCCATAGGTAAACAAGTCAGAAAGAGATACTTAATTCAGGAGTGCGCTTCGCTCTTCTGAGAGAACTCGTTAGTCCGGTGACATTTCTGGCCTTCCAAGTGGCGAGGAATGAGATTATGGTAGAAAGCAGGACAGGAGACAATATACACCACTTTCAAATGAACATCCTTCTATTTCATGATTGAAAGCAGCCACACGTTCAGATGTGCACAGGTTAACTTCACCATGAGTGAGGGGGCAGAAAGTACAATCTGTTCAGACATGATGTGATTACAAAAGCGAATCACACAGACAGGCACCTCCAAGGAAGTGTGCACAATATCAGTTGTAGATTTAGATTGACTTGTCACATGTCTAACATTCTAAGGGAAGAGGAAGAGTAAATTTGTCAAAATGGCTCAGCTGGGAGACAGAAAAGTGTCCCAAGTGAATACACTATTGTTCTTTGAATGATAGCAGCTGGATGTTCAGTCGTTTCCTGGTTGGCTTCACTCTGTGGATGGAAATATGACAAAGGCTTTGTCTTCGTAGCCTTCTCCAAGTAAATGTTGCCTCAAAGAGATGCTTCACCTGGGAACATTCCGACGTTCTGATTGGTAACCAGATAATCTAGTGAGAGTTGAAACCTTCAAAGTGGAAAAGAAGGACATATTCGTAGCAAGCGGGTCAATTGGCAAGGAAATATTTCCAAAGTCATAACAATCCCATTTTCAGACAGAAAGCAGATGGAAGTTCACCTGCGTTGAGGAATGCAAAAATCTGAGTATGGAAAACAAAGGAACAGTTTCTTCCCTCTTGCTTTCATCGGTGGCATAGGTCACGTGGAATAGCATCCTTTTGGTAGTGTACACATTTTCGCTTGTAGACCAAGGTTCACGGGTCACATTACGAAGCTCTAAGTTTAGAAGTACTCCTATTTCGTACAAAGCTGGAAAATGGAGATCATAAAGTTGTTCCCAGTTAAAACAATTTAATTCCTGGGAAGAAACACCTAGATGTTCAGGTTGGAACTTTTGGGCTCAAATCTCTGGATGGAAGTATTAGGTTCTGTTTTTTTCTTGATCCTTGCCTTCTATAAATAAAAGAATTCTGGCAGAGATGCCTCGTCAGGATGAGTCCAGAACGTCGGTTGTAGAAACAAATTCCCCGTTGGTACTTCGAACCGAATAAGGGGAGAGGAATGACACTGCCGCAGCAGGTGGGTAAACTGCCTACATAACGCTTTTTCCACTTTAAACACATCTGCTCTAGGACAAAGGGCCGGTAGATGAACACTTGTGTTCAGGACAGATAGATATGTTTGGAAGTAGGATGTCCACTTTGTTCTCCCAAGCTACGAATGGCAAACATGTCAAATAGGGCAGAATCTTGGAGGAAGCATACTGCTTTCCTGAGTAGCCTCAGCTTCTCTGGTCATTTCTTAAAACATTTAGTGAAGAAAATATGTAAGTTCGTATGAAGTGGGTTAGTGGAGAATATGAATCTGTTTCCATGGCAAGCATTCCTCACCCCTGAAAGGAAGCATGTGGGTGATCAGTTGCATATGGTTTAGCGTAACTCTCCATATGGAAGGTTTCTTTCTGTTTCTTTTTACATGTCTCCGTATGTTTAAGAATTGTCAAGGAGCTGGTATCTATAGGACGTGTACTTCCTTTCTATGGAAGACTTTCTTTCTCTGGTAATATTTCCAAGCTTCTAGGTTCAGAAGAATGACAAGTTTGTACGAAGCAGGCAAATTGGCAACATAAGCTATTTCATATGAAACAACTTCTATTCTTCGTTGGAAAGCAGAGACATGTTCACCTCAACACATGTTATCCTGACTCTGTGTATGCAAGATTAATTGACAGTCTCTTCTCACATACTCTGGTGAAACAAACAGTCCCTATTTCAGGCAACTCATAGGGTGTGTGCTAGCTTTCAAAGTGGACCCAGTCTTTCTGCGGCCGTGTGTCACCTTTTGAGTATAGTAAAGAAAGGCAATTTTCAAAAACCGGTTGGTTGGAGGACATACCAATGTCTCAAGTGAACACGCTTCCACTGTTAGAACGACAGCAGCTAGATGATCAGGAGTGCACAGGTTGGCTTAATTACTTGTATGGAAACTTGTACACACTTTGTCCATAGAGCCCTCTACAAGTTAATGTTTTCTCACAGAAAACACCTCTTCAAGGTGTGTAGCGCCTTCAGATTTAGAGCCGGATTATCCTGCAAGACTTCGAAGCTTCTAAGAGGAAAAGAAGGAAATGCTCGTTCCGAGAGGGTCAATCGGCAAAGTAAACACGTACAAATTCCCAACACTTCCATTCTCTGAGAGCAAGCAGCTAGGATTCCTTTGGTATCTGGAGGGCCTAAATCTGTGTACGGAAGCCAAAATAACACTTTCTTCTCACTTGCTTTAATCATAAAAACACAGAGAAATGCCTCCACATGGAACTTTACAGTGTAACTTTTGTAGACCTAGATGCCCTAGAAACGTTTCCAATCTTCGAAGTGGCGAAGTAGTGAAATTACGCAGAAAGTGGGATAAAGAAAAGTCTAAAGTTCTTTCCCAGTGAAGCAATCTACTTCACAGGAAGAAAACCTCTAGAGGTTCTGTGTGGTGCAGATTTGCATAAATCCCTGTATGGAAGTATTCTGTACAGGTATTTGTTCCTTGGGTTCTATAAGTAAAGGAATTCTCACAGAGATGCTCCCTCAGGATGTGTACGGCATTTCTTTTGTGGGACCCCATTTTCTGTTGCTAATTGCGAGATTCCAAGCAGAGAGGATGGCATTTCGGTAGCACGAAGGGAACTTTGACAATAAAGCTACGTGAAAGGAACCCAGTTGTATTAACTGAGAGAGACCAGGTCCATGATCAGTTGTGTTGAGGATTGTTTAAATCTGTTTGAGAAGCACTATTGTCAGTGTGTTCACAGATGACTCAAAAGCAAAAGTGCCAAAGACAGAAGCATCGTTGTGGAACTATACTACTTAGATGTAGATCCAGATTAACTGGTAATATTTCAAAATTTCATTGCAGAAGGTCTGTAATTTCGTACATAGTGGGTTAATGGAGAATATAGAGCTGCTTTGAATGAAAACTCTTCTAATCTCGGAGAAAAAAACGTGAGGTGATCAGGGGTTACTATGTTGGCTTCATTCTGTCTGTGGAAGGACGATTTTCTGTTGGTGTTCACAGGCTTCCATAAGTAAAGAAGTAAGAAAGAGATACTTAATTCAGGAGTGCGCTTCGTTTGCTCTTTTGAGAGAACTCGATAGTCCGGAGAATTTCTGCCTTCCAACTGGCGAGGAATGAGATTACGGTAGAAAGCAGGACAGGAGACAATATACAGCACTTTCAAATGTACATCCTTCTATTTCATGATTGAAAGCAGCCACACGTTCAGATGTGCACAGGTTAACTTCACCATGAGTGAGGGGGCAGAAAGTACAATCTGTTCAGACATGATGTGGTTACAAAAGCGAATCACACAGACAGGCACCTCCAAGGAAGTGTGCACAATATCAGTTGTAGATTTAGATTGACTTGTCACATGTGTAAGATTCTAAGGGAAGAGGAAGAGGAAATTTGTCAAAATGGCTTAGCTGGGAGACAGAAAAGTGTCCCAAGTGAATACACTATTGTTCATTGAATGATAGCAGCTGGATGTTCAGTCGTTTCCTGGTTGGCTTCACTCTGTGGATGGAAATATGACAAAGACTTTGTCTTCGTAGCCTTCTCCAAGTAAATGTTGCCTCAAAGAGATGCTTCACCTGGGAACATTCCGACGTTCTGATTGGTAACTAGATAATCTAGTGAGAGTTGAAACCTTCAAAGTGGAAAAGAAGGACATATTCGTAGCAAGCGGATCAATTGGCAAGGAAATATTTCCAAAGTCATAACAATCCCATTTTCAGACAGAAAGCAGATGGAAGTTCACCTGTGTTGAGGATAGCAAAAATCTGTGTATGGAAAACAAAGGAACAGTGTCTTCTCTCTTGCTTTCATCGTGGCATAGGTCACGTGGAATGCATCCTTTTGGAAGTGTACACATTTTCGCTTGTAGACCAAGGTTCACGGGTCACATTACGAAGCTCTAAGTTTAGAAGTACTCCTATTTCGTACAAAGCGGGAAAATGGAGAATATAAAGTTGTTCCCAGTTAAAACAATTTAATTCCTGAGAAGAAACACCTAGATGTTTTGGTTGGAACTTTTGGGCTCAAATCTCTGGATGGAAGTATTAGGTTCTGTTTTTTTCTTGATCCTGGCCTTCTATAAATAAAAGAATTCTGGCAGAGATGCCTCCTCAGGATGAGGCCAGAACGTCGGTTGTAGAAACACATTCCCCGTTGGTACTTCGAACCGAATAAGGCTAGAGGAATGACACGGCCGCAGCAAGCGGGTAAACGGCCTACATAACGCTTTTTCCACTTTAAAAACATCTGCTCTAGGACAAAGGGCCGGTAGATGAACACCTGTGTTCAGGACAGATAGATATGTTTGGAAGTAGGATGGCCACTTTGTTCTCCCAAGCTACGAATGGCAAACATGTCAAATAGGGCAGAATCTTGGAGGAAGCATACTGCTTTCCTGAGTAGCCTCAGCTTCTCTGTCATTTCTTAAAACATTTAGTGGAGAAAATATGTAAGTTCGTATGAAGTGGGTTAGTGGAGAATATAAATCTGTTTCCATGGCAAGCACTCCTCACCCCTGAAAGGAAGCAGCTGGGTGATCAGTTACATATGGGTTAGCGTAACTCTCCATATGGAAGGTTTCTTTCTGTTTCTTTTTACATGTCTCCGTATGTTTAAGAATTGTCAAGGAGCTGGTTTCTATAGGACGTGTACTTCCTTTCTATGGAAGACTATCTTTCTCTGGTAATATTTCCAAGCTTCTAGGTTCAGAAGAATGACAAGTTTGTACGAAGCAGGCAAATTGCCAACATAAGCTATTTCACATGAAACAACTTCTATTCTTCGTTGGAAAGCAGGGACATGTTCACCTCTACACATGTTATCCTGACTCTGTGTATGCAAGATTAATTGACAGTCTCTTCACACATGCTCTGGTGAAACAAACAGTCCCTATTTCAGGCAACTCATAGGGTGTGTGCTAGCTTTCAAAGGGGACCCAGTCTTTCTGGGACCGTGTGTCAGCTTCTGAGTACAGTAAATTAAGGCAATTTTCAAAAAACCGGTTGGTTGGAGGACATACCAATGTCTCAAGTGAACACGCTTCCACTGTATGAACGAACAGCGCTAGATGATCAGTAGTGCACAGGTTGGCTTCATTACTTGTATGGAAACTTGTACACACTTTGTCCATAGAGCCCTCTACAAGTTAATGTTTTCTCACAGAGAGACTCTTCAAGGTGTGTAGTGCCTTCAGATTTAGAGCCGATTATCTGGCAACACTTGAAGCTTCTAAGTGGAAAAGAAGGAAATGCTCGTTCCGAGAGGGTCAACCGGCAAAGTAAACACGTACAAATTCCAACACTTCCAATCTCTGAGAGAAAGCAGCTAGGACTTCCTTTGGTATCTGGAGGGCCTAAATCTGTGTATGGAAGACAAAATTACACTTTCTTCTCACTTGCTTTAATCATAAAAACACAGAGAAATGCCTCCACATGGTACTTTACAGTGTAACTTTTGTTGACCTAGATGCCCTAGAAACGTTCCAATCTTCGAAATGGCGAAGTAGTGAAATTTCGCAGAAAGTGGGATAAAGGATAGTCTAAAGTTCTTTCCCAGTGAAGCAATCTACTTCACAGGAAGAAAACCTCTAGAGGTTCTGTGTGGTGCAGATTTGCATAAATCCCTGTATGGAAGTATTCTGTGCAGGTATTTGTTCCTTGGGTTCTATAGGTAAAGGAATTCTCACAGAGATGCTCCCTCAGGATGTGTACGGCATTTCTTTTGTGGGACCCCATTTTCTGTTGCTAATTGCAAGATACCAAGCAGAGAGGATGGCATTTTGGTAGCAAGAAGGGAACTTTGACAATATAAAGCTACGTGAAAGGAACCCAGTTGTATTAACTGAGAGAGACCAGGTCCATGATCAGTTGTGTTGAGGATTGTTTAAATCTGTGTATGGAAGCTCTATTGTCAGTGTGTTCTCAGATGACTCAAAAGCAAAAGTGCCAAAGACAGAAGCATTGTTGTGGAACTATACTACTTAGATGTAGATCCAGATTAACCGGTAATATTTCAAAATTGCTCAGTGCAGAAGGTCTGTAATTTGGTACAGAGTGGGTTAATGGAGAATATAGAGCTGCTTTGAATGAAAACTCTTCTAATCTCGGAGAAAAAACCACGAGGTGATCAGTGGTTTCTATGTTGGCTTCATTCTGTCTGTGGAAGGATGATTTTCTGTTGGTGTTCACAGGCTTCCATAAGTAAACAAGTCAGAAAGAGATACTTAATTCAGGAGTGCGCTTCGCTCTTCTGAGAGAACTCGATAGTCCGGTGACATTTCTGGCCTTCAACTGCGAGGAATGAGATTATGGTAGAAAGCAGGACAGGAGACAATATACACCACTTTCAAATGAACATCCTTCTATTTCAGGATGAAAGCAGCCACACGTTCAGATGTGCACAGGTTAACTTCACCATGAGTGAGGGGGCAGAAAGTCAATCTGTTCAGACATGATGTGATTACAAAAGCGAATCACACAGACAGCACCTCCAAGGAAGTGTGCACAATATCAGTTGTAGATTTAGATTGACTTGTCACATGTCTAAGATTCTAAGGGAAGAGGAAGAGGAAATTTGTCAAAATGGCTTAGCTGGGAGACAGAAAAGTGTCCCAAGTGAATACACTATTGTTCATTGAATGATAGCAGCTGGATGTTCAGTCGTTTCCTGGTTGGCTTCACTCTGTGGATGGAAATATGACAAAGACTTTGTCTTCGTAGCCTTCTCCAAGTAAATGTTGCCTCAAAGAGATGCTTCACCTGGGAACATTCCGACGTTCTGATTGGTAACCAGATAATCTAGTGGAGTTGAAACCTTCAAAGTGGAAAAGAAGGACATATTCGTAGCAAGCGGGCAATTGGCAAGGAAATATTTCCAAAGTCATAACAATCCCATTTTCAGACCGAAAGCAGATGGAAGTTCACCTGTGTTGAGGAGAGCAAAAATCTGTGTATGGAAAACAAAGGAACAGTTTCTTCTCTCTTGCTTCCATCTGTGGCATAGGTCACGTGGAATAGCATCCTTTGGAAGTGTACACATTTTCGCTTGTAGACCAAGGTTCACGGGTCACATTACGAAGCTCTAAGTTTAGAAGTACTCCTATTTCGTACAAATCGGGAAAATGGAGATCATAAAGTTGTTCCCAGTTAAAACAATTTAATTCCTGGGAAGAAACACCTAGATGTTCAGGTTGGAACTTTGGGCTCAACTCTGGATGGAAGTATTAGGTTTGTTTTTTCTTGATCCTGGCCTTCTATAAATAAAAGAATTCTGGCAGAGATGCCTCGTCAGGATGAGTCCAGAACGTCGGTGTAGAAACACATTCCCGTTGGTACTTCGAACCGAATAAGGGGAGAGGAATGACACTGGCCGCAGCAAGGGGGTAAACGGCCTACATAACGCTTTTTCCACTTTAAAAACATCTGCTCTAGGACAAAAGGGCCGGTAGATGAACACTGTGTTCAGGACAGATAGATATGTTTGGAAGTAGGATGGCCACTTTGTTCTCCCAAGCTACGAATGGCAAACATGTCAAATAGGGCAGAATCTTGGAGGAAGCATACTGCTTTCCTGAGTAGCCTCAGCTTCTCTGGTCATTTCTTAAAACATTTAGTGGAGAAAATATGTAAGTTCGTACGAAGTGGGTTAGTGGAAATATAATCTGTTTCCATGGCAAGCATTCCTCACCCCTGAAAGGAAGCAGGTGGGTGATCAGTTGCATATGGGTTAGCGTAACTCTCCATATGGAGGTTTCTTTCTGTTTCATTTTACATGTCTCCGTATGTTTAAGAATTGTCAAGGAGCTGGTTTCTATAGGACGTGTACTTCCTTTCTATGGAAGAATTTGTTTCTCTGGTAATATTTCCAAGCTTCTAGGTTCAGAAGAATGACAAGTTTGTACGAAGCAGGCAAATTGCAACATAAGCTATTTCACATGAAACAACTTCTATTCTTCGTTGGAAAGCAGGGACATGTTCACCTCTACACATGTTATCCTGACTCTGTGTATGCAAGATTAATTGACAGTCTCTTCACACATGCTCTGGTGAAACAAACAGTCCCTATTTCAGGCAACTCATAGGGTGTGTGCTAGCTTTCAAAGGGGACCCAGTCTTTCTGGGACCGTGTGTCAGCTTCTGAGTACAGTAAATAAGGCAATTTTCAAAAAACCGGTTGGTTGGAGGACATACCAATGTCTCAAGTGAACACGCTTCCACTGTATGAACGAAGCAGCTAGATGATCAGAAGTGCACAGGTTGGCTTCATACTTGTATGGAAACTTGTACACACTTTGTCCATAGAGCCCTCTACAAGTTAATGTTTTCTCACAGAAAACACCTCTTCAAGGTGTGTAGCGCCTTCAGATTTAGAGCCGGATTATCTGGCAAGACTTCGAAGCTTCTAAGAGGAAAAGAAGGAAATGCTCGTTCCGAAGGGTCAATCGGCAAAGTAAACACGTACAAATTCTCAACACTTCCATTCTCTGAGAGAAAGCAGCTAGGACTTCCTTTGGTATCTGGAGGGCCTAAATCTGTGTATGGAAGCCAAAATTACACTTTCTTCTCACTTGCTTTAATCATAAAAACACAGAGAAATGCCTCCAAATGGAAGTTTACAGTGTAATTTTGTAGACCCAGATGCCCTGGAAACGTTTCCAATCTTCGAAGTGGCGAAGTAGTGAAATTTTGCAGAAAGTGGATAAAGGATAGTCTAAGTTCTTTCCCAGTGAAGCAATCTACTTCACAGGAAGAAAACCTCTAGAGGTTCTGTGTGGTGCAGATTTGCATAAATCCCTGTATGGAAGTATTCTGTACAGGTATTTGTTCCTTGGGTTCTATAAGTAAAGGAATTCTCACAGAGATGCTCCCTCAGGATGTGTACGGCATTTCTTTGTGGGACCCATTTTCTGTTGCTAATTGCAAGATCCAAGCGAGAGGATGGCATTTTGGTAGCACGAACGGAACTTTGAGAAATATAAAGCTACGTGAAAGGAACCCAGTTGTATTAACTGAGAGAGACCAGGTCCATGATCAGTTGTGTTGAGGATTGTTTAAATCTGTGTATGGAAGCACTATTGTCAGTGTGTTCACAGATGACTCAAAAGCAAAAGTGCCAAAGACAGAAGCATCGTTGTGGAACTTTACTACTTAGATGTAGATCCAGATTAACTGGTAATATTTCAAAATTCTCATTGGAGAAGGTCTGTAATTTCGTACAGAGTGGGTTAATGGAGAATATAGAGCTGCTTTGAATGAAAACTCTTCTAATCTCGGAGAAAAAACCACGAGGTGATCAGTGGTTTCTATGTTGGCTTCATTCTGTCTGTGGAAGGATGATTTTCTGTTGGTGTTCACAGGCTTCCATAAGTAAACAAGTCAGAAAGAGATACTTAATTCAGGAGTGCGCTTCGCTCTTCTGAGAGAACTCGATAGTCCGGTGACATTTCTGGCCTTCCAACTGGCGAGGAATGAGATTACGGTAGAAAGCAGGACAGGAGACAATATACAGCACTTTCAAATGAACATCCTTCTATTTCATGATTGAAAGCAGCCACACGTTCAGATGTGCACAGGTTAACTTCACCATGAGTGAGGGGGCAGAAAGTACAATCTGTTCAGACATGATGTGATTACAAAAGCGAATCACACAGACAGGCACCTCCAAGGAAGTGTGCACAATATCAGTTGTAGATTTAGATTGACTTGTCACATGTCTAAGATTCTAAGGGAAGAGGAAGAGGAAATTTTCAAAATGGCTTAGCTGGGAGACAGAAAAGTGTCCCAAGTGAATACACTATTGTTCATTGAATGATAGCAGCTGGATGTTCAGTCGTTTCCTGGTTGGCTTCACTCTGTGGATGGAAATATGACAAAGCTTTGTCTTCGTAGCCTTCTCCAAGTAAATGTGCCTCAAAGAGATGCTTCACCTGGGAACATTCCGACGTTCTGATTGGTAACCAGATAATCTAGTGAGAGTTGAAACCTTCAAAGTGGAAAAGAAGGACATATTCGTAGCAAGCGGGTCAATTGGCAAGGAAATATTTCCAAAGTCATAACAATCCCATTTTCAGACAGAAAGCAGATGGAAGTTCACCTGTGTTGAGGAGAGCAAAAATCTGTGTATGGAAAACAAAGGAACAGTTTCTTCTCTCTTGCTTTCATCGGTGGCATAGGTCACGTGGAATAGCATCCTTTTGGTAGTGTACACATTTTCGCTTGTAGACCAAGGTTCACGGGTCACATTACGAAGCTCTAAGTTTAGAAGTACTACTATTCGTACAAAGCTGGAAAATGGAGATCATAAAGTTGTTCCCAGTTAAAACAATTTAATTCCTGGGAAGAAACACCTAGATGTTCAGGTTGGAACTTTTGGGCTCAAATCTCTGGATGGAAGTATTAGGTTCTGTTTTTTTCTTGATCCTGGCCTTCTATAAATAAAAGAATTCTGGCAGAGATGCCTCGTCAGGATGAGTCCAGAACGTCGGTTGTAGAAACAAATTCCCCGTTGGTACTTCGAACCGAATAAGGGGAGAGGAATGACACTGCCGCAGCAGGCGGGTAAACTGCCTACATAACGCTTTTTCCACTTTAAACACATCTGCTCTAGGACAAAGGGCCGGTAGATGAACACTTGTGTTCAGGACAGATAGATATGTTTGGAAGTAGGATGTCCACTTTGTTCTCCCAAGCTACGAATGGCAAACATGTCAAATAGGGCAGAATCTTGGAGGAAGCATACTGTTTCTGAGTAGCCTCAGCTTCTCTGGTCATTTCTTAAAACATTTAGTGGAGAAAATATGTAAGTTCGTATGAAGTGGGTTAGTGGAGAATATAAATCTGTTTCCATGGCAAGCATTCCTCACCCCTGAAAGGAAGCAGGTGGGTGATCAGTTGCATATGGGTTAGCGTAACTCTCCATATGGAAGGTTTCTTTCTGTTTCTTTTTACATGTCTCCGTATGTTTAAGAATTGTCAAGGAGCTGGTTTCTATAGGACGTGTACTTCCTTTCTATGGAAGACTTTGTTTCTCTGGTAATATTTCCAAGCTTCTAGGTTCAGAAGAATGACAAGTTTGTACGAAGCAGGCAAATTGGCAACATAAGCTATTTCATATGAAACAACTTCTATTCTTCGTTGGAAAGCAGGAACATGTTCACCTCAACACATGTTATCCTGACTCTGTGTATGCAAGATTAATTGACAGTCTCTTTCACATACTCTGGTGAAACAAACAGTCCCTATTTCAGGCAACTCATAGGGTGTGTGCTAGCTTTCAAAGGGACCCAGTCTTTCTGCGGCCGTGTGTCACTTTGAGTATAGTAAAGAAAGGCAATTTTCAAAAACCGGTTGGTTGGAGGACATACAAATGTCTCCAGTGAACACACTTCCACTGTTAGAACGACAGCAGCTAGATGATCAGTAGTGCACAGGTTGGCTTATTACTTGTATGGAAACTTGTACACACTTTGTCCATAGAGCCCTCTACAAGTTAATGTTTTCTCACAGAAAACACCTCTTCAAGGTGTGTAGCGCCTTCAGATTTAGAGCCGGATTATCCGGCAAGACTTCGAAGCTTCTAAGAGGAAAAGAAGGAAATGCTCGTTCCGAGAGGGTCAATCGGCAAAGTAAACACGTACAAATTCCCAACACTTCCATTCTCTGAGAGAAACAGCTAGGACTTCCTTTGGTATCTGGAGGGCCTAAATCTGTGTATGGAAGCCAAAATTACACTTCTTCTCACTTGCTTTAATCATAAAAACACAGAGAAATGCCTCCAAATGGAATTTACAGTGTAACTTTTGTAGACCTAGATGCCCTAGAAACGTTTCCAATCTTCGAAGTGGCGAAGTAGTGAAATTTCGCAGAAAGTGGGATAAAGGATAGTCTAAAGTTCTTTCCCAGTGAAGCAATCTACTTCACAGGAAGAAAACCTCTAGAGGTTCTGTGTGGTGCAGATTTGCATAAATCCCTGTATGGAAGTATTCTGTACAGGTATTTGTTCCTTGGGTTCTATAAGTAAAGGAATTCTCACAGAGATGCTCCCTCAGGATGTGTACGGCATTTCTTTTGTGGGACCCCATTTTCTGTTGCTAATTGCAAGATTCCAAGCGGAGAGGATGGCATTTTGGTAGCAAGATGGGAACTTTGACAATATAAACCTACATGAAAGGAACCAGTTGTATTAACTGAGAGAGACCAGGTCCATGATCAGTTGTGTTGAGGATTGTTTAAATCTGTATGGAAGCACTATTGTCAGTGTGTTCACAGATGACTCAAAAGCAAAAGTGCCAAAGACAGAAGCATCGTTGTGGAACTTTACTACTTAGATGTAGATCCAGATTAACTGGTAATATTTCAAAATTCTCATTGCAGAAGGTCTGTAATTTCGTACAAAGTGGGTTAATGGAGAATATAGAGCTGCTTTGAATGAAAACTCTTCTAATCTCGGAGAAAAAACCACGAGGTAATCAGTGGTTCTATGTTGGCTTCATTCTGTCTGTGGAAGGATGATTTCTGTTGGTGTTCACAGGCTTCCATAAGTAAAAAGTAGAAAGAGATACTTAATTCAGGAGTGCGCTTCGCTCTTCTGAGAGAACTCGATAGTCCGGTGACATTTCTGACCTTCCAACTGGCGAGGAATGAGATTATGGTAGAAAGCAGGACAGGAGACAATATACAGCACTTTCAAATGAACATCCTTCTATTTCATGATTGAAAGCAGCCACACGTTCAGATGTGCACAGGTTAACTTCACCATGAGTGAGGGGGCAGAAAGTACAATCTGTTCAGACATGATGTGATTACAAAAGCGAATCACACAGACAGGCACCTCCAAGGAAGTGTGCACAATATCAGTTGTAGATTTAGATTGACTTGTCACATGTCTAAGATTCTAAGGGAAGAGGAAGAGGAAATTTGTCAAAATGGCTTAGCTGGGAGACAGAAAGTGTCCCAAGTGAATACACTATTGTTCTTGAATGATAGCAGCTGGATGTTCAGTCGTTCCTGGTTGGCTTCACTCTGTGGATGGAAATATGACAAAGACTTTGTCTTCGTAGCCTTCTCCAAGTAATGTGCCTCAAAGAGATGCTTCACCTGGGAACATTCCGACGTTCTGATTGGTAACCAGATAATCTAGTGGAGTGAAACCTTCAAAGTGGAAAAGAAGGACATTTCGTAGCAAGCGGGTCAATTGGCAAGGAAATATTTCCAAAGTCATAACAATCCCATTTTCAGACAGAAAGCAGATGGAAGTTCACCTGTGTTGAGGAGAGCAAAAATCTGGTATGGAAAACAAAGGAACAGTTTCTTCCTCTTGCTTTCATCGGTGGCATAGGTCACGTGGAATAGCATCCTTTGGTAGTGTACACATTTTCGCTTGTAGACCAAGGTTCACGGGTCACATTACGAAGCTCTAAGTTTAGAAGTACTCCTATTTCGTACAAAGCGGGAAAATGGAGATATAAAGTTGTTCCCAGTTAAAACAATATAATTCCTGGGAAGAAACACCTAGATGTTCAGGTTGGAACTTTTGGGCTCAAATCTCTGGATGGAAGTATTAGGTTCTGTTTTTTCTTGATCCTGGCCTTCTATAAATAAAAGAATTCGGGCAGAGATGCCTCGTCAGGATGAGTCCAGAACGTCGGTTGTAGAAACAATTCCCCGTTGGTACTTCGAACCGAATAAGGGGAGAGGAATGACACTGCCGAGCAAGGGGGTAAACTGCCTACATAACGCTTTTTCCACTTTAAAACATCTGCTCTAGGACAAAGGGCCGGTAGATGAACACTGTGTTCAGGACAGATAGATATGTTGGAAGTAGGATGGCCACTTTGTTCTCCAAGCTACGAATGGCAAACATGTCAAATAGGGCAGAATTTGGAGGAAGCATACTGCTTTCTGAGTAGCCTCAGCTTCTCTGGTCATTTCTTAAAACATTTAGTGGAGAAAATATGTAAGTTCGTATGAAGTGGGTTAGTGGAGAATATAAATCGTTTCCATGGCAAGCATCCTCACCCCTGAAAGGAAGCAGTGGGTGATCAGTTGCATATGGGTTAGCGTAACTCTCCATATGGAAGGTTCTTTCTGTTTCTTTTACATGTCTCCGTATGTTTAAGAATTGTCAAGGAGCTGGTTTCTATAGGACGTGTACTTCCTTTCTATGGAAGACTTTCTTCTCTGGTAATATTTCCAAGCTTCTAGGTTCAGAAGAATGACAAGTTTGTACGAAGCAGGCAAATTGCAACATAAGCTATTTCAATGAAACAATCTATTCTTCGTTGGAAAGCAGGACATGTTCACCTCACACATGTTATCGACTCTGTGTATGCAAGATTAATTGACAGTCTCTTCCACATCTCTGGTGAAACAAACAGTCCCTATTCAGGCAACTATAGGGTGTGTGCTAGCTTTCAAAGGGACCCAGTCTTTCTGCGGCGTGTGTCACTTTGAGTATAGTAAAGAAAGGCAATTTTCAAAAAAACCGGTTGGTTGGAGGACATACCAATGTCTCAAGTGAACACGCTTCCACTGTTAGAACGACAGCAGCTAGATGATCAGGAGTGCACAGGTTGGCTAATTACTTGTATGGAAACTTGTACACACTTTGTCCATAGAGCCCTCTACAAGTTAATGTTTTCTCACAGAAACACTCTTCAAGGTGTGTAGCGCTTCAGATTTAGAGCGGATATCCGGCAAGACTTCGAAGCTTCTAAGTGGAAAAGAAGCAAATGCTCGTTCTGAGAGGGTCAATCGGCAAAGTAAACACGTACAAATTCCCAACACTTCCATTCTCTGAGAGAAAGCAGCTAGGACTTCCTTTGGTATCTGGAGGGCCTAAATCTGTGTAGGAAGCCAAAATAACACTTTCTTCTCACTTGCTTAATCATAAAAACACAGAGAAATGCCTCCACATGGAACTTTACAGTGTAACCTTTGTAGACCTAGATGCCCTAGAAACGTTTCCAATCTTCGAAGTGGCGAAGTAGTGAAATTTCGCAGAAAGTGGGATAAAGGATAGTCTAAAGTTCTTTCCAGTGAAGCAATCTACTTCACAGGAAGAAAACCTCTAGAGGTTCTGTGTGGTGCAGATTTGCATAAATCCCTGTATGGAAGTATTCTGTACAGGTATTTGTTCCTTGGGTTCTATAAGTAAAGGAATTCTCACAGAGATTCTCCCTCAGGATGTGTACGGCATTTTTTTGTGGGACCCATTTTCTGTTGCTAATTGCAGATTCCAAGCAGAGAGGATGGCATTTCTGTAGCACGAAGGGAACTTTGACAATTAAAGCTACGTGAAAGGAACCCAGTTGTATTAACTGAGAGAGACCAGGTCCATGATCAGTTGTGTTGAGGATTGTTTAATCTGGTATGAGAAGCACTATTGTCAGTGTGTTCCAGATGACTCAAAAGCAAAAGTGCCAAAGACAGAAGCATCGTGTGGAACTATACTACTTAGATGTAGATCCAGATTAACTGGTAATATTTCAAAATTTCATTGCAGAAGGTCTGTAATTTCGTACAACGTGGGTTAATGGAGAATATAGAGCTGCTTTGAATGAAAACTCTTCTAATCTCGGAGAAAAAAACACGTAGGTGATCAGGGGTTCTATGTTGGCTTCATTCTGTCTGTGGAAGGAGATTTTCTGTTGGTGTTCACAGGCTTCCATAAGTAAAGCAAGTAGAAAGAGATACTTAATTCAGGAGGCGCTGTTCGCTCTTTTGAGAGAACTCGATAGTCCGGAGACATTTCTGACCTTCCAACTGGCGAGGAATGAGATTACGGTAGAAAGCAGGACAGGAGACAATATACAGCACTTTCAAAGGAACATCCTTCTATTTCATGATTGAAAGCAGCCACACGTTCAGATGTGCACAGGTTAACTTCACCATGAGTGAGGGGGCAGAAAGTACAATCTGTTCAGACATGATGTGATTACAAAAGCGAATCACACAGACAGGCACCTCCAAGGAAGTGTGCACAATATCAGTTGTAGATTAGATTGACTTGTCAATGTCTAGATTCTAAGGGAAGGGGAGGAGGAAATTGTCAAAATGGCTTAGCTGGGAGACAGAAAAGTGTCCCAAGTGAATACACTATTGTTCATTGAATGATAGCAGCTGGATGTTCAGTCGTTTCCTGGTTGGCTTCACTCTGTGGATGGAAATATGGACAAAGACTTTGTCTTCGTAGCCTTCTCCAAGTAAAAGTTGCCTCAAAGAGATGCTTCACCTGGGAAATTCCGACGTTCTGATTGGTAACAGATAATCTAGTGAGAGTTGAAACCTTCAAAGTGGAAAAGAAGGACATATTCGTAGCAAGGGGTCAATTGGCAAGGGAAATATTTCAAAGTCATAACAATCCCATTTTCAGACAGAAAGCAGATGGAAGTTACCTGGTTGAGGAAGCAAAAAATCTGGTATGGAAAACAAAGGAAAGTTTCTTCTCTCTGCTTCATGGTGGCATAGGTCACGTGGAATAGCATCCTTTTGGTAGGTACACATTTTCGCTTGGTAGACCAAGGTTCACGGGTACATTACGAAGCTCTAAGTTTAGAAGTACTCCTATTTCGTACAAAGCTGGAAAATGGAGATCATAAAGTTGTTCCCAGTTAAAACAATTTAATTCTGGGAAGAAAACACCTAGATGTTCAGGTTGGAACTTTTGGGCTCAAATCTCTGGATGGAAGTATTAGGTTCTGTTTTTTTCTTGATCCTGGCCTTCTATAAAAAAAGAATTCTGGCAGAGATGCCTCGTCAGGATGGGTCCAGAACGTCGGTTGTAGAAAACAAATTCCCCGTTGGTACTTCGAACCGAATAAGGGGAGAGGAATGACACTGCCGCAGCAAGGTGGGTAAACTGCCTACATAACGCTTTTTCCACTTTAAAAACATCTGCTCTAGGACAAAGGGCCGGGAGATGAAACTTGTGTTCAGGACAGATAGATATGTTTGGAAGTAGGATGGCCACTTTGTTCTCCCAGTACGAATGGCCAAAACATGTCAAATAGGGCAGAATCTTGGAGGAAGCATATGCTTTCTGAGTAGCCTCAGCTCTTGGTCATTTCTTAAAACATTAGTGGGAAGAAAATATGTAAGTTCGTAGAAGTGGGTAGTGGAGAATATAAATCTGTTTCCATGGCAAGCATCCTCACCCCTGAAAGGAAGCACTTGGGTGATCAGTTGCATAGGGGGTAGCGTAACTCTCCATATGGAAGGTTTCTTTCTGTTTCTTTTTACATGTCTCGTATGGGTTTTAAGAATTGTCAAGGAGCTGGTTTCTATAGGACGTGTACTTCCTTTCTATGGAAGACTTTTTTCTCTGGTAATATTTCCAAGCTTCTAGGTTCAGAAGAATGACAAGTTTGTACGAAGCAGGCAAATTGGGCAACTAAGCTATTTCATAGAAACAACTTCTATTCTTCGTGGAAAGCAGGGACATGTTCACCTCACACATGTTATCCTGATCTGTGTATGCAAGATTAATTGACAGTCTTCCACATACTCTGGTGATGAAACAAACAGTCCTATTTCAGGCAACTATAGGGTGTTGTGCTAGCTTTCAAAGGGACCCAGTCTTTCTGGGCCGTGTGTCACGTTCTGAGTATAGTAAAGAAGGCAATTTTCAAAAAACAGGTTGGTTGGAGGACCATACAAATGTCCCAAGAGAAAACGAATCCACAGTTAGAACGACAGCAGCTAGATGATCAAGAAGTGCACAGGTTGGCTTAATTACTTGTATGGAAACTTGTACACACTTTGTCCATAGAGCCCTCTACAAGTTAATGTTTTCTCACAGAAAAACACTCTTCAAGGTGTGTAGGCCTTAGATTTAGAGCCGGATTATCTGCAAGACTTCGAAGCTTCTAAGAGGGGAAAAGAAGGAAATGCCGTTCGAGAGGGTCAATCGGCAAAGTAAAAACGTACAAATTCCCAACACTTCCATTCTCTGAGAGAAGCAGCTAGGACTTCCTTGGTATCTGGAGGCCCTAAATCTGTGTATGGAAGCCAAAATAACACTTTTTCTCACTTGCTTTAATCATAAAAACACAGAGAAATGCCTCCACATGGAACTTTACAGTGTAACTTTGTAGACTAGATGCCCTAGAACGTTTCCAATCTTCGAAGTGGCGAAAGTAGTGAAATTTCGCAGAAAGTGGGATAAAGGAATAGTCTAAAGTTCTTTCCCAGTGAAGCAATCTACTTCACAGGAAGAAAAACCTCTAGAGGTTCTGTGTGGTGCAGATTTGCATAAATCCCTGTATGGAAGTATTCTGTAAGGTATTTGTTCTTGGGTTCTATAAGTAAAGGAATTCTCACAGAGATGCTCCCTCAGGATGTGTACGGCATTTCTTTTGGGGACCCCATTTTGTTGCTAATTGCAGATTCCAAGCAGAGAGGATGGCATTTGGTAGCAAGAAGGGACTTTGACAAATAAAGCTACGTGAAAGGAACCCAGTTGTATTACGAGAGAGACCAGGTCCATGATCAGTGTTTGAGGATGTTTAAATCTGTGTTGGAAGCACTATGTCAGTGGTTCACAGATGACTCAAAAGCAAAAGTGCCAAAGACAGAAGCATCGTTGTGGAACTAAGACTATTAGATGTAGATCCAGATTAAATGGTAATATTTCAAATTTCATTGAAGAAGTCTGTAATGGCGTACAAGTGGGGTAAGGAGATATAGAGCTGCTTTGAATGAAAATCTTCTAATTCGGAGGAAAAACCACGTGAGGTGATCAGGGGTTTCTATGTTGGCTTCTTCTGTCTGTGGAAGGAGATTTTCTGTTGGTGGTTCACAGGCTTCCATAAGTAAAGAAAGTAGAAAGAGGGTACGTAATTCAGGAGGGCGCTTCGCTTTCTGAGAGAATCGTTAGTCCGGTGACATTTCTGCCTCCAACTGGCGAGGAATGAATGGTAGAAAGCAGGACAGGAGACAATATACAGCACTTTCAAATGAACATCCTCTATTCATGATTGAAAGCAAGCCACACGTCAGATGTGCACAGGTTAACTTCACCATTTAGTGAGGGCAGAAAGTACAATCTGTTCAGACATGATGTGGGATACAAAAGCGAATCACCACAGGAAAAGCACCTCCAGGAAGTGTGCACATATCAGTTGTAGCTTAGATTGACTTGTCACATGTCTAAGATTCTAAGGGAGAGGAAGAGGAAATTGTCAAAATGGCTTAGCGGGGAGGGACAGAAAAGTGTCCCAATGAAATCACTATGTTCATTGAAGATAGCAAACTGGGATGGTCAGTCGTTTCCTGGTGGCTTCACTCTGTGGATGGAAATAGACAAAGACTTTGTCTTGTAGCCTTCTCCAAGTAAATGTTGCCTCAAAGAGATGCTTCACTGGGAACATTCCGGACGTTCTGACTTGGTACACCGAGATAATCTAGTGAGAGTTGGGAAACCTTCAAAGTGGAATAGAAGGGACTATCGTAGCAGGGGTCAATTGGCAAGGAAATATTTCCAAAGTCATAACAATCCATTTCAGACAGGAAAGCAGATGGAAGTTCACCTGCGTTTGAGGATGCAAAAATCTGAGTATGGAAAAACAAAGGAACAGTTTCTTCAATCTTGCTTTCATCGTGGGCATAGGTCACGTGGAATAGAATCCTTTTTGGTAGTCTAACACATTTCGCTTGTAGACCAAGGTTCACGGGTCACATTACGAAGCTCTAAGTTAGAAGTACTCTAGTTCGTACAAAGCTGGAAAATGGAGATCATAAAGTTGTTCCCAGTTAAAAAACAATTAATTCCTGGGAAGAAACACCTAGATGTGCAGGTTGGAACTTTTGGGCTCAAATCTCTGGATGGAAGGTATTAGGTTCTGTTTTTTTCTGATCCTTGCCTTCATAAATAAAAGAATTCTGGCAGAGATGCCTCGTCAGGATGAGTCCGACGTCGGTTGTAGAAACACATTCCCACGTTGGTACTTCGAACCGAATAAGGGGAGAGGAATGACACTGCCGCAGCAGGTGGGTAAAACTGCCTACATAACGCTTTTCCACTTTAAAAAACATCTGCTCTAGGACAAAGGGCCGGTAGATGAACACTGTGTTCAGGACAGATAGATATGTTTGAAGTAGGATGGTCCACTTGGTTCTCCCAAGCTACGAATGGCAAACATGTCAAATAGGGCAGAATCTTGGAGGAAGCATATGCTTTCCTGAGTAGCCAGCTTCTTTGGGCATTTCTTAAAACATTTAGTGAAGAAATATGTAAGTTCGTATAGAAGTGGGTTAGTGGAGAATGAATCTGTTTCCATGGCAAGCATTCCTCACCCCGAAAGGAAGCAGGGGTGATCAGTTGCATATGGGTTTAGCGTAACTCTCCATAGGAAGGTTTCTTTCTGTTTCTTTTACATGTCTCGTATGTTTAAGAATTGTCAAGGAGCTGGTTTCTAGGACGTGTACTTCCTTTCTATGGAAGACTTTTTTCTCTGGTAATATTTCCAAGCTTCTAGGTTCAGAAGAATGACAAGTTTGTACGAAGCAGGCAAATTGGCAACATAAGCTATTTCATATGAAACAACTTCTATTCTTCGTTGGAAAGCAGAGACATGTTCACCTCAACACATGTTTCCTGACTCTGTGTATGCAAGATTAATTGACAGTCTTTCTCACATAATCTGGTGAAACAAACAGTCCTATTTCAGGCAACTAATAGGGTGTTGTGTAGCTTTCAAAGTGGACCCAGTCTTTCTGCGGCCGTGTGTCACCTTTTGAGTATAGTAAGAAGAGGCAATTTTCAAAAAACCGGTTGGTTGGAGACATACCAATGTCTCAAGTGAACACGCTTCCACTGTTAGAACGACAGCAGCTAGATGATCAGGAGTGCACAGGTGGCTTAATTACTTGTATGGAAACTTGTACACACTTTGTCCATAGAGCCCTCTACAAGTTAAGTTTATCTCACAGAAAACACCTCTTACAAGGTGTTGTAGCGCCTTCAGATTTAGAGCCGGATTATCTGCAAGACTTCGAAGCTTCTAAGAGGAAAAGAAGGAAATGCTGTTCCGAGAGGGTCAATCGGCAAAGTAAACACGTACAAAATTCCAACACTTCCATTCTCTGAGAGAAGCAGCTAGGAACTTCCTTTGGTATCTGAGAGGCCTAAATCTGTGTATGGAAGCCAAAATTACACTTTCTTCTCACTTGCTTTAATCATAAAAACACAGAGAAATGCCTCCAATGGATTTACGTGTAACTTTTGTAGACCTAGATGCCCTAGAAACGTTTCCAATCTTCGAAGGGCGAAGTAGTGAAATTACGCAGGAAAGTGGGATAAAGATAGTTAAAGTTCTTTCCCAGTGAAGCAATTACTTCACAGGAAGAAAAACCTCTAGAGGTTCTGTGTGGTGCAGATTTGCATAAATCCCTTTGGAAGTATTCTGTAAAGGTATTTGTTCCTGGGTTCTATAAGTAAAGGAATTCTCACAGAGATGCTCCCTCAGGATGTGTACGGCATTCTTTTGTGGGACCCTTTTCTGTTGCTATTGCAAGATTCCAAGCAGAGAGGATGGCATTTTGGTAGCACGAAGGAACTTGACAATATAAAGCTACGTGAAAGGAAACCCAGTGTATTAACTGAGAGAGACCAGGTCCAGATCAGTGTGTTGAGGATTGTTTAAATCTGTTTGAGGAAGCACTATTGTCAGTGTGTTCACAGATGACTCAAAGCAAAGTGCCAAAGACAGAAGCATCGTTGTGGAACTATACTACTTAGATGTAGATCCAGATTTACTGGTAATATTTCAAAATTTCATTGAGAAGGTCTGTAATTTGTACAAGTGGGTTAATGGAGAATATCGAGCTGCTTTGAATGAAAACTCTTCTAATCTCGGAGAAAAAAACGAGAGGTGATCAGGTGGTTACTATGTTGGGCTTCATTCTGTCTGGGAAGGATGATTTTCTGTTGGTGTTCACAAAGGCTTCCATAAGTAAAGAAAGTAGAAAGAGATACTTAATTCAAGGAGTGGCGCTTCGCTCTTCTGAGAGAACTCGATAGTCCGTGGAGATTTTCTGCTTCCAACTGGCGAGGAGAGATTACGGGTAGAAAGCAGGACAGGAGACAATAATACACACTTTCAAATGACATCTTATTCATGATTGAAAGCAGCCACACGGTTCAGATGTGCACAGGTTAACTTCACCTGGTGAGGGGGCAGAAAGTAATCAATCGGTTAGACATGATGTGATTACAAAAGGAATCACACAGACAGGCACTCCAAGGAAGGGTTGTGCACAATATCAGTTGTAGATTTAGATTGACTGTCACATGTCTAAGATTCTAAGGAAGAGGAAAGAGGAAATTTGTCAAAATGGCTAGCTGGGAGACAGAAAACGTGTCCCAAGTGAATACACTATTGTTCATTGAATGATAGCAGCTGGATGTTCAGCGTTTCCTGGTTGGTTCACTCTGTGGATGGAAATATGACAAAGACTTGTCTTCGTAGCCTTCTCCAAGTAAATGTTGCCTCAAAGAGATGTTCACCTGGGAACATTCCGACGTTTGATGGTAACAGATAAATCTAGTGAGAGTTGAAACCTTCAAAGTGGAAAAAGAGGACATATTCGTAGCAAGCGGGTCAATTGGCAAGGAAATATTTCAAAGTCATAACATCCCATTTCAGACCGAAAGCAGATGGAAGTTCACCTGTGTTGAGGATGCAAAATCTGTGTATGGAAAACAAAAGGAAACAGTGTCTTCCTCTTGCTTTCAGCAGGGGGCATAGGTCACGTGTGAATAGCATCGTTTGGGGAAGTGTACACATTTCGCTTGTAGACCAAGGTTCAGGGTCACATACGAAGCTCTAAGTTAGAAGTATCCTATTGTACAAAGCGGGAAAATGGGAATATAAGTGTTCCCGTTAAAACAATTTAATCCTGGGAAGAAAACACCTAGATGTTTTGGTTGGAACTTTTGGGGGGTCAAACTTGGATGGAAGTATTAGGTTCCGGTTTTTTTCTGGATCCGGCCTTCTATAAATAAAAAAATTTGGGAGAGAGCCTCTCAGATGAGGCCAGAAGTGGGTTTTAGAAAAACTTCCCGTTGGTACTTCGAACCGAATAGGAAAAGGAATGACACGCCGCAGCAAAAAACAAGCGGGTAAAAAGGCCTTTCATAAGCCTTTTCCCCCTTTAAAAAAAATTGCTCTAGGAACAAAGGGGGTAGATGAACACTTTTGTTCAGGACCGATAGATATGTTTGGAAGTAGGTGGCCACTTTGTTCTCCAAGTACGAATGGCCAAACATGTCAAATTAGGCAGAATCTTGGAGGAAGCATACTGCTTTCTGAGTAAGCCTCAGTCTTTGGGCATTTTTAAAACAAATTTTTTGGAAAAATATGTAAGTTCGTATGAAGTGGTTAGTGGAGAATATAAATCTGTTTCCATGGCAAGCTCCTCACCTGAAAGGAAGCGCTGGGTGATCAGTTTCATATGGTTAGCGTAACTTCCTAGGAAGGTTTTCTTCTGTTTCTTTTTAATGTCTCCGTATGTTAAGAATTGTCAAGGAGCTGGTTTCTATAGGACGTGTAAATTCCTTTTATGGAAAAACTTTTTTCTCTGGTAATATTTCCAAGTTCTAGGTTCAGAAGAATGACAAATTTGTACGAAGCAGGGCCCAAAAATTTCCCAAATAAGCTATTCAATGAAACAACTTTATTTCGTTGGAAGCAGGGACATGTTCACCTCTAACAGTTCCCGACTCTGTGTATGAAAATTAATTGACAGTCTTTTTCACACATGCTTGGTTTAAAACCCAAAAAAGTCCCATTTCAGGAATCAAGGGTGTGGTGCTAGCTTTCAAAGGGACCAGTCTTTCTGGGCCGTGTGTCCGTTATGGTAAGAAAAAGGGAATTTTCAAAAAACCGGTTGGTTGGGGGGACATTTCAATTTTCTCAAGTGAACAAGCTTTCCCCGGTTTTGAACGGGGAAACAGTAGATGATCAGTAGTTTCAAAGGTTGGCTTCATTCTTGTATGGGGAAAAAAGTACACACTTTGGGCAAGAGGCCCTCTACAAGGGAAGGGTTTTTTCACAGAAAACTCTTCAAGGTGTGTGGCCTTCAGATTTAGAGCCGGTTATCCGGGGACTTGAAGTTCAAGGGGGGAAAAGAAGGAAAGCCGTTCCAGAGAGGGTCAAACGGCCCAAGTAAACATGTAAAAATTCCCCAAAACACTTTCCCTTTCTGAGAGAAAAAAAGCTAGGACTTCCCCTTTTGGGATGGAGGGCCCTTTAAAAAGTGTATGGAAGACAAAATTACCCAAATTCTTTTCCACTGGGTTTAACCCTAAAAAACAAGAGAAATGCCTCCAATGGAAATTTACAGTGTAAATTTTGTTGACCTAGATGCCCTAGAAACGTTCCAACTTGAAAAGGCAAGTAGTGAAATTTCGCAGAAAGTGGGTAAAGGTTCTAAAGTCTTTCCCGTGAAGCAAATTTTACTTCAGGGGAAGAAAACCTTAGAGGTTTCGGGTTTTTGGTGCGATTTGAATAAAACCTGAGGAAATTCTTCAGGATTTTTCCTTGGTTCTTAGGTAAGGAATTCCAAGATGCTCCCAGGAGTTTAAAGGCATTCTTTTGGGACCCTTTTGTTTCAATTCAAGTACCAAGGAGAGGATGCATTTGGGACAAAGAAGGGAAACCCGGGCCAATAAAAGTCGTGAAAGGACCCTTTTATTAACTGGAGGGGACCAGGTCCTGATCATTGTTTGGGTGTTTAAATTGGTTTTGGGAAACCTTGCAGTGTTTTTTATGATCAAAAGCAAAAGTTTCAAAGACAGAAGCATGTTGTGGAAATATACTTTTTGAAGAAAACCAGAATAACCAGGAATATTTCAAACTTTCATTGCCGAAGGCTGTAATTTGACAAGGGGTTAAGGGAATAGAGCGCTTTGAATGAAAACCCTTTCTAATCTCCCCGGGGAAAAAACACGAGGTATCGGGTTTTAGGTTTATTATGTCTGTGGAAGGATGATTTTTGGTGTTAAAGCTTCCCTAATAAAAAAGTCAAAAGGAACTTAATTAGGGGGGTCGCTCTTCGGGGGAATGATAGCGGTTTACATTTGGGCCCTTGGGGAGGAATGGTTTTGGAGAAAGAGGAAAGGGGAAAAATATACCCATTTTTTAAAGAACTCCTTTTATTTAAAATTGAAAGCGCCCCCGTTAAGTAAGGTTTAAATCACTTTTAGGGGGGGGGAAATAATCTTTCCGACTATGGATTCAAAAGGGGAAACAACAGAAAAACACCTCCAGGAAATGGAAATAAGTTTTAGATTTTGGGGACTTGTACAGTCAAATTTAAGGGAGAGGGGAAAGAAATTTGTAAAAAAGGTTAGGGGGACAAAAAGGCCCAAGGGAAAACTATTTTTTTGAATGATAGCAGGGGTTCAGTTTTTCCGGTTGGCTTTTCTTGTGGTGGAAAATTTACAAAACTTTTTCGTAGCCTTCTCCAATAAATTCCCCAAAAGGTTTTCCTGGGAAATTCCCCGTTTGATTGGCCGTAAATTGGAGTTTTAAACTTCAAAGGGAAAGAAGGAAATTGTAGCAACGGGGGGAATGGAAGGAAAAATTTCCCAAAAAACAACCCATTTTCAGACCAAAAAGGGGGAAGTTCCCTTTTTAGGGGAGCAAAAACGTGTTGGAAAAAAAAAGGGTTTTTCTCTCTTTTCCTCGGGGGCAAAGGCACGGGGGAAAAGCATTTTTTGGAAGTGTACACTTTTCCTTGAACCCCCCGGGGCACGGGGGGGAAATTCGAAACCCCCAAATTTGGGAAATATCCCATTTCGTTTCCCCAAAAAGGGGGAAAAAAAGGGGAAACATAAAGTTGGTTTCCCCCAAAAAAAATTTTAAATTTTTTGGGGGGAAAAAAAAACCCAGGTTTTTTGGGTTTGGGAAATTTTTTGGGGCCCCAACCCGGGTGGAAGTATTTTGGTTTTTTTTTTTTTTTTGATCCCGGCCCCAAAAAAATTAAAAAAAATTTTGGGGGAGAGGGCCTTCCCCCGGGGGGGTTTTGAACGCGGTTGGGGGGGAAACCAAAAATTTCCCCCCCGGGGTTTTGAAACCCCAATAAGGGGGGGGAAAAGGAAAAAGAGGGGGGCCCCGCAAGGGGGGGGGGAAAAAGGCCCCACAAACTTTTTTTCCCCTTTAAAAAACCCCCGGGGAAAAGGAAAAAGGGCCCGGTTTGATGACCCCTTTTGGTTTTTGGGCAGAAAATAGTTTGGAAATAGGATGGCCAAAATTTTTTTTCCCCAAAATCAATGGCAAAAATGTCAAAAAGGGGGAATCTTGGAGGAAGCATACTGTTTTTTTGGGGGGGTCAGCTTCTTGGTCATTTTTAAAAAAATTTTGTGGGGAAAAATGTAAGTTCCCTTTTTAAGTGGGTTATGGGGAAAATAAATCGGTTTTTTCCCCCCGGGAAGAACCCCCACCCCCGAAAAGGGGAAAAAAAGGGGGGGATCGGGGGGTTTTTTGGGGTTTGGGGAAATTTTTCCCTAAAAAAAAGGGTTTTTTTCCCGGGTTTTTTTTTTTGCCCGTATGGTTTTGAATTTTCAAGGAGCGGGTTTTTTTAGGCGTGGGGGAAAAAACCCCTTTTTTTGAAAGGGGGTTTTTTTTTTGGAAATTTTTCCCCGCTTTTAGTTTAAAAAAAATGAAAATTTGGGGGGAAGCGGCAAAAATTTCCCCCAAAATTTAAAAAAAAATTTTACTTTAAACAAATTCTATTTTTCGTTGGGGGGAAAAAAAGGGGGCATGTTTACCTTTTCACATTTAACCCACCCGGGGGTGCAAGATTAATTTAAAAACTCTTTAACATGCCCCGGGGGGAAAAAAAAATTCCCCTTTTTAAAAGGGAAAAAATGGGTGGTGTGCTAGATTTCAATGGGGAAACCCCCCCTTTTGGGGAAAAATGGGTAAATTTTGAGTATAGTAAAAAAAAAGGGTTTTTTAAAAAACCCCCGGGGGGGTTTGGGGGGAAAAACCCCAAAGTCTAAATGAAAAAAGCTTTACGTATAACACGCACAATGATCAGGGGGGACAGGGTTTTGGTTTTTTTTCTTTTTGGAAAATTGTACACAAAATTTTCCAAAAGGCCCCTTTCAAGGGGTTTTGGGTTTTTTAAGAAAAACCTCTTCCAAAAGGGGGGGAAAAACCCTTTAGGTTGAGAGCCCGGGGGTTTCCCCAAGATTTAAAGGGGTTTTAAGTGGAAAAAAAAAGGGAAATGCTTTAGAGGGGGCAATCCCGGCCCAAAAGGAAAAAAACGT
>JAKFHU010000225.1:0-368674 GCA_023783475.1 Daubentonia madagascariensis
TATCTTCTTGAAGTGTGTGCTTAAGAAATTCCTATTGGTTATAAAATCCATCTGTTTTACTTTATATTTATTTCTTTTTTACTTCTGAAAATATTTTAGGGTACCCTTATTTATTAAAGGTATTCTAGCCAAGTGTCCAATTACAAGTTGAGCAATAATTTCTTCCAGCACTTTTTATGTATTTCTGTTTTCTGGCTCTACACAAGCTGCGGAGATTTTGCTCTTACCCTGTGGGTTCTCTCTGTCCTGTCTCACGGATGTTTTTTCCTTCTCTTTGGTGTTATGCAGTTTGACTGTGACTTACACTGAGTATTTTTCTTTGTCTCTTTTTGAAACAGTGCAGTTATGCTTTTAAGGATTCATGTCTGGTTTTCAGTTTTTGAAGGTAGTAAATCATGTATTTGATTATTTTAATTCCTTTTATGCATTTTAGTGGAGAAATTAAATTATTTTTTCTTCTCTTTCTATTTTTATAGATCTACAATTATATTGGTGTTTTTATTACTTTTCTTTATTTGATGATATTCATCCTTCTCAATATTCTATTTCACTGTTCCTTTTATCAGCTGCGTCTAATTTAATTTTTATCCCAAACATTGTGCATTGAATTTCTTCAGTTTTCATTGTTTAATTTCTGCTTGGCATTTTTCCAAATATGCCTGTTCATTTTCTAGTTTCTTGCTTTTTCAAAATCATTTTGATTTTCTATTTTTCTTATTGACTTTACCTAAACATTTGCCTTGAAGTTTATGTGATGTCTAATTTCTTCTGACCCTTTATCCTACTAGCTTATCTTCTTGTGTGTTTCCTGGGTTATCATTTGGTTCTCACATTTGTGAGATTTGATGTTGGGAATAACTTCAGTCAGTACTTTTCTTCATTCCAGGAAGACAAGTGGGACACTCCCCGAAGGCTTGAGGTGCATATGGTCAGCCAGCACCTGAAGGGAGCTCTGGCTTCTCCATTTGATTCCTCCTGTGGCTTCTTCTATTTACTTCTGATCCGGGGAAGTTTCTATACTTTCCTATTAGCTGTGTTGGGCATTTTACAAAGTCTTGTAACTTTTGAAGATTTTTAGTTGCATCAAATGAGATTTTCAAATACATATATATATTTTAAAACATCAAACATCTATGTTGCATACATTAGCAAAATATTTGACACTGATATTTTGTGGCAGAGCAGTGTTTCACTAGAAATCCCAAATTTCTTCATTTAGAACACCACCACCAATAGCTGCCGTATGGTAACATTATTTATAAAATGTAATTATTTTCTTAGTATTTGAAAGTATGTTTGTAATTTACACAAATTTGTTAAGTGATAATCTTTCACCTTAATGGATAATACCTGTTTATGTCCAGAATTACTGCTTTCCTGAAACATTCAGTTAGTATTGTTAGAATTAATTACATGAAGTCCTTTGACTCCATCTGAAATGCTTCTTCCTTAGCAATTCTCTGACACTGTAAAAGTAATCTCAGTTTGCACCCAATCTATTTATTCCAGTAGTTATTTAAAATGATCTTAAATGAAATTTGCATGTGGTTACATATTACTTATTAGTTACTCTTTAATTGATCATTTCTATGGTCATTTCATAATACTTAGAAAATATTACCTGTAGGATTTCTCCTTTCATGAAGTTAATGATACTTTTTCTAGCCTAAATCCTTGGAATTTTTAATAATTTTCTGTGGCATTTGAAAATCATCTTTATTCTATGTTTAGCACTCAGAATTTGTTTATTTGTCTACCTAACTAGTCCAATTTTTGAATAAAGTTCTTTAATACTCTTTATGTTCATTTATTTGTTTTATACCAGAAAAGTCAATTTCTATGATGATTTAAATGTCACTGATTATGGTTGTAAAGGTGTCAGTTTTTCATTTACACTAAATTTTGAATTGTACAATGAATTCTTTGTTATTAAATCTTTACACATAAATGACTTGGAATTGTGCCTGAAAAACCATATATCCTAAGCATTAACAACTCTGATTCATCAAATTTTTATGTCTTTATATCATTTACTTACTGTGTTATTTTATATTATTATCTAATTTATATGTGGCCAGGCTGTAGTACAGTAAAAGAGAAGCCATTTTGGCCGGACTTCATCAGTGAGACCCAATGTTTTGAGATTTCGGAGAAGCCACCCCAAGGGGCTGGTTTTAGGAGGAGTGGGCGGAGAGCTTCCCATGCTCCTGGAAAGAGTAGCGGCTACACGGGACTGATTGTACTCAATTCCAGGCATCCCTAGAATGAGGAAATGGCACGGGTGTGGTGAGCGAGCCATGAGCGATTAGTTGGAACAGGTGTCCCTGTGTCCAGCGGGGGCCCCATAATGTATTTGTGGGAGAAGCTAATGGTTGACTTGCAGGCATCCTGAATGGTGGGTGGTGCAGGGTCTGGCTCCCCCACCCAGCTGCCAGGGACACACAGTGCCCAGAACCTGCCCAGCAAACTCAGGAAGGGGTCTTTCTTGATCAGCAACAGGGGGGCCCCACCCACACCCACAAGGCACTCTAGAGCCCACACACATCAGAGAACAAAAGTCCTGCTATGCCGGAGGTGGAGCAATATTCCCCTCTCTTCACACCAGCTGCTCCTGCCAGTGCCCACATCCCCACTTCCAGGAAGTGCTGGCTTTAATCAGGTTGACACGTGCCAAGAATAGCCCATTAGTGCAGCTCCACAACAATTCATGAATTGAGAAGCAGTAAGCCAAAAGAGTTAGTGGTCTGATGATGAAGTGTTAGAGACATGTATTATAGGGTGCATACAAAAGCAAAATAAATAAATCATTTGATTATTTGAGTTATATAGTTGCCTTTTTAGTTTACCTTTTTGGATATTTTCTAGTTACGTAACCATATGATAGTTGGCTGCTTATGACTGGTTACAGTTAAGTTTTGTTTTTTCCTAGCACAGCATTTACCGGAAATGGCTCAAGTTAAATTTTACTTATGTTTTACTTACGTTGCAGTTTAAATGCGGTTAAGGCTATTTTTAAGGCCTCATTTGTTTTGTTTGCTCAGGAATTTGTTAGCCTGGTTTCCATTTTAGTTTTGCTTTAAAATTTCTTATAAGGTGGATGTACTAGCAGCAAAATTTCTCAGTTTCTCTTTATCTGGAATGTGGGGGTTTTGCCTTTATTTTCTGTAGATAGCTTTGCTGGGTACAGAATTCTTGGTTGATCTTTTCTGTGAGCACCAAACATAAAAGTTTAAAAAAGAAGAAGTAGAAAATCTTCCAAAAGGGCAGTCAAATAAAGGCCTAAGTAACCACCTGGATTGAACAATGAGGTTGTGGTGATGGCAGCTGATGATAGATCGGACTGGGGTGAGGACAGGAAGAAGAATTGTATTTGCAGAAAATGGACGTCTGGGGGCAGGAGTGGTCCTGAGTGCGGCCCTGTGCTCTGCGCCACAATCACAGGTTTATAGAAAGAAAAGTCACCATTTTAACATCAGGCGGGGGTTTGATTAAGGAGGATCACAAACGTGGTGGTCATAACCAGGGCTGAGGTTAAAGTTAGGGTTAGTTATAACAAGCATGTGCTTGGTGGATGTCAAAGACACCCAAAGTTTGGCAGTTGCTAAGAAGTGTGTCCTCTAAAGCTGAGTATCTGAAATAAAACTATCCCATGAGTAGAAACAATAGAGGAGACTGAAAATGAAGGTCTGTTGGACAGGGCATTATCCTGTTTCCCTCAGACATGTTTGTAGTCTAGCTGTGAGCCTGAATAGCAGGGATCACAGAGGGCACATGTGAAGACCACCAGGAATTGCCTGCACCAGTGGGGATGCATTGAGAAATCTGACATGGCATTTTACTCATTTTTGAGATTAGAGTTAGTTGGAGACTTCTACCTTATTGACAAAGACTAATGCAATCCAACCCACCAGGCCAAGATTACCATGAAAATGAGCTCACACGTGGAAAAGTTTGCAATCCAGCTGTTCCTCACCTGCTGTCTTCTAGGAATTAGGTAAGTTTAACTTTCCCCTTGTTGGCCGTCCTTTCTAACAACCCCAAGGCCAGGACCATCCTACTTTTACAGGTGACATGACAGATATGGGCCCGGAGGGAGATGAGCTGACGGCACGCCTTCCTTATAGTCATGCCTTGGGGGCTCATCTCAAACACAGGGACTCTCTCCACAGACTCAGCTGTGTGAGTGTTTATTTCTCAGCTTCAGTAGCAGTGAGAGCTCAAGACTCAGGGGAGTGGTGGAATGAGGCAGGATTGTCTCCGTAAAATAGTGGGAGAATTCACTTCTTATAATTGTTGTCGTAGTTCAATGAATCGCAACTATGTACGGTAGAAGTTTCCAGATGTAAAGATAAATTTCACGGATCTTTTGAGGCCATAAATTTATAGATTTTTAAAAGACATTTATACTTCTGTACTTTAGCTGGAATTGTGTTTGACATTATTTACTAATTTTGATCAATTTAACTTACAGCATGTCCTTAAGTAAAATTTTACCATTTAAAATACAAGAAATGTAAACAAATTCAAAATTACTTAGTTATGCTTCTTTGTTCTTTTAAGTTTGGGACACTTTAATATATTTATGATATTTTATAACTAAAATTATGATGTAATGAAATGAGATATTTTCAACATTTACATTAATTAGATTTCATCAGATGTCTGTGAAGATTATTTTGTTTTTTAATAGTAATTGCTAATAGAGAATTTTTTTGGTTCCCATAAAACTATCTAGAAATATCACTTTCTGTCATTTATTAAATCTTCATAGAATTAATGAATGTTACATATACTCTAAGTCCATGATAGCATGAGGCATAATTTTCTCAATGAAGTACTGTGAGAATTCTCTTCTAACAAATTCAACCTTATGTCTCAGGGAATCACAGCTAAATACAATAGATTTTTCCAGATGGGAAGATCAGTTTCATGCAACATGTGAGACCATAAATGTATAGATTTGTTGAAGGACATTTATACTGAGATTTTGTGATGGTGAATTTGAATTGAAATTGTTTTGATTTTTTAACCAGTTATTTCTCAGTTTAACTTTCTGTATGCATATTAGGTGAAATTTTTTTCTTTTAAGCACACCAAATATGAACTAATTTAGAATATTTCCACTTCTTTGTTCTTTTAAGTTTGGTCATACTTTATAATTTTGCAAATATTGTAGGACTGTTGAAAATTATTTATTATAAAGAATAAAATTTCTAAACATTTTACAATGATATTTTAGCAGATGACCATAATGATCATTTTGTTTTATTGCATTGTAATGATTGCTGATAGATGAACTTATTTTATTATCACAAAACTATCACCACAAATTTATTAAATTTTTGTAGACTTAATAACTAATATTGATAAATAGGGGCTGGTATTATCCAGCATAAGTTCAAATATATCCTCAAAATAAAATTAGTTTTTGTATCTATTAATATGTCATCTAAATGAACTAAGACTTATAACAGTGTTTTCTATATTAGATGGGGAATATTTGTTTAGTCATGAGATTAACAGAATTGACAAAATTTGAAGGAAATTATATTCCCTTATTACAAAAAAATCCTCTAGAGTTGGTACACCTCTGTTTCCTCAGAATGTTTCAAGTTGTAATTTGCTCATAAAGACATGATTCGTGACCCTTCTCAATAAATTTCAATTTAGTTACTTATTCATCACCAGTATCTTTTTAAAGTTTTCTAAACTTAGTAGAAATAATATCTTCCAGTATCTAAGTGCCTTTAAAATGCAAAACAGAGAAGATAGAGTCAGGATGGGTTAAAAATGGAAAGGAAAAGTAAAGTGATAGTAATGATCATCCATTTGTGGCCTATGAGGCCATCAATACCCCATCGATCTATTCATATCTCAGAACATCTGAGAATTTGAGATTGTCTTAAAAGCAATCCTACTAAAAACCCCGCATCCCATGCAACTAGGAAGGGGACTGTGGAGGGGACCGACCTCCACTGATCCTAATAGGGGGTCTGGAAGACAGGGCACATTCTTCATGGCCCTCAAAACTCAATGCTTGAGACCATTGTTTTGATTTTTAGCTTTATGTTACTGTGATGCAGAATGATGTTGTGGTAAAAGACTTTTTAAGCCTTTTGAAAAAGTTTTATGTTTGCTCACATTTTCTCAGTTCCAGTTATGAGAAAAATTCACTGCAAAATACCACTTCTAGAGTTTCTCAAAATCCATAGCACACGATTTGTGATCAAACTCCCCGCTGTCTTTCTGATTCTGACCTCTGCGGCGACGCTTCTCCTGTCTATGCTACTTCTCAGGAGGGTGAGGATTGAAGGCTTCTAATTGTGAATATCCACATCAGCTGGTATTTTTCTTCCAGCACATCCTACAGTAAGTTCAAATGCTCAAGAATAGCAGTTTTATCTCAGTTATTCAAGAATATCTTAGGCTTTTCATATGTATTCTTTTGATATTTGCACGTTTAGCAGATATATATTTCTGGGAACTGCTTTAGGTGGAAATGTGTCTTTATTCCGTGAAATTGTCTGCCACACTTCTCAGCTTACTGGCTATTACCATTGGACTAACCACGACTCTTAACATTTTTTCACCTGCAAGTCTCATATTATATTTATGCTTTCAAAATCAATCATAGGATTTACAATGCTTTTTCTAGACTATGATAAAACTGATGACAAATTTTCAACTTTTCTCACCACTAGAACTGAGAATGTGCCCTCTGTATATTTCATTTCTCACAGTTCTGCACCATATTATTACAAATCCCATGGTTCTCCCATGATGGGAAAGCCAGTTTAAGCAAATAATAATACACACAGGCAGATTTTAATTTCAGATAAACAAAGATAATTTCTTTGTGTACGTATTCAATATTTGCATAGTTGTATGCAATATTGGCATGCAATATTTAGGATAGACATATAATACATTTATTAATTATGTTAGTTTTATATTTAGCTTTTTCCCCATATTTATCTGGCAGTTCTGGTCTGTGGGACCATTGGCCTTTCCTGTCCAGGCTCTGTACCAATACCCTCAACGGTGTCAGAAAGAAAATCTTTGCAGTATGTGATAGTCATTTTCAGAGAGAGAACATGCCTCAGAGAGAGTGGGTCACATATCCCTTGGAAAGATATAAGAAAATAAAATTCTTATCTATGTACAGTAACCTAATAATTTTATTATCTTTTTGTTACATGGCTTGTAATATGTACTGTATATTAACAATATGATTCAGGTATATAGTTACAAAATAATTACACATACATTAGTTATAATTTCTCAAATATTGTTTTACTGGTGCTGAAATGTCATTCTTAAAAAGTGGAGATCATTATGCCTGTAACACAATATTATTCTGCTGCTTCTCCTGAGTTCAGCATGACAGTAGAAACCAAGTGTGCTGAGGGTACAGATGGAGGTTGGTGGGAACTATTTGATTTTTTGTTCTGGCAGTTGAGATAAATGTGTCCTTTAGGTATATTAAACTTTGTTAGAAAGAGTAACGCTTCATCATGGTGCAACAAGGAACAATGATTGTTAACATTTCCACAGTGCTTTCCAAATTTGTATTTTAGAACTATAGAGCAGTAATTTACCTTTAAACATAAAGCCTTTTGTGTATAAAAAATATATATCTGCTATTCATTAACCTCAGAAAAGAAATCTAAAAACAGGTGAGGGTTTCCCAAAATGTGATTCATACAGATGAACTTTCCTAAACCCTGAATTGGAAACTATGTTTATATCCATGGGAAATTACTTGAAAAAATAATGGCAAAGTTTGCTGTATATGGTGTAGCTTCAAGGAAGAAACAGGATGTGATTATTTTGATCCTACTTCCCAGATGTCATAAAATGCAGAATTGTGTGAATTATTTCTCCATATAATTGAGAGACAGATGTTAATATTTTCCTCCTAAGTCTAGAAAGCTTATGTAAGAATTATCTGGGATAGAAAGTAAACCGGGAAAGAGCAAGACAATTTTGAGGAAATATTGTTAAAGGGACTTGTGGTTGGCAGAAAAATGGCCCATAGCTTAATCCCTGGCTTCTGTGAATATATTAGGCTATGTGATAGCGGAGAATTAAGATTGCAGGTGGAGTTAAGGTTGCTAATCAGCTGACTTTAAAATAGGGAGAGTACCCGGGGTTATCCTGATGGGCCCAAGATAATCACCAGGGTCCTTACATGGGTAATCAGGAGGTAAGAGCGGTGCAATGTGACAACACCTTGACCAGCCTTTGCTGGCTTTGTAGGTGGTAGGCACACAGGAGCCAAGGACTGCAGACAGCCTCTAGAAGCTTGGAAAAAACTCAACAACCAAAAACAAACAAGGCAAAAAGATGTATTCTCATCTAGAGCCTCTAGAAGGAACTCAATCCTGCTGACACATTAATTTAGCCTAGTAAGACACATTTTGTTCCTTTGACCTTCAGAAATGCAATAAAATAAATACATGTTGTTTTAAGCACGTAAGTGTGTGATGATTTGTTACAGCAGCAAGAGGGAACTAACTCAGGACAACATCCCATAAGAAGCTCTTTTTTTAAAAACATCATCTTAATATTGATGGAAGTCCTTCTCCTTTCTGTCAGAATCAATGAAATTTCTTCAAACTATTAACACAACTCCATAATAGCTCCACAGCAAAAGTTGTAGACAATAAATCAGAATGTTATAAACTCAGAAAATATGTGATGAACATAAGAATTTTTTTCCCAATTTTTAGACTTAGTGACTCTTTTTCCATTAACATAAATTTACTTCAGGTCATCTGTGCAAGCAACATTGAGTAATTTTTATATGCTGAATTTTTATTAAAGGAGGGTAGAATATTATTAATGCTTCTAAGAAGCGAGGCTCAGGTTCTGTAGAAGCACAGATAATGGACACCTACACAGGCTTGGTTGTGCTTGAGTTGGCATTAGGTGTATAATAACTATAAAACAGAAAATAATGCAGAGAGACTAATCATTTAAAAATGTGGAAGAGCTAGTCAGAGTTACCCAAGGATTATTGAGTTAAATAAAAATGATAGCAGTGGTAATAATTTTGCCTATGGAAAAATAAGGTGGATGATATGTTTTGTTGTTTTATTTTGTTTTGTTTTTCAGATAAAAAGAGTTTCTTCTTTGCTATTAAGATGAGAAAACTTTCCACTTATGTTACCATTGGAAAATGCCTTTTTTCCCAAGCTGGCATTGAAATCTCAGCAAACACTTTCCTTTTTCTCTTGTGCATCTTCACGCTCCATCTTGAACACAGGCCCAAGCCCACTGATGTGACCACCAGTCACTTGGCCCTTGTCCTCATAGTGATGCTGCTCACTGTGGTGTTTTTTCCTCCAGACCTGTTTGAGTCACTGAATTTTCAGAATGATGTCAAAACTTTGTTCTACCTGAGCAGGGTGGTGAGGTGCCTCACCATCTGCACCACCTGCCTCCTGAGCATGCTGCAGACTGTCACCCTCAGCCCCAGCACATCCAGGTTGGCCAGGTATAAACACAAATTCAGAAATTACATTTGTAAGGGTTTTTTTTTTATAGATGGTCCCTTAATTTTTCTTTCAGTAGTAATCTGATTATCTACACTGTGTCACCTTCCAATGCGACCCAGACTAATCTGATGATTCTCACATAATACTCCCTCTCCCCCCTGAGCTCCACATCATGGGCTTGTTTGTCACTCTGACAATATCCAGGGATGTCTTCCTTGTAGGATGATGCTGCTCTCAAGTGCATACATGGGGATTCTCCTGTTCAGGCATCAGAGGTGATCCCAGCACCTTCACAGCACCAGCCTCTCCCCAAGGGCCTCCCCAGAGAAAAGGGCCACCCAGACCATCCTGCTGCTGGTGAGCTGCTTTGTGGTCATGTACTGGGTGGACCTTCTCATCTCCTCCTCCTCAACTCTGTTAAGGGCATATGACCCAGTTCTCTTGGGCAGCCAGAGACTTGTGGTCAATGTCTGTGTCACAGTGAGTCCTTTGGTGTTACTCAGTTCTGATAAAAGAATAATTAATATTTTTCAAAGTATATGACAAAAACTTCATCAATTTTTTAACAGATTAATTATAAAAATAATTGCCTCAAAAGTAGATTCTTCTGCCATCAGTTACATTATTTAAGTAGCACAGGTTTTGCCATCTGGTTTAATTATGGTGTGTGGAATCACACATTTAAACTATCTAAACACTGTTTGCACCTGTGTTGCCATATTGTCGTTTCAATTCTGTCTGGCATTTTAAAGACCTTGTAATTTCTTGATTATTTTTTGTTGTGTGCATTACAAGGATTTTTAGAATATGTAGTATTTTTTAAAGCATAATATGCACAATATACACACAGGTGGGATATTTCACAAAGATATTTTGTTGCAGAAAACAGGTTCTTACAAGAAATCCTGATTTTGTTGATTTGGTTCATCACCCCACCCTCCTCTGCTATATGATAAGGAATTGATATTTGTAGATGTGATTGCTTTTCTTTCATATTGGAAAGTTTTATTATGATTTGTACAAATTTCTGAAGTGTAAATCCTCAACTTTAGTGAAAAGTATGTGTATATATACGTAATTACTATTTTCTATAGCACTACTGATGTAGTTGATAAAAATTGTTACCTGAGTTCAGATCCTTTGACACCAGGCACCATGTTTCCTCCTTTGCATTTCCCTGACACCTAATACCAGTTTGGGTTTTCCACTTAATCCAGCAGTTTTTCAAATGGATATTAATTAAAATTTGCACGTACTTAGGTCTTACTTGCTGGTTACTCTTCAACTGAGAGTTTCTGCTGTCATTTCATAGTGCCCGAAAGTATCCAGAATCCTGAAGGATTTCTGTTTTCAGGAAGTTAATGGCATTCTGAGGCATAAAACCTTGTCATTTTTAATAACTTTTTCTTGTATTTGAAAGTAATGAATATCCTATTCTTTCTGGTTAAAAATGATATCCTTTTGCTTATTTTCATAACTAGTAAAACTTACTAGTAAAGTTATTAACACTCTTTATGCACATTAATTTGTTGTATGTCAAAAGAGTTGATCTTTGTGATGGTTTTGATGTCACCTACTATCATTATAAATGTTTCAACTTCTTTTATCATGAATCTTTGTGTTACATATTGTAACTCATATATTATGCTATATGTGAAATTGGCTTGGCATAGAACCTAACATATTTTTTCATTTTTCATTTAAATCGATTTAAGGGGTAGAAGTATTTTTTTGTTACATGTATGAATTGCATAGTTTAGATGTCTAGGCTTTTAATATTTTCATCACCTGAATAGTGTACATTGTACCCAATAGGTAATTTTTATTCCACACACCCCTCCTGCCCTCCTCCTTCTGAGTCTACAATGTCCACTGAATCACTCTGTATGACCATGCATACCCATTGCTTAGCTCCCACTCATAAGTGATAACATTCTGTATTTGGTTTTTTGTTCCTGGGTTACTTCACTTAGAATGATGGCCTCCAATTCCAGCCAAGTTCCTGCAAAAGACATTATTTCATTCTCTTTCGTGGCTGAGTAGTACTCCATGGTGTGTATGTGTGTGTATGTATTTTCTTAATTCACTCATCTGTTGGTGGGCACTTAGGTTGGTTCCATGTCTTTGCAATTGTGAATTGTGCTGTGATAAACATAGGGGTACCTTTTTAATAAATGACTGTTTAATAAAATACCTTTTTAATAAAATGACTATTTTTTTCCTTTGGGTAGATCACCAGTAGTGGGATTGCTGAATAAAATGGCAGATTCACTTTTAGTTCTTTGAGGAATTTCCACACTGTTTTTAATAGAGGGTGTATTATTAATAATTTACATTCCCACAAATGGTGTACAAGCATTCCCTTTTCATCCATGCCAACATCCATTGTTTTTTGACTTTTTAATAATGGCCAATCTGACAGGGTTAAGGTGGTATCATTATGGTTTTATTTTGCATTTCCCAGATGATTAGTGATGTGGAGCATTTTTTCATAAGTTTGGTGGTCATTTGTATATCTTTTTTGAAAAATGTCTGTTTATGTCTTTCTCTACTTTTTAATAGGGTTATACTTTTTTCTCGCTGATTGGTTTGAGTTCCTTGTAGATTCTGGATCTTAGTCCTTTGTCAGAGGTATAGTGTGTGAACATCTTCTCCCATTAGGTCGGTTGAATATTTACTCTGTTGGTTATTTCTTTTGCTGTGCAAAAAAAAATTTAGTATAATTAAGTCTCATTTATTTGTGGTTAAGTTTTTGCTTTTGCTTTTGGGGTCTTAGTCAGTAATTCTTTGCCTATGCCAATGTCCAGAAGAGTTTTTCCTATGCTTTCTTATAGAATTGTTATGGTGTCATGTCTGACATTTAAGTCTTTAATCCATCTTGAGTTAATTTTTGTGTATGGTGAGAGATAGGGACCCAGCTTCATTCCTCTGCATGTGGCTCTTCAATTTTCCCGGCACCATTTGTTGAATAGGGCATCTTTTCCCCAGTGCATGTTTTGTCTACTCTGTCAAAAATCAGTTGGTTATTGGTGTATGAGAAACCAACATGTTGAATTAATTAGCTTAGTAAATATTAACTGCTCTGATTAATACAATTTTTGTCCGTTGGTACAATTATTAACTTAAAAGGTTATATTGTATTTGTTCTTACTAAAAATTCCTCTTATGCTCAACCTACATATTGAGTCAAAAGAGGAGGATGGTCCAGGCTGCCGTCTTGGTAAGACTCAGGCCAAGTGGAATAGTTCTCTAATTTACTCTGAATACTGTACATCATTTTCTCACAAAATAAATATGGGTGGTAGGTATGGCATTTATAATAATTTTCTCCATATTATAATAGAGGACTTTGGGACTTAGTGCATTTATGGATTGCTCCAAAGCAGCATTCTTCTACTTTATTTTTTCTAATTTTTTCAGCAACTGCCATGCAAATCTAGATACCTGGAATACTACAAATTATAAGCAAATTCCCAGACAGACACAAATTAACAAATCAACTCAAGAAGTTATAGAATATAGGAATAGGTCTATATATGAAGAAGGACGATGCACGAATAGACCCATAATAATGACATATACACAATATAAACACTGTTTTTAGAGGTTACATACTGAAATTAAGACAGAAGTTTGTAAGGCATATTAATGGACAGGAATCTTCTGTTTAGTTCTATGAGGCCACAAAAATGAAGTAAGTAATATTGATTTTTTAGAAGACACACTGCTCCAACTCATTGATTATAGGAAAACTGCAATGGTATCATCCTCCAGATAAGAATAACTTTGAGAATGACATCATTAAAATGGTAGACTAGTTAGCTCCAGGATTTTTTTCCCCCAGAGGACATGTGACAAGAACCTTGGGTGAGACTCTTTCAGAAATTCAGAAATTTTTACTCTGTGTAAGCAAACTGCTCGGTTTAGTAAACAGAAGTCTAAGTCGCATCATGAAAACAGAGAGTCATGGCTCTTCAAACACTTCCCAGATTAGAGCCAGTTTACAAGCCTCAAATCCTTTAAAAAATGGGGAATCCAGGTCCCCTTGAGAAAGAACCTCTTTACCATTACACTGCCAAAAAGGGTCCTACAGCCTTTTACCAGGGTGACACTGCATTGGGGGAAAGTAAACAAGCAGATCTTTCAGAGACTGCAGGGCACTGGCTGTGCATTGACACTAATTTGGGGAGACCCAAAACATCACTGTGGTCCAATTGTCAGAGTAGGGCCTTATGAAGGTGAGATAATTAATGAAGTCTTAGCTCAGGGCCATCTCACAGTGAGGCCAGTGTATCCATGAACCTAACCTGTGGTTATTTCCTCTGTTCCAAAATGTGTCATTCAAATGGATACAGAACCTGGCAGAGTCTCCACGTTTGTTTTCTAACCTGTGGAGTGAGGGCTATTATGGTGGGAAAGACCAAGAGGATACCGCTAGAACTGCCTGTGCAAAGAAAAATAGTAAACCAAAAACAATGTGGCATTCCTGGAGGGATTAAAGAGATTAGAGATTGATGTCATTATCCAAGGCATCAAGAACTCTTGGCCTGATACTCATCCTTAGTAGATTGAACACTTATGCATGGGCCACCAATTTGCCATGTGACCTGAGTTGCCCATAAATGAGCTGGGTGTAATCTGATCCACAAAGCCATAAAGGTGGGCATGCACAACAACACTCCTTTATCAAATGGAAGTAGTGTGTACATGATTGGGCCCCAGTATGCCATGAAGGCATAAGTAAGTTACATGCAAAAGTAGTCCAAATACCCATGGTCCCCACTCCGGCTATACTGCCTTCTTTTTCCCAGCCTGCACCTCTGGGCTCATGGGAAATTCTCCAAAATCAGTTAATAGAGGAAAAGAAGACCCAGGTCTGGTTTACAGGTGGTTCTATAATGTATTCAGGCATCAGCCCAAAGTGGACAGCTTAGGACTGCAGTCTCTTTCTGGGACATCCTTGAAGGGCAGTGGTGAAGGTTATTAAGATTATTCCTCTTAGTGGGCAGAAATTTGGGGTGTGAACCTGGTTGTTCACTTTTCTTGGAAAGATAAATGACCAAATGTGCAATTATATACCAGTTCATGGGATGTGTCCAAAGTTTTGGCTGAAGGGTCAAGGACTTAGAAGAAGCATGATTGGGAATTTGGTGACAAATAAATTTTGGGAAGAAGTATGAGGAGAAAAAATGATTCCATTCAACTGGAGGTTAAGATTGCAATCAGCCACTTTGGTCCCCTCTGACTTTGAGTCAACAGGCAAAAAGAGAATTTACAGTGCTGGCCTGGGCGAGTGCTGCTGACCACCAAGGGGAGACGTGTCTGCTGCTCCACAGTGGGGGTAAGGAGTGTGTCATGAGTATCACCGTGCCCTGTGATTAGGACAAGGGGAAATTATAACAACCCAATCAAGGCAGGACCACTGGAATGAATGATTCCAGTTCCTTCTGGAATGAATGATTGATTCACCCCACCAGATAAAGAGCCATGACCAGACAAAATTCTTGCTGAAAACAAAGGGAATACAGAATGAATAGTGGAAGAAGATAGTTTTAAATACCAGGTACAGTCATGTTTCATGTTACCAGTTACAGAAAGGAGGACAGTAGTTCTGATGAGTTTTTCCTCCTTGATTTTTATGAAGACATTCATGAATGTGTGTGTGTGTGTATAAAGCAAACATCTGTTTTCTTTCCTCTCTTACTTCCTTATTATGCAACATACGATGTATTGACTTTTATTAATACTTAAGTATTGTTAATTTTACATCATAGTATTTAAGTTACTAGTTATCAGGATAAGAGTAAATATCCCTGAGAACTTTACCTGCTCTTCTGGGGATAGTGATAAGTGAGTTTTCAGTTGTACACAGGATAGTTGTATCATGGTAGGTAGAATTATGATCTTGTTATTGTCTTTACTTACAGCTTAAGTATTGTTTAAGGGGACACATGTGGGTGCAAAGTTGACAAGGGGTAGACAGTAATGGTTAATTTTATATGTCAACTTCAGTGGGTTAAGGATGCTCCAATAGCTAGAAAACATTATGTCTGGGTGTGTCTGTGAAGGTTTTTACCAGAGATTAGCATCTGAATCTAGACTGAGTAAAGGAGATCTGCCCTCTCCAGTTTGGGCAGACATCACTTAATCTGTTGAGTGCCCAAACAGAACAAAATGTGGAGAAGGAGTAAATTCTATATCTCTATTCTTGACCTGGGTCACCTGTTGTTTCCTCCCCTCAGATATCAGAGCTTTGGTTCTCTAGGCTTTGAACTCAGACTCACACCAGCAGCCCCTCTCTGCTTTCAGGCCTTTGGCCTTTGACCAGCAGTTACACCATCAGATTCCCTGGTTCTCAGAACTTTGGACATGGACTACATCATGCCACTGGATTTATTGGTTCCCCAGCTCACAGATGACATATTGTAGGACTTCTTGGTATCCACAATCATTTGAGCCAATTCCCATAATAGATCTCCTAATATATATATTTATATCCTATTGGTTCTGTTTCTTTGGAGAACCTTGACTAATACTATGTGTTAGGGAGAAGGTACTTCTGGTGCAGAGAGCTACAGGCACAAATGAATATGGCCAGATGAGGTTAGAAAGGCAGTGAGGCAATAGCAAGCCTGGGAGGAGATTATTTGGGAAGGAGGGAGGAGGGCAAGGTAACATGCTGGGGCCTGGTAGACTGTCATTATCTACTGTTCTCTGAGAACATTATCTCAAGTTGTAGTGGTTTAAAGTCCAAACATGTATTAAGTCACTGTTTTTGTGGACCAGGAATCTGGTTCCAGATTAGCTGGCTGTCTCTCCCTCAAGGACTCTCATAAGGCTGGGCTGTTGCCTCAAGCGAGGCTTGACTGGGGGAGAACTTGCTTCTAAGATCAATGAAGTGTGTGTTTGGCATAACTTAGTTTGGAACAGGGGCCTGCATTCCTTTCTGTCTGTTGGCCAGGGCACTCCCTCTGTTCTGTCACCTGGGCCTAGAAACAGGAAAGCTCAAAACATTGGAGCTCGCTGGGAGAATTTTTATTAGTGCTTCAATTTTGCTTCTCATTTTTCTGTTCAGGAGTTCTATTTCTTCCTGATTGAGTCTTGGGAGGTGGTGTGTTTCCAGGAATTTGTCAATTTCCTCTACATTTTCTAGTTTATGTGCATAGAGATTTTCATAGTATTCACGGATGATATTTTGCATTTCTGTGGTATCCGTTGTAATACCTGCTTTTTCATTTCTGGTTGAATTTATTCGGGTCCTTTCTCTTCTATGCTTTGTTGATCTAGCAAGAGGTCTATTGATTTTGTTTATCTTTTCAAAGAACCGATTTTTTGTTTCATTGATCCTTTGTGTTTTTTTGTTTGTTGGTTTTCCATTTTATTTAGTTCTGCTCTGACCTTGGCTATTTCTTTTCTTCTACTGGCTTTGGGTTTGGTTTGCTGTTTTCTAGTTCCTTGAGATGTGACATTAGGCTGCTAATTTGTGATCTTTCTGTCTTTTTGATGTGGGCATTTAAGGCTGTGAATTTTCCCCTTAGGAATTATTTTGCTGAATCCCACAGATTTTGATAGCTTGGGTTCTCTTTCTCATTCAGTTTGAGGAATCTTTTGATTTCCATCTCAATTTCATCATTGACCCAGTAATCATTCAGCACCATGTTGTTTAATTTCTGTGACTTCGTATAGATTTGAGTGTTTCTCTTGGAATTAGTTTTTAGTTTTATTCCCCTGTGGTCTGAGAATACACATGGTATGATGTTGATTTTTTGAATTTGTTGAGACATGTTTTGTGGCTTAAGATATAATCAAATTGCAGGATGTCCCATGTGCTGATGAGAAAAATGTAGTTTTGGGTTGAATGATCTGTAAATGTCTGTTAGTTCCATTTGTTCTAGAGTCCCCTTTAAGTCCAGTGCTTCTTTGTTTATTTTCTGCTTTGATAATCTGTCCATCTCTGACAGTATTGTGTTGAAGTCCCCAGCAATTATGATGCTACTATTTATCTCTTTGCTTAGGTCTAGTAGAATTTGCTCTATGAATCTGGGAGCTCCTTTGTTAGGTGTATATATATTTAGCATTGTTATATCTTCTTGTTGAATTGCTCCCTTTACCATTATATAATGATATAATGACCATATTTGTCTTTCTTTACAAATGTTTATTTTTTTGGAAACAGAGTTTCACTCTGTCACCCTGGTTAAGAGTACAATGGCATCATCATAGCTCACTGTAAGCTCAAACTTCTGGCTCAAGCGATCCTCTTGTCTCAGCCTCCTGAGTAACTGGGACTACAGGCACGAGCCATGATGTCTGGCTAATTTTTCTACATTTGGTAGAGACGGGGCCTCGCTCTTGGCTCAGGCTGGTCTCAAACTCCTAAGCTCAAGCAATCCTCCCACCTTGGCCTCCCAGAGTGCTAGGATTACAGGCAGGAGCTACTGTGCCTGGCCACGATTGTTGATTTAAAGTCAATTTTATCTGATATGATAATGGCTACACCTGCTCTCTTGGCTTCCATTTGCATGGAGTGTTCTTTCCGTTCCTTCACCTCGAGTCTGTGTGAGTCCTTTTGGGTTAGATGGGTTTTATGGAGACAGCAGATATTTGGGTTGTGTTTTCTCATCCACTCAGCCAGCCTATGTATTTTGAGTGGAGAATTCAGACCATTAATGTTAGTGATAATATTGATATCCAGGATGCTGTTCTGTTTATCATGTTGGGTAGTACCTTTTTGCTTTTTTTTCCCTCTTGTGCTATTGTTTTATATGAGCTGTGAACTTTAGCTTTGGGGTGGTTTTACACTAGTGAATATCTATTGTGCTGATCCATCTATAATGCAGTTCTGAGTATTTCCTGTAGGGCAGGTCTGGCTGTAACAAATTTCCTCAGTGTTTGCATGTCTGGAAAAGTCTTTATGCCTACGTCAAATATGAAATTTAGTTTTGCAGGATACAAAATTGTAGACTGGCAGTTGTTCTGTTTACGAAGACTGCAGATGGGGCCCCAATCCCTTTTGGCTTGTAAGGTCTCTGCTGAGAAGTCTGCAGTTAGCCTGATGGGTTTTCCTTTGTTAACCATGGGGTTATTGTGATGCTTCCCTTTATAAATAGAGCTGGCCCTGCTGTCAGGGCCCCTTTCTCTCCACCTGCTGCATTGGTAAGAGGACAAGACCAGAGGTTCACTCCAAACCCCTTCAATGACAATGACTTGTATTCTGGGGAGAATGTAATATTTTGTCAAAATGTCCCCTCCCTGCTCCTTAGTCAAACTGTTTAGATGAGAAACCCACAAGAGTAAGGTTTTGAGATCTACTGCACAACAGAGTGACTATAGTTATTAATAATAACATAATATATATCAAAATTGCTGAGATAGGTTTTAAACGTTCACATCACAAAAAAATGATAAATATATGAAGTGATGGTTATGTTAAGTAGCTTGATCCCATAATGTAACTTTAGATCAATATTTAATTTTGGGGGAGGTTGCCTTATTTTAGATTTTGTGTATACAAAATCTAAAATAGAAGGCTAGTTTTCCAGTTGGCATAATTTAAAGGTAAAAGAAATGGAAGTCCACGTCTGACCTACAGCAAGGCCAGGCCACGCAGGATGTGGCTTGTGCCTGTGGGGGTTGCAGTGGGATGGTTCCCTTTTCATATTCCCACCCCACAACTTTCCAGCTGTGTAGCTGCTGACAAGTTCCTTCATTCTCTGAGCCTGGGTTTCCTCATCTGTCAAACAGAGCTAATGAGAAACCTCTGGGGGATTCAGTGACAGAGCACGTGGGCAGCACACTGCACCTGCACGTGAGGGTGGCTGTCTCCACTGCTGTTAGGGCTTCCCCAAGGTACTTAGGGATGAGGTAGGCAGAGCTCAGGGACTAGGACCAGGCCATGGAGTGAAGTCCTCATCCCAAGCCTTAAGCAAACTCTGCCTTATGTCCCCTCCAGAAGCAGCTGCTGCACAGGAAAGGCTTCCCTGAGGTGGAAACAGAGAACCTGGGGAGCAGCCTTCTTCCAGAGCAAGTGGAGGAGGAGCTGGAGCAGTCCCTCTGGGCTGTGATTCAGGCTCTCCAAGCTACCTCTTCCCAGCTGTGCCTGACAAGAGCAATCCTGAGCAGTAAGTGCTGAGCCCTTGCTGACTCATGGCACTGTGGAGCCACACAGGAGCCCTTAGCCTCCACCCCATCATGCTCCTAATCTAGAGCAGGGGTCAGCAAAAGTTTCCTATAAAATGCCATGTAGTAAATATTTTAGATTCTGTGGGCCCTCTGGTCTCTGTTACAACTACTCAGCTCTGCCCTTGTCCACCAAAAGCAGCCCTAGGCAGTGCAGAAGTGAATGAGCATGGCTCTGTTCCAATACATATTGGTTCATTTAGGTCTTTTGTGTCTTTTTTTCTTTTATTTATAGAGATTTAGGGAATGTATGTGCAGATTTGTTATATGGATATATTTTGTAGTGATGAAATCTGGGCTTTTTGTTTAGCCCTCATCTGGTTAGTGTAGGAAGTATCCATTAGGTAATTTTTCATCCCACACCACCTTCCCACACTTCTGAATCTCCAGTGTCTACTATCCCACTCTCTATGTCCACATGCACTCATTACTTAGCCCACGTTTTAAGTGAGAACATGCAATATTTGACTTTATGAGTTATTTCGCTTAAGATAATGGCCTCCAGTTCCATCCATGTTGCTACAAAACAGATTATTTCATTCTGTCTTACGGCTGAGTAGTATTCCATGGTATATCCGTATCACATTTTATTTATCCAGTCATCAGTTGATTCCATATCTTTGCTGTTGTGAATAATGCTGTGATAAACATATAAATGCAAGTATTTTTTGATATGGTTTCTTTTCCTTTGGATGGATCCCCACCAGTAGGATTGTTGGAACAAACGGTAGGTTTACTTTTAGTTCTTAGAAAAATCTCTATACGGTTTTCCATAGAGATTATACTAATTACATTCCTGCCAACAGTGTATAAGCTTTACCTTTTCACCACATCCATGCTATTGTTTTTTTAATAGTAGCCATTCTGACACGTAAGATGGTATCTCATTGTGGTTTCAATTTGCATTTCTCTGATGATTAGTGATGTAGAGAATATTTTTTTCATTTTTTTGGTCATTCTATGTCTTCTTTTGAAAAATGTCTGTTTATGTTCTTTGCCCACTTTTTAATGTGGTTATTTTGGTTTTTGGTGGGTTTTTTTTGTCTTTGTTTTTCTTGTTCAGTTGTTTGAGTTCCTTGTAGATTCTGGATATTACTCCTTTTTTGGTTGCATAGATTGTGAATATTTTCTTGTTCTTTAGGTTGTCTATTTACTCTGTTGATTATTTCTTTTACTGTGAAGTGTTTAGTTTAATTAGTCCCCATTTGTCTATTTTTGTTTTTGTTGCATTTGCTTTCTTAGTCATAAATTCTTTGCTTAAGCCAATGTCCAAAAGAGTTTCCTAGGTTTTCTTCTAGAATTTTTATAGTTCCAGGGCTTACCTTTAAGTCTTTAATTCATCTTGAGTTTATTTTTGTATATGGTGAGAGATAGGGATCCCGTTTCATTCTCCTGCTTTTGGCTATCCAACTTTCCTAGCACCATTTATTGAATAAAATGTGCTTTCCCATGTATGCTTTTCTCTACTGTGTTGAAGATCTGTTGGTTGTAGGTATGTGGTTTTATTTCTGGATCCTCTATTCTGTTCCACTGATCTGTGTTTCTGTTTTTATAACAGCACCATGCTATTTTGGTTACTGTAGACTTGTCCTATAATTTGGAGACAGGTAATGTCATGCCTCCAGCTTTTTTGTTTTGTTTTGTTTTGTTTTGTTTGTTTTGTTTTTATTCAAGATTGTTTTGGTTATTTGGGCTCTTTTTTTGTTCCATATTAATTTTATTTACTTATGGACATGGAAATTTAAATGTCATATAATTTTCATGTCATTAAATATTATTTTAATTTTTTCCAACCATGTAAAAATGTGAAATCTGTGCTTAGCTCTCAGGGCCAAACAAAGGAAAGCACAAGACAAAATTTCATCCTCAGGCAACAGTTTACAGACCCATGACCCAAATTATAACACAAAACATTTATTTTTTTAAAAAAGCAAGAGAGTTGGAGTGAGGATTTAACAATCAGTTTGAACTTTGGAATAAATGCTGTGAGTTGTAGAACTCCAAAGAAGAAGAGATGACCTAGACTGAAGTCAGTATGGTCCACTTGAGAGCCCAGACTCGGTGTAAGGTTGGTCTTTTTTTCTACTCAACCCCAAACTCCATCTTCTTCCTGTCAGTGACTTTAGTGGGATATCAGACAGGTCTACAAATGGGACTTCAGGGGCAGCTGAACCAAGGGTAAGGCCTTGGGCAAACCAGAAACACTACCCCAGATGATGGAGGGCCATGAACCAGGGTGGAACCAAGAAGCTGACCTTGAGGGATGGTGCCCAGGCAGTGCTGGCCTATCAAGAAAGCCCATGGGGAGGGCCCTCCTCATTACCCTGGGTGGGTCAGCCCTAAAGACCCTATCTCTTGGTTCTGCAACTGCAGAAGTACTTGGACTTGGAGAACCTGGTGAAGTGAATGATGCAGCAGAGCTCTGACCCCTTCAGCTCATTCCAGGAGACCATGCATCTCTAAGACACACCAGAGCATGCTGTTGCTGTAGGACCTGGAGCATAAGAAGAGGATGGAGCAGCATCAGCAGAAGCACAGCAGGGAGAACAAGCACAGGCCCCACCAGCTGTGGCAGCCCCAAGGGGGATGAGGGATGGGTCACACCCAGAGAGGCATCTGCTTCAAGGGCTTGGTGGCCTTTGGACCGAGCCAGTATTCAGATGCAAAAAATAGACAACTTTGACCATTTTTCACATCAGAAACAAAAATTAACTCAAACTAGATGTTAGACCCAAATGTAAAACCTTAAGTGATAAAACTTGTACATATGAAAAGTTGAGGCTCACCTTGGTCATGGGTCCAGATAGAAGTAGAAGCTGTTTCCCTGAATCAGGTAGTGGCTGTGTGATAGGTCCCTGGAATAAATTGTGTCTGTAAGAGAGTGTGCATGAGAGACAGACCCACAGACTGGAGGTAAGGAGCATCTGCCTCTGGCAGTCACCTACCCCCACAGGAGATCACAGTCTAGGGGTTGGGTGGGGACACACTCAGCATCTGATTTCAAGTATGCCTGGTGAGAAGGTGAGTGAGGAGCAGATGCCATGGGAAGGTGTAGCAGGGGACTGACCGGGTAGGGTGTGACCCTGAGTTGTCCACTCTGAGCTGTCTCCTGGGTGTGAAAAATGACCAGGAAAGAATATTTCAGACAGAAAAGCCCAAAGGTCTGGAGCAGAGAGAGCAAGGGCATTGGCAGATTTGGTGCCCCTTTTATAGAAAAAAGTCCTGGGCCTGCCTGGGCACCTGGGCCTCAGTTGCAGTAGCAGAGTCTTTGTATGTCAATTAAGCTCTGTGAGCTCTGGTGGACCATTTTTGCTTCCTCTTGTTTTGGGGGTGACTGCCAGGCCAGGAGGCTTGCCATGATAAGCTCCTGGACAAACAGAGGCAGCAAATCCACAAGACCTAGAAATGGCCAGAGGTGTTCTGAAGAACATGAAATACAAGTAGGCCAACCAGACTGCAAAGGCAGAAGCGGATGGCCTGAAATTCATATTCAAGCTCACAGGTATCCTTCTTAGGAGCCCAAGGTTGTGTCCAATAAGACTAAGATGAATATTTTGCCTCTAACTCTGCAGAGCATTGTGGTCCTCTGCAGCTCTGCTCTCAGCCAACACAGACGCTTCCAGGGAGAATTTTGAAAAGATTGTTGAGGAAGGTTTCAAGACAATACAGTTTAAAGTTCAAGAGCATGGGCCTCCCTTTAAGAAATTTACACAAATATATTCTGTGTTAATGAAAACAGAGTCAGCAAACACAAACATATAGAAATGTTGCCTTCATTCCTGCAGAACTATTGTTTATGGAGATGAATACATATACGCACACACACACATACATGCACATACGTATGTATATAGTGTTAGGTATGTTAGGTCCTACTATGCATCTAGTTCTGTAACTGCATGTATATTATAATTTTAAATGAATGACCATATAGAATGCATTAATATGAATGCTTCAAAATAATTTATCCCCAATTGATTATTTTTCATTGGTGTCAATTTCTAAGTATTACAAAGAGTTCTCTGTGAACTTTTTTTTTTGGTCTTTGTACAACTAATCCTATAAGGACTAATCACAGAAATGGAACTGCACTGCCAAATGTTTGCAGTACTTAGATTCCTAGAACAGGGTCTCCTGTTCAGAATGCTAATAAATGCTCCTTATGGCAGCTTCCTAAACCAAGTGATCATTTCCCCCAGGCTAATTTTAGAAATTAAGAAACTGGGAGTAGAAAACCCCTTTATTTCCATTCTTTGATCCAGGATTTTATTAACAAGGTGAAATAGTATAAGGAAGATTGGATTAGTTTTGGCTGAAGACAGAAAAAATTTAGGTGACTGAAGGAAGGGGTGAAAAACACAATAAAGACTTGGAAATGTCCGAGAACATCTCAGTCCTGGCTCAGGACGCCCGGCTGGCTTAGGCCTGGTGAATCAGGGACAGTCTTTTCTCTGCCCAGATAATTCCTGGGCTCTTGTTCTGAGAACATTTGTCAGTTTGGGGTTTCTTTCCTCCCTCCCTCCCTCCCTCCCTTCCTTCCTTCTTCCTTCCTTAACTATATGGATATCAATATAAAGGAATGGATATATTATGGAAGGTGTTTTGTTCTGATTAATCAACACACTTATTATAAAAAATTTTTAAAAAGGAAAAAAAACAATCAATGGAGAAACAAAATTAACCCACTATTTCACCACTGAAAATTTACCTCCCTTAACTCCGATAGTTCCGGGCCTCTGTGTGCGATATCAGATCAAATATGGACATTTGAGTTTGGCTCTTGGATGGCGTCGCCACTGCCCTCCCAATTCACCAATGTCACAGCTGTAAAAACTAACCGACAGGACCACCTGGTTAGTCCACCTTTCACGTCTAGAGACGGGCAGGAGTCGTAGGTGGAATGGAGAACCTCTGGCACTCCTTCTTGCACCCCACCATCGTCTCTGACCTCTACCCCTCACTTTTCACCTTGAAAATGTCTTTTACTTGAACTTCATCCTTGTACTTCCTCTACCCCAGGCCACCAACTGTCTTCTCCATTGTTCATAGAACAAAAAACAACATGGAGCACCACAATGGCTCGTATTCATTGTGAGGATTTAATCCCCTCCACATCTTTGAGAAGAGAATCATAACTAATCCATTTTACAGATAAAGAAACTGGAGCTCAGAGAGTTAGTAACTCAGCCAAGATATCTGAGATAGGAAGTGGTCAGATCCAGGATATTAATCTAGGTGCTGTAATTCCAGCATCTTCAACCAACCCCTGTGCTTGCTGGCCTCGGGACTAACCAGAAAAATGAGAGTTCTGGGTCCAACTGATTTGATTTTTGTGTTGGAGCACATCACCTGTACCTAAAAGTATGGGAATGGTAAGTGTATAGCTCACTTTTTATTTTATAAAAAGTGTATATCACATTTTATTTATTCTTTCACATTTGTCTTGTTAATAGTTTGGAAAAGTACCAAGTAGTGCTGCTCTGAACATTCTTTTTCATGGTGAACAGATGCAGGCATTTCTATTGGGTAGATATCTAAAAGTGAAATTGTTGAATCATAGTGTGTATGTCCATCTTTAGAAGATACTACCAAAGGATTTTCTGAGATTGATTGAAACACTTTGTACACACAGCAGCGTATGAGAGTTCCAGTTGCTCTACATCCTCACCAACACTTGATATTATCTTTAAATGAATTGCAGCCTTTGCATAGTGGTATCACATTGTGGTTTTAATTTCTGATGAATAAGAATATGGAGCAGATTTTCATGTGCTTTTTGGCCATTTGGTTATGTTTTGTGAAATGCCTAGTCAAATCTATTGCCCATTTTGTTCCAGTGTGTTGTCTTTTTTCTTATTAATTTATGGGAGTTAGTTACATATCCTGGATGTGCAATTTGGTCATATAAAAGCACGGCAAATATTTTTATCCAACTCTGTTCTTGCCTTTTTACTTTCACATTTTGATGAAAAGAAGTTCTTAATTTTAATAAAGTCCAATTTGTCAATTTTTGCTTTTATTGATTGTGTACTTTGTGTCCTAAGAAATCCTTGCCTGTCTTAAGTCCATGAAAATATTATCTTAAAATATTCTTATGAAAGTATAAAAATATATTTAAAGAAATATATCTTTTTTAAACTTTCACATTTAGATTTAAAATTCACCTGGAATAGATTTTTATATATAGTGTGGGATAGGAGTCAAGATTCATTTCTTCCCCCCATGGATAGCCAGTGGATGCTGGCCCATTTACTGAGAAGATGTTCTTCTCCCCATTGCCCCACTGTGCCTCTTTTGTCATCTACAAAATGTCTGAATGTGTGAGTCTGAGTTAAACTCTCTATTCTTTCTATTTCTCCTGTGCCTATCCTTGCACTACTGAAATACATGACCTTGATTACTGCAGTTTGAATCTAAGTCTAAACATCTGACAGTGTAAGATCTCCTACTTTCTTCTTCATGATTTTCTTGATTGTTCTTCGCCTTTATTTCTACATAAATTTTGAAATTGCCTAATCAGTTTCCACAAGATATTTGCTGACATACTTTATTGTGGCTGTTTGAACCTGTAGATAAATTTCAAAAGAAGTGGCATCTTAACAATACATAGGAAATAAAGCAAACAAACACCAAGAAAACCAATCTAACCAAAACTAAACACCAATTAAAAAAAGAAATAATAAACTTTGAATATATATTTACAACTCATATCACAAAGGGCCTCTCACATCTTCACTATATGAAGAACTCCTAGAAATTGATAAGAAAAAAAAATGCTACAAGGTAGAAAATTTGATAAAAGACAATAACCCACACTTCACAGAAAAAGAAATCTCAATAGATTTTAAAATATGAGAATATGCTCAGGTCAGTCCTAATAAGACACAATGGTCAAATTCAAAATTTGACAACACATTCTAACACCCTGTGGTCCCACCTGAATACACTGGTTTTACCCACATGACCCAAAAGACATGGAGCACAAAGAGCAGACAGAGGCTGAAGGTGAAGAATCACACAGGACTGGCCTGAAGAGCAGAGCTTTTGTCACACAGTGTATGCCCACTTGACCTCTGACAGCAGACCTGGCTTCTCTGTGCTCCATGTCTACAGCGCAGGTCATGTCAGGAAGCCTGTGCACTGAGCCCAGCCCACTCTGACACCCTTTATGGTGTTGATGGATCCTGACACCATGTCCTCACTGAACACATACTTATTCAACTCCTCATTGTATAATTGGGAAACTGAGGCTCAGAAAGAGGAAGGGACTGGCCCATACCAAGGGGGTAGGCAGAGTTCAGAGTATTAGGGAGAATTCTGGCTTCCTAGGCCTTGGCCCCACCTTCTCCCATCAGGATTATTTTTTGTAAATGAAAGCCTCTAAGTACCTGGGGGACCCCTGCCCACTCCTTCTCCACCTGGGGCCACTTTCCTTTCCACATCCCCACATGGGCACACACACAGTATACACATGCACAGTGACTTCTCAGGTGGGGGACCATGGATGTGAGGTCACAGATGGAGTAGACACCACAGATGTGACAAGAAGAAACACTGGAGGCAGTTCTGCCATGAAACATCCACTCTCCTATCTACATGCCCAGAGGCCAAGAGTATGAGCAGGAGGAGCCTCCAGATCCCCACAATTCTGCCTGGACTGGGGCCACACCTGACACAACCTTGAGAGGACAGGACTGGGGTGCTGCCATCACCTCTGTGGGCACCTGAAGCCAGGATGAGCCTGGTGTAGAAAGGATATAGGAGGGAAACCCTCAGGTTCCTCCTGTATAGATTAGGGTGTTTGGAGTGGGTGACCCCAAGGGTTCCACATGATCACAAGTATCTGCTGGCCTTGGTTCTCCTTGGGTGACCCACTGTGCTCTGAGACTCTAGGAAAGTGCATTCCACTCCCCAGAGATCCTTCAGAACACAGAGAGGATTGGGGTATGGACACATGGGATACGGGGGCATGTTGTAGAGCACTGGACACTGAGTGTCAGGCCCAGGGAACATACAACTTCCCATTGGATCCTTGAGGTGCTCATTTGGAAGGTGGTGGAAACCACTGCCCTGGCTGAGGTGAGGATGTCTCGTGAAGGAGCTGCACACTCCAGGAGGTGGAGGCAAAGAGGGCACAAGGCAGGCCTCTGAGGTCCCGCTTCCTGTCTTGGAGCAAGATCCTGCTCCTTGGCCCCCTGGAACCCTAGACAGCTGCTTTCTTGAGGACCCCCAGATGCAAGTGGCCGTTTTGTTCCCTGACGCGCCTGCCCGGTGCTGCATTACTAGTGTCAGCCACAAGGGGGCAGCAGCCTCTGTTTCTCTGGTTCCCACGAGCGCAGGTGGAGCCGCTGGGGCCAGGGGAGAGTCACGCCAGGGTCATTCTGGCCACTCCCTGCCTCACACCCAACTTGGACTCCCTGTTATTATCATTGATCTGCACATAATGAGGTGGTCAGAAGCAGGAAGGGGGCTTTGAGACCCCTTATTTATTCACCTGCAACACTGCCCTGAGCACTCACCTGTGCCAGGTGCCCTGGTGGGCCCAGCACGCAGAGCTGAAAATGACAAGCTTTTCCCCCAAAGGAGCCCACAGTCTGGGGACAGCTGCACAAAACACTGAAGCAAAACATGTGAAAGAGAAGAGCGAGGGCCATAGTGAAAACAAAGCCTGATGCTGGCAGGGAGGGCTGGGGAGTCACTGCGTTGGGTCCAAAATGCCTCACTGAGGTGACATGCTGTGACAGAATGACAAGAGCCAGCCCTGCACAAGCCTGGGAACTGTGTGTCAGGGAGGAGCCAGCCTGGTGCAGAGTTGCAGGTGGGGTTTGCAGAGGAGGATGGAAAGGGGCCAGTGAGGCTGGAGGGGCCTGGGGGGAGGAGCAGAGGGAGGAGGGTCCTGGGCCTGGGAGAGGAGGGGAGTGACCTGCTCTTCCCCGACAACACTAACCCCAAACTTACCACCTTTACACAACGAATACTTCATATCTCACAATTTGCGTGGACCAGAATCTGGGCACAGCTGAGCTGGTGCCTCTGCCTCAAGGTGTCTCAAAGGCTGGGGCTGTGGCCTCCACTGAAGCTGGGCTGTGGGGGATCAGCTTCCAACTCACACACGTGGGGACTGGGAGGAATCAGTGTGGACTGAGAGCCTGAGTTCCTTTTGGTCCTCTCGGTTTCACCCCTTCAGTTCTCTGCCATTCAGCCTCTCCACAGGGCAGCTCGTAACACTGGATCTTGCTCCCCCAATTTGAAGAATACAATGGGGGGGGTGGGAGAGTCTGATGGAGTGAACACAGGAGAGAGTAATTGAGAAGGAAATAACAGCTGTTTGGGTACTAAGCTCTTGGAAGTCCCAGTGGATTGAGTGTTTCTGTCCTCTCCAAATCCATGTGTTGAAATCCTTATCCCCCATGTGATGGCATCAAGAGATGGGTCCACTGGGAAATAATTAGGTCCTGAGGATGGAGCCCTCATGATTGGGACTGCTGGCTTTATCCAGGGAACCCCAGGGAGCTCTCTCCTCTCTCTGCCAGGTGAGGGTAAAACCTAACATCTGCACTCCGCAACTAAGAGGAGAGTCCTCACCAGAGCCCAATAATGCTGGTACCCAGATCTCAAACTTTCAGCCTCCAGAACTATGAAAAATTCATTTCTGTTGTTTATAAGCTACCCAGCCTATGGTCTTTGCTCTGGCAGCCTGAACTAGGACAGAAGTGACAGCCAATCATTTGTGAGGTTTTCTGTGGGTCAGACATGAGTCAGGAACCACTCAGTGCTGTGAGCCTTGGTGGAGGCTGCACACCACACAGGCTGAGACAAGGCACGTGGATCTGATTCTAGATATAATGGGAAGCATTGGAAGGTTTGATGTCAGAGGATGACAATATCTGGATTTTTCTTTCAATTTCAGCCTCTTACTGATACAGAATGAAAAATGAGGCCCAGAGGAGAAGTGACTTTCCCAAGATCACACAGCTGGGTCTGAGGTGTATTCCATGCTACCTCCCACCCCTTGTCATTCTTCCATCTCTGTGTGTGCATTGTCTCCATGTGACACCACACCATGAGTCTTACAAGTTCTATCTCATATCTACCTGATTAGCTCCTAGGAAGAAGGTGCTAGCATGATCCCCACTGCGCGTGTTGGGAGGCTGGGGAGGCCCCGAAACACACAAGGACTTGTCTAGGGTCATGGAAATTTTAAGAAAAAGGAGGTTTTGACCCAGCCCAATCTTCATCTCCTCAAATCTGCAGCCCTGGCTACATTCAGGTCTTCCCAGGGGGCCAAGGTGGGAGGAGGTGATGGGGGAGGAGGGTGAGAAATCAGAAGCCCAGTGGGGCCTGTCAGTGGCTCCTATTGAGGAAATGGGCCCAAGTGACGAAACCTTGAAGAAATAACCTCACTTCCTTGGTGACAGACCCCAACAGAACTGAGAACTCTGGTAACCAGGTGCCCACATTCTAGAGACAGCCCCGTTTCCAGCTCACTTAATGGGAGACACTCAAGAGAGATGTCATCTTCCTATAACCTGATGTTCCAAGGCTGTCCCCTCAGGATTCTCTGAAGTGAGAGCCCTTACTGATGATGCAGATGTTCACTCAGCCCTCACCCCTGTTGCCTTTGGCCATAGGGCTGGGGGCAACCACAGGTAACATAGGGCAGCCCAAGGCAAGCCCACACAGGCTAGGCCTCATCTGTGATCCCGTCTGGGCAGCCCCACACCCCTCCTATCACCATGTGTTAGGGGAGGAAGAGATGAGGGGGCCCTTCATGGACAGGAGCAGGTTGTCAGGCTCATGCCCCAGGTCATCTCTGTTTGTGCCAGGATGGGAAGGTGAGTATTGGGCACCAAGTTTGTCTTCTCAGACGTTAATAGCAAGACTTCAAGCTGTCATCTGGTTTTCTCCCTGGCTGGATGTCTATGTAGATCTCCTATGTGCCTGATCTGGGGAGCAGAATTTCCAATGGGGGTGTTGCCCTGTGGGGCTAGCCACAAAGGCCACTGACGCCTCTTAGCTGAGCTTCCATGCATTTTCTTTGCTGAGCTCCACACGGTAGATCAGTGAGGAGCAGTTTGATGGGTCTAACTCCTTCATCTCCTTGGATGAAGGGCAGGTGCACCAGGCCACCAACCATGACCAGTGAGAGTGGGCACAGAGGGGTCTCCACAGACAGGGACCCAAGACGACCAGGGTGGGTCAAGGACCTAGATCTGAATATGGGGACTCCCTGGGCTCTGTTCTTGGGTTTTCTCACTTGAGTGACCACCAGTCCCCTCCCAAGGGAATCTGGCCTCCATTAGTCCCCAGTGGAAACTTGGTTAGGTGCACGGTTCCTGTTCACATACTTGTAGGAATATCAGAGAAAACACTTTTGTGCTGTTTTCACTTTACACTAGGCCATGAGTATGTTTGCATGTTCCTACTACTTTCATGTTTAACTACTCACCCTAGGTATTTCCTGAAGCAGGCAGCTCCACTGCCCTGCCAGACCTACTGTAACACTTAAAAGCCAACACTCTTACTAGGGAGATCTTTACACAAAAAGGGGGGATTACACTAAAATGGGGTTAGGATACTCTATGCATTTGTCTATGTGTCACCTCACAGAACTCATCCCTATAGCCCCGCCAGGGCAGGGCCTGTGACCTCACATGTCTTCATTGTCTTCATTATATTCCAGGAGAGAGGACGTTTCCCACATTTCAGCCTTTCAATGCTGGTGGAGCCTGAGACGATAAAATTCTATTTCCATGTCAGCTGTGCTGCAGGAACATCCTGTGTGTTCCTAATAGGCTGTGACAATTTCTTAGGGCTGACATAACATGGCACCACAGACTGACGGGCTTTAACAATGGAAATTTAGTTTCTCACAATTCTGCAGGCTAGAAATCCCACACCAAGTTGTTGGCTGGGGTGTTTTCTCTCAGGCCTCATTCCTTGGCTTGCAGATGTCCATCTTCTCTGTGTTCACAGGGTCTTCTCTTGCGCACTGGGTCCTAACTGCCTGTTTTTATGAGTCCAGACCTTTTGGATGAAGGCCCATCCCAAAGAGCTCAACCTTAATTACTTCTTTAAGGACCATATGTCCAAATACAATCACATTCTCAGGCACTGGGTGTTAGAACATCCTTTTATGAATTTTGGGGAGAGGATACAATTTATCATACTAATCCTCTACAGAAGACAGACTCCCAGGAAAGGGATTACTGAGTGAAAAAGTATGCATATGCACAATTTTAATAGCTACGGCCAGGTAACTTTCCAAACGCACTGTAGCAAGTACTTTGTCACCAGAATTTTCTGAATGTAGCTGCTTCTCTGCATCCAGCCTCCCCTGGAGGTTAACATTCTATTAATTTTTTTTTTTTACACCAATCTGGTGTCCCTGTGTCAAATACCTCATGTTGTTTTATTGTTTCTTTCATTCCAATTTCTCCACTGATATGTAAGAGTCGCCTCTCAGTTGTTTGATATCTATTTGGGTTTTCTAGTTCCTGAGTCATCTGCTCAGATCCTTGGCCCTGTGATGGGTTTTCTTCCACTCTGGAGTCTCCCAGCATTGGCTCTTAAGAAAGTCATGTCCACAGCATGTGAGATGTGATGCCCTCAGGGCCTCACCTAGGTATGGATGCATCCACCCAGATTCTTACCAGAATGACATAACTCAGGACCATCTATAACATTTAAGAGATGCAGAAAAAGGATTTGACAAATTTGAACATCCCCTCATGATAAAAACTCTCATCAAATAAGGTATAGAACAAACACACCTTATACAAGTAAGGCCATGTATGACAAATGCACAGCTGACATCATAGCAAATGGGGATTACTTGTAAGCTTTTACACTAAGAGCTTGAACAAGTCAAGGATGACCACTCTTGCTGCTTCTATTCAACATAGTACTGGATGTCCAAGCCAGAGCAAATAGAGAATGAAATAAAAAACCATCCAGAATGAAAATAAAGAAGTTAAATTATCCCTGTTTGCAGACTACATAAAATAAATAAATATGTGTGTGTGTGTGTGTATCTATCTATCTTAAAAAAAAACTCCACCTAAACACTTTTAGAATAAGCAAATTCAGTAAACTTGCAGGACACAAAATCAACATACACAAGGCACTAGCATTTTTATACACTAGAAATGAACCACCTGAAAAAGAAGTCAGGAAAACAATCCTATCTGCAATAGCTAACAAAAATATACTTAGAAATAATTTTAAACAAAAAGGTGAAACATCTCTATGCTCAAAATTAAAGAATAGTGAAATGAGAAACTGAAGAAAACAAAAGTAAAGGGAAAGATATCTCTTGGTCATGGATTGGCAGAATTAATATTGTTAAGATGTCTATACTACACAAAATGATCTAAAGATTCAATACAATCCCCATCAAAATACCACTGGCATTCTTCAGTGAAATAAAAAAATAAGTCTTAAAATTCATATGTTACCACAAAAGACCCTGGATAGTATAAGCAACTGAACAAAAAGAACAAAGCAGGAGGCATCACACTACTTGACTTTGAAATATACAATAAAGCCATAGTAACCCAAACAGTACGGTACTGGCATAAAAAGGACACGTAGGCCACTGGAGAAGAATAGAGAACCCAGAAATAAATCTATGCATTTAAAGCTAACTGATTTTAGACAACAGTGAGAAGAAAGCACAATGAGGAAGGGAGAGTTTCTTAAATAAATAGTATTAGGAAAACTGAATATTCACATGCAGAAAAATAAAATGAGATCCTCATCTCACAGCATATATAAAAATTAACTCAAAATGCATTAAATACTTAAATGTAAGACCTGAAGCTCTCCAAAACTACTATAAGAAAACATAGCGTGATACCTTCATAATAACGGTCTGGACAATGATTGATTGTATTTAACCTCAAAATCCCAGGCAAAAAAAGTAAAAATAGGCAAATGAGATTACTTCAAACTAAAACATTTCTACACAGCCACAGATACAATCAACAGAATGATGAGACCACATCAAAATGGAAGAAAATATTTGTAAATTATACACCTGACAAAGGATTAATATCCAAAATATGATAAACTCAACTATAAAACAAAAATCCAATAACTATTTAAAAATAGGCAAGAGACCTAACTAGACATTTCTCAACTAACAGAAGACATACAAATGGCCAACAGATACAAGGAAAACTGCTCAACATCAATGATCATCAGAGAAAGACAAATCTAAACCACTGTATCAACTCATCTTGCTAGAATGACAACTACTAAAAAGACAAAAGATAGTAGTGTTGGAAAATGTGTGCAGAAATGGGAACACTTGCATACTATTGATGTGAATGTAAATCAGTACAGACATTATGGAAAACAGTATTGAGATTACTCAAAAAATTAAAAATAAAACTACCATATAACACGGCAGTCACACTATTGACTATCCAAAAAAATGAAATCAATATGTTGAAGAGACATCAGCACTCCCTATTTACAATAACTGAGGTATGGAATCAACCTAAGTGTACATCCCTGAATAAATAGATGAAGAAAATATGGTACATAAAGAGACTGGAATACTACTTAGCCATTTAAAAAATGAAAATCTTGTCATTTTCCACCTTGTGGATGAACCTGGAGTACATTATGTTAATTGAAATGAGCCCTGTATAGAAATATAAATACTCCATGATCTCGCTCATATGTGGAATCTAAATAACTTTATCTCATTGAAGTAGAGAGTAGAATGGTTTTACCAGAGACTGGGGTTCTTAGGAGGGAGGGAGATCTGGGGAGATGTCTGTCAAAGAATACATATTTATAGTTAGACAGGAGGAATAAGTTCAAGAGATCAATTGTACAAACTGGTGACTATAGTTAATGATACGTTGTACCTTTGAAAAATGCTAAGACAATTGATGTTAAATGTTCTCACCACAAAAATATAACTGTGAGGTAAAGCATTTGCTAACTAGCCTAAATTAAGAATTTGACAATGTATATATAATTCAAAACTTCATGTTTTACATGATAAATACATATAATTTTACTTGTCAATTTAAAAATGAATGTATTCATTTTTAAAATATCATGGCAGGATATCAATATTGCAAACACTGAGTCTCTGTCTTTGTCGTAAGCTTAGCGAAACTGCATCAAAAATATGTAGATTTTGTGATGTTTTTGTCATTCCGTATGTCAGCCATAAGCATAGGAACTCTGAAATTTACCAGCATGTGTAGGACGTAGCAGAGAACATGGCAGTGGTGAATGTAAATTAAGGCTTTTACTTTAACCTCACGGCACTTGGAGTTACTGGTGTTGGTGGTGATGATATCGAAAACACTGAAGTGGTGGGTGGTGCTAACAGTTCCATCTCTGGCCACTCTGTGAACGTGAAAAGCAAGCTTGCATCCAAAATCACTGAAGGAATGTTTCCATCCCAAACCTGCCATGATCTCTCAGATTTTTCTAGAGAGAATGAACAGGAACTGGCCACAGTTCGGTGATTAAGAAGGAAAACAGTGGACTGTGAACTGCTCCCATTAAAATAAAGAAAGATATAATGAGTAATTTCCCCAGATTGCTGTATCAATGTGGAAAAGAAAGATCATTCCAAATGTTAAAGCCACAGACATCACTCAATTATTGTCCAACACTTAATATGCACACTCAAAACCAGAAGATTCTTCATAGAAACATAAGTTGTGCTGTATTTCATAAAAAAACTAAATTCAAAATCCATCACTTACCATTAACTCTCCTGAAGATTTTATTTCTAAGATAGGTTTAATCTTAAGAAATTTCCAAATTCTGATGTTTCTTTACGTATCATTTACAACATGTTAAGGCCCACTGTTATTAATGCTGTTCCAAGTCTAACTAATTTAATATTTACCACACTTTGGGTTAGGATCTAGTAACATTTTCCTTTTACAAACAAAGGCGAACAATACTAACTGCCTGATTGAACACTCTGGCCCATGGACACTTCATCCTTATCTCAATGAAGTGACCAGAATGTTTCATTTATACCCTATAAATGCTCTCAAACTCTCCAGATAAAAACAATTTTTCACATTAAAAAAAATTCAAACTTCTCATCAGAACCTAAAATGCACTGTGTGAAATGACATGGGCTGGGAGAAGAGGAATCTGTCAGCCACAACACAGGAAAAGGAGATGCAGGAGTAGCTGGAGATGCACATGCAGAGACAGCAAGGAGCTGGAGATAATTAGGAAATGAATGAAGAAGAATTTCTCTAAATTCAGACAGAGTCAATTGTGTAGCCTGGGAAAAGGTGTCCTCTTTGTACATGAAGAACCAGTGCCATTTCTACATGTGACTATTTTCTATCTGTTACATGGAGCCATGAACTCCAACAGGAACACTTACTGCTAATTATGGGGCATCTATTACACACCTAGTGCTGTCTTGTGTTTGTCTACTTCATATAAATGTCAAAACAACACATGATGTATGAAGCCTCCCCAGGTTTTCCTAAATAAATTGGCTCAATAAAGCCAACCAACTCAGTTATGTCAATTATAGAAAGGGAAAGAAATCATAACTAAAGAAAAAATTAGCTCAAGTAGGATTCTCCAATTGAGAAAAAAAATGAAATGTACAAATCAACACAATTTTACTTAATGCGCTCACTGTGGAATTGCTCATATCTTCAGATTATTTTGTGAGCACCATTAAATTCCACAGAAATCATTTACATAATCTCTGAGCAGGTTATATAAAGAATACTTCATGAACTTTGGAAGAAGAAAATTATGAATTAGGTGTAGCATGAGCAAGAGACAATTAAAACCAGAAGATTTCCACGGGGAGATTCTGAACCAGGAGCCATAAGATTTTAGAGCAATGAATTAAACAGAAAGCAGAGAAAATACACTTACTTTCAGAATTTTTGACATGTCTACTTTGCTAGTAAATTATCAACACTTTTGAAATTATCTGTTTTGTTCCAATATATTTCTTTTCTTCTCAAAACAGGTACACATTCACTCAAATACAACTACTTTCTCCATAATCCTGTTACAACTAAAGTTTATCTTTAGAGTGATATACTTCTACATTTGACTCCATGTAAATAAAAAATAATGCATGTGTTTTGCAGGCCAGAGAGGTCACATGGTCACAGAAAAATATAGGGTGAAATTTTATAAGTTGTCATTCAGGATTCAGAAATGTATGCCTTTTGATGACCCTTTAGCTACACAAGGAATAAAAATATAACCTATGGAAATGATATTCTTCAAATTATTTGAAGTTTAAAGCCCATTGGAATAAAGGTCACTAAGATGTTATTACACTATGTTACCCAATAGTATATTGTTACCACCTGTTACCTACAACCTTGAATAAGGTGGGACATGTTAATGTTGGTGGCAGGATGACAATTTATTCAATGTACAACACTCTTAAAACATTAAACACAATTTTCTTTTATTAAAACAAATTAAGTTCACACATACTCTTTTAAAAAGCATTTCAAAATCCACTGTATTTTACTACCTTAATATGCAATTGGTAAAACAATTTACTTCTAAAATTCAAAATGTTTCTAACTATAATAGAGAACAATATTACTCCGAACATCTACCTCTGACATCACTTATGACACTCTAAGTTAACCACAAAGAGCCTCTCCACTTAGATTTTCTTCATGCATCTTACATTTCAGTGACCTTAGTGTTCCTTGGAAGAGTATATGAATCACGCCCACCTAATTTAGAAGGACATTTCAAGTTTTGATGCAAGAATTGACAACATGCTTTCACAGAAACATTAGGAATGAAGGCATAGCATTAAGTAATTTGAGAGTTGAATAACACCAACATTTAATTTTCAAAAAAATCTATGGTTTTTTTAATGCAAAAAAGTATAACTTGAACTCTCCATGAAATCAATCTCCTGCTCCTTCTAAACATACATACACATAAATTATTTAACGATTTTAACTTTGGATTATTCTCTATAATCAACACTCTGCTTTAGAGGAATGTCTGGAAGTGTTAGCACCTTGGTTCTTTCCACTGTGAATCCTCTGGTACTTTAGACTTGATTTTTTATCAAATATTTTTTCATATTCTGGCATCTTTGTAAAATATCTTTTAGTATAACCTCTGGTGTTTTCAAAGGTGTGATTTTTTGAACAAAGGTTTTTCTGAATACATATTTGTAGAGTTTCTCTCCAATCCAAATTCTCTGAATTTAAATAATGTTTTAGCAATGAATGGAGGATTTCCCTACAGCATAAATTCTCCTGTGCACAATAACATCTGTAATATAAGTAAAGGTACTGCACCACCCTTTATAGTTGTAATTTTTTTTTTCAGTATATTCTGGCACAGTCTAAGACTTTTATTTTCTGAAAGGTACTTTGACAGTTGTTACATTTATACTACTGTTACCCAGTAGGACTCTCTGATGTTGAGTAATATGTGAACAGTTATTATAGGCTTTCCCACTTTCTTTACATTTGAAAGATTTTGCTCAGGTATGAATTCTCTTATGTTTAGTAAAGTATAAGCACTTACTAAAGGTTTTGCCACATTCTTCAAATTTGTAGGGTTTCTCTCCTGTATGAATTCTCTTACACATAGAAAGGTATGAGTATTGGATAAGGGCTTTGCCACATTCTTTACATTCTTAGGATTTTTCTCTGGTATGAATTCTCTTATGCATGGTAAGGTCTGAGCACCAGTTAAAGGCTTTGCCACATTGTTCACATCTGTAGGGCTTCTCTCCAGTATGAATTCTCTTATGTGCAGTAAGGTATGAGCACTGGTTAAAGGCTGTACCACATTCTTCACATTTGTAGGGTTTCTCTCCTGTATGAATTCTCTTATGTTTAGAGAGGTCTGAGTACCAGTGAAAGGCTTTGCCACATTCTTCACATTTGTAAGGTTTCTCTCCTGTATGAATTCTCTTATGTTTAGTAAGGTCTGAGCACTGATTAAAGGTTTTGCCACATTCGTCACATTCATAGGGTTTTTCTCTGGTATGAATTCTCTTATGTATAGTAAGGTGTGAGCACCGGTTAAAAGCCTTGCCACATTCTTCACATTTGTAGGGTTTCTCTCCAGTATGGATTCTCTCATGTTTAGTAAGGTATGAGCACTGATTAAATACCTTGCCACATTCTTCACATTTGTAAGATTTCTTTCCATTGTAAATTATCTTATGTTCAGTAATATGTGAGCATTGTTTAAAGGATTTTCCACATTCTTTACATTTAAAAGATTTCCCTACAGTATGTCTCATCTTATTATGTCTATTTAGATTTGACAATTTTCTGAAGACTTTCAAACATTTATTACATTGGAAGATTTTGCTTTGAGTAGTCTTTGAACATTGGTTAAGTCCATTATTACATCGTCTCTGCTCCGTACACTCACCCACACTGTCCCAGTCTTTTGTTAAGTTTAAATTCTCAAGGCCACAGCTTCCGTATCGTCTCAGTATCACTTTTTGGAATAAAACATCTATGTGCTGCTCTGGAAAAGAGTCTTGGGTCGAATGAGAAGACATAGCTGAAAGAAATTTTAAAAATAACAAATTATCCCACTTATTTTTCAGAATTAAATAAATATACATTACAAATTTAATATATAAAATTATGCCAAGTACATTACCAAGATGGCATAGTACAATACACAGACTCTAATTCTCTTTTGGATAAGTAAATATAATAAAACTATACTGACCAAATTGCCTTTGTGGGAATTCTAAAAATTAGCTAAGAGTTTGCAGCACAGCAGGTGAGCACAATGCCAAGAGCCACATATAAGGAGAAGAAAGTTTGTTACATTTACCCACCACAGCCTTTCCTCTTTCTTAATACATAGAAGTAGACTCCCAATTCCCAGCTTCTCCCTCAAAAGAGAAAGAAAATAGTGACACCTTTGTCAGTCCTTCCAGCTTTTGGGGGCCTTTCCAAAGACTTGTTCTGTCTCCCGTAACACAGAGTGCTGATAGAAATGGTGCTATAGTTTAAAAGACAGACTGGGTGTGCTGAAACCAAAGGTAAAAGATTGTTACAGCAGCAGATACTTTAGTACCACAGAAAGAGAACAGGTGTAGCAAATGATGACAGGCTCTTAAGAAGAAATGTGGGAAATTGCTTTAACTGGAAAATAAACACTATTCCATAGAAGAAATATAAGACTCCTCAAATCTCTAGTACAGCCAATTGGTGTCCAACTCCCCCAGGAAAAGGACCCTTTATGAAGTTTGTGAAAGGTGGCTTTTTAAAAATATTCAAACCTCAGCCCAAGATGACAACATACATAAAATACCAGGTAACAAAGCCCAATCAAATAAAATTGATAATCAGAAATCAACCACAAAGAAAGAGAGATGTATAATAAACCCCCCAAATTGAAAATACCCATCTGAATGATGCTCAATGAGTGAAAAGGGAAAAGAGACAACTAAATAAAATCAGAAAAATGAGAATATCAGCAAAAAATAAAAGCATAAAAAAGAAATAGAAATTGTGGAGCTGGAGAATACAATAAGAAATGACGAAATTCTCAAGTGTCAAAATAAAACTAAAGACATAAAAAAACCAAGAAGCTCAACATGCTTCAGCTAGGATACATACAAAGAGACTCACAACAAGACAGATTATAAGCAAAGTTTTGAAAGTCACACATGAGAATACAATCTTGAAAGCAGCAAGAGAAAGTTATGTGTCATCTATAAGCATCTCCTATGAGATTACTAGAGGATTTGTCAGCAGAAAGCTTGCATGTGAGAAAAGAGTTGGTTGATGTAGTCAAAGTGCTGAAAGAACACAAACTCAAAAGCAGAAATACTACACCCAGCAAAACTACCCTTCTAAATGAAGAAAAAAATAAAGACTTATCAAGATAACTAGATGCTGAAAAAGTTTATCACCACCAGACATTCCATGCAAATGTTAATCAAATGAGAACAGAAGAGGTCACAATTGGGCACAATGTGTTTTGAGGCAAAACCTGTCCTAATTCATAAAATATACTTTAAGTCAAAACTTTCACAAAGGACAAAGAAAAATATTAAGCCAGGCACAGTACTGCTCATGCCTGTAGTCCTAGCACTTTGGGAGGCTGAGGCAGGCAGATTGCTTGAGGTCAGGAGTTTGAGACCATCCTGAGAAACACCAAGACATCCTCTCTACAAAAAATATAAAAATTAGCCAGGAGTGGTGCTGCATGCCTGTACTCCCAGCTACTTGGGAGGCTGAGGCAGGAGGATCGCTTGAACTATGATGATGCCATTGCTCTCTAGCCAGGTGATAGAGTGAGACCCTGTCTCAAAAAAAAAAAAATTAAATAAAAATAAAAGGTTTCATTCACTGGAAACCTATGATTTATTTTTATATTTTATGTATATATTTTATATATATATATATATTTTATATACATATGTGCACGTGTGTTTGTGTGTAAAGTCAGGGTTGCCAAAAATATAAAGCAAACATTGACCGAATTGAAGGAAGAAATACACAACAATACAGTCATTGTAGGATACTTCAATATCCCACCTTCAGTAATGAATAATAACGCAAGACACAATATAAATAAGGGAATAGACAACATGTAAGTACTATAAAACAATTACACCTAACAGACACATAGAGAATACTCCACACAACAACAGCAGAATACACAATCTTCTCAATAGCTCATAAGACATTTTCCTGGATAGAACACCTGTTAGGGCCGAGTGCAGTGGCTCACACCTATAATCCTAGTACTCTGGGAGGCTGAGACGAATTGCTTGGGGTCAGGAATTTGACACCAGCCTGAGCAAGAGTGAGACCCCCCCGTATCTACTAAATGTGGAAAAAATTAGCCAAGCATGGTGATACACGCCTGTAATCCCAGCTACTTGGGAGGCTAAGGCAGGAGGATCACTTGAGGCCAAGAGTTTGAGACTGCTGTCAGCTAAGCTGATGCCATGGCACTCTAGCCTGGGCAACAGAGTGAGAGTCTACCTCAGAAAAAAGAAAAGAAAAGAAAAGAAAAAACACCTGTTAGGCCACAAAGCAATTCTTTACAGATTTTTAAAAATTAAAATCTTACAGACTATTATTTATTACCAAAATGGAATGAAACTAGAAATCAATAACAGAAGGAAAAAGAGAAAATCCACAAATACATAAAAACTAAATGACACAGTCTTGAGCATGCTCTTGTTCAAGGGTTGGAAGAATTAATATTGTGAAGATGTCTATACTGCCCAAAATGATCTACAAATTCAATGCAATCTCTTTAAAATTCTCAATGTCATACTTTTCAGAAAAAGAAAAAGCAATTTAGAAATTACATGGAATGCCAAAGTACCACAAAGAGCCCAACATTCTTCAAAAAAAGAAACAATGTTGGAGACATCATACTTTCTGATTTCAAGACTTGTTACAAAGATACAGTAGTCAAAGCAGTTTGGTATTGGTATAAAGGCAGACAACTAGACCAATGAAACGAAGTGTAGGACAGATATAAAACCCTTGCCGGTATGGTCAAATGAAGAGTTGTTTGCACACTAATATTTATTGCAGCATTATTCACAAAAGCCAATAGGTGAAGGCAACCCAAACTTGCCTCACAAAATTAATGGATAAATATAATTTGGGATATTAAAATAATGGAGTATTACTCAGCTTTTAAAAAGGAAATCTTCTAACATCTTCAATAAAAATAAATCTTTGACATTATGCTAAATGAAATAAGCCATTCCCCCCAAAAAACTAATATGTTATGAATCCACTTACATAAAATATTTAAAATAGTTTCAATTTTATAAACAAAAGAAAAATAGAATAGTTTTTGTAAAGGACCAGACAATGGGAGAAATGGGTAGTAGTTTCACGTATAATAAGCTTTTAGTTTTGCAAGATAAAAATGTTCTAGAAATGTATGTTGCATAACAATGTCAATATACTTAACATGACTGAACTATATAATTAAAATATTTAACATTTAAGATTATAAATTTCATGTGTTTTTTACAATGAAAAATAAATATCAAAAATAATTATGCAGCTTTTCAAAAATTATCTTCAAATCACACAAATGCTTCACACAAAGATAATATACATTCACCAATAAATACCTGTTGAAATTAAGACAAATTTCACAACTATTCACTAGACAGAATAAAATAACCACTGACCATCAACCAAAAGTAAAAAAAAGTACTATTCATAAGCAAAATAGGATTAATATTTATACAGGCAAACAAAGAAAATTATATTGGCAATAGACATATAGCTGATTTATATGTGATTTTTGTCTTAAAGTGTACAGAGTTGAATATTGTCATAAAAAATTACACCAGATAGGTAAAAACTAAAAACACAATTGACTGATGTGAGGTGGCCTACTTTAAAAAATAAAACAACTATAAAATTATAAAATTAAAAGAAACTTTAACCCATAAAATTTTGAATAAACATAGTGCATAACTGAAGAAGAATTCTAGATAACTGTATTTTCAAGGATAACTGGGCATCCACAAAGAGCAGATTTTGAATAATTAGCATAGAGTTAGGAAAATAATATTTCACAAAAATACATTATAATCATTCATACAAATCTTTGATAAGAAAATTTTAGGGTTAGGCATTTAAATGATATGAGAGAAATTTTTCTTATGTTACTAATATATTGCTGCTCTGCTGTAATCCAGCTTTCATAAGCAAAGAAAAGGCTACGTTTCTAAATACTGGGAAAACATGGATATTGTAAAATATGGTATGAAACTGATACATAAAATAAACAATTAGGAATAAATTATATTAATATTATTATTCAGATAAAGGTTTATGACAGTGGATGGAAATGCTAGTAACTGTTTGCATGCAATAAACTGAAACATACAAACCAATCATTTTAATAAATGTAGGGTGCATACTAATTATCTAATTCAGCTTTTAGAAAATATAAATTCAAGCATGTTATTTCAGAACTTCAGAAAGTTCTCTATTAATACATGCACAATATAAATTGATATAATTTTTCACACTAATAACTGGGGGATATAAAGAGGCATTTTTTTGCATTCAGTTTAACATGTTATGAGACTGAACTATATTGCTGTAACTTTAAGATGTTTCTGTACTCTCCATTTCTCAAGGTGTTGAGAAAGAAAGTATCTATAGAAGTTATGCAGAAGAAAATGAGAAAGGAATCAAACCAAGTAACTACAAAATCAATAAAACAAAAATGAAGGCAGTAAGAGAAGAAATGAGGGATAACATAACTAGAAGAAATGAAGCAACAGTAACTTAATTTCTTTCAGTAATTACTTTAAATATAAATGGATTACACTCCTTAATCTAAAAAAAGGTAATATGGCTGATTGGATTATGGTTATATATGTATATATATATGATGTAGACAGTGGGACTACATCAATATAACCTATAACCTATATATACACACATATATAGGTTATATATGTGTATATGTTGTATTATATATAGATTACATGTATATATAACATCAGGAATTCCAAATATATGAAACAAATATTGGCAGAGGTGAACAAAGAAATGCATATCAACCAGGTCATTGTTTACTTTAAGATCCCACTTTCAATAATGAATAGAAAAACCAGATAGAAGATCAATAAGAAAATAGAAAACTTGAACAACATTATACACCAATTAGACCTAACAGACATGTACAGAACTCTCCAGTCAAAAGCAGGAAAATATACAATATTTTCAATTACACATGGTGCCTTATGTTAGGACACATAACAAGTCTAATCAAATTTAAGATGACTGAAATCATACAATGTATCTTTTCTGACTAAAATGAAATGAAACCAGAAAAAAAAAGAAAAACTGGCAAATCCAAAACATGTGGAAATTAAACACACTCTTAAACATATTCTTGCTCAAGGATCAGATGATTTGGTATTATTAAGCTGTCAATCCTACCCACAGTGATGAACAAATTCAATGTAACCACTATCAAAACCCCAATGGTACTTTATTTGCAAAAATATTTTTAAAATCTTAAATTTATTTAGGAACTATGACTAGCCAATACCCTTCAAAAAGAAGAAGAAAGAGACAATACACTTCCTGATTTCAAAATGCATTACAAAGCTACAAAAATAAAAGCAATGTGGCACTGGCAGAAAGACATATAGATGATGGAACACAATGGAGCCCAGAAGTAAATCTATTTGCATGTGACCAAATAAATGATCTTTCACAAGTGGCCAAGACCACACAATGGGGAAAGGAAAATCTCTTCAACAAATGGTGTTGAAAACCGGATACCTACATTAAAAAATGAAGTTAGACCAATCCCTTGCAACAAATAGAGAAAATATGTAAAATGGACTAAATACTTATAAGAAATATAACTAATAAAACGCTTAGAAGAATATATAGAAAAAAGATCCTAACATTAGTCTTGGCAGTTTTCTTGGATATGACATCAAAAGCATAAGCAACAAAGAAAAGAACAGGACAGTGGGACTACATCAAATTTCAGAATTTGTGCACATCAAAGGAAACACTAAGTGGAGTGAACATGCCACCTAAGAAATGGGTGAAAATATTTGTAAATCACATATATGATAGGAGTTATTATTTATAATATACAAACAACTCCTAAAACTCAACAATAAAAAGCGAATAACTTGATCAAAAAATGAATAAATGATTGAACTGACATTTTTCCAAAGAAGATATACAAATGGCCAACAAGCATTTTAAAGGATGCTCAAAATTACTAATTTTTGGAGAAATGTAAAATCAAAATGAAATATCACCTCACATTCATAATGGGCATGATAAAAAAAAAGTTTGTCAAGAATATAGATAAATTGGAACCCTTTTGAAATGATGGGCAAAAACAATGCAGATACTATGAAAAATGTATAAAGGTTCTCAAAAAATTAAAAATAAAAATTATCATATGATCCAGCAATCCCACTTCTGGGTATGTATCCAAAGTATGCAATGCAGAACCCAGAAGAGATATGTGCACACCCATGTTCATTGCAGTATTATTCACAAAAGCCAAGAGGTGTAAGCAACCCAGATGTCCCTCAACTGATGAACAGATAAAAAATGTGTCATATAAAATGTACTATTCTGCCTAAAAAAAACATTGCCACATTGTATGATAAGGACAAACCTTGAGACTATTACGTTAACTGAAATAAGCCAATAACAATGTGACAGATGGTGTATGATTACACTTAATATGATGTATCTTAAGTAGTCAAACTCATAGAAACAGAAAGTAGAACAGAATTTGTCAAGGGCTGGAGAGAGGGTAAAATGCACAGTTGTTACTTAGTAAGTATTGAGTTTTAGTTTTGCAAGATGTAAAGGTTCTAGATGTATTACACATAACAATGTAAACATATTTAATACAACTGAAATGTACACCCAAAAACATTTAAGATGATACATTTTATGTGTTTTTACCACAAATAAAAATTTTAAAGGATTACTAAAATACATAAAGTTTTTCTAAAATTTCCTTCAAATCACAGAAGTGTTTCCCTCTCAAAAAGAGAATATAGATTAATCAATAAATACAGGGTAAATTTAAGACTATTTCCATGACTTACTCAACTAGACAGGACAAAACAACCATTGAAAATCAGCCAGGAAAAAAAATATACAAGATAAGCCATAAACAAACTTGGGGTAATATTTATAGAGACAAACACACACATATAATTTGTAATAGACATACGGCTGATTCATATTTTAATTGAACCACATATTGACTTAAAGTGTATATACAGAGTTGAAATTTTATCTAAAATTATAATACACAGGTGAAACCAAACACACAATAAACTGATATCAAGAAACCCACCCTAAAAAAGAATCACAGTAATATGGAATTGCAAAACAAGAATAAAAGAAAGGGTTAGACATTATATCCTATATGCAACATTGCTGTACCATTAAATTTTCTAGATAACTACCATGTTCAAATGTGACTGTGAACCCACAGAGAGCAAGTATTTTGAATCATTGGTATGCAATGTATGGCAGTAAAATTTCACAGAAAATATACTACAATCATTAATAAAATGCTCTAATCGGAAAATTTTAATAAGTAAACATTTAAAAACACAAAAGATAATGTTTATTATATTATTAATATATTGGTGCTATTCTTACAAAAACTGAAAAGGCTGTAATTTGGACTTTGGAAGCAAAGAAAAGCCTTACATTTCTAAATAAAGTAAAAACATAAATTTTATAAAATATGATGACAGTCATTGATATATATAAAATAAATATTTGGGGAAAATTATATTATAATTTAGATATAGAATGAGGAAAGTGGATGACAATTCTAATGATTCCTTTTTGCCTGAAGTAAACTTAAACTTTCAAGTGCACCTTTTAATAAATATGGGTTGTCCACTAATTATCTAATTTACTTCTTATATAACGTGAAATTCTAACACATTGTTCAGAATATTTGAATCTAAAATTAGAGAAAATTCAATACAGAACAAAATAGAAAGTGAAAATGTATAGAGAGAGTGAAATCAGCAAGATGGTGGAATAGGAAGTCCCCTGCTTGTGTATCTCCCCACAGCAGCGAACATTTGGCAGCCACCTATGGAAAAGTGCCTTTATGACAGCCCAGCACAGTGGCTCACACCTGTAATCTCAGCTACTAAGAGGCTGAGATGAGAAGATCACTTCAGTCTAGCAGTTTGATACCAGCCTGGGCAATACAGCGAGACCCCATCTTAAAAAAAAGTGCTTTTATGAGAGCTTTGAGATCCAGGGAGGAGGTTGTGAATTCCTGCTAAAGCCCTGGACCAAGGAGGGCCATTTTGAGAAGGCAGGTCCTCATTCAGTTGGCAAACTTGAGGACCCTTGGTCTTGGCTACAGACCAGGAAATGGCCCACTCAACTTGGTCCTACTGAGAATTCTGAAGTGACTACGTGAGTATCTCCAACTTTTCTCAGCCATGATCTGGAAGTGGTCGTGCCCATCCAGAGAACTAGAGGGACATGCCCATTCATGGCCATGGAGACAGGCCTGAAGACCCTGGCACTCTCTGTGGTCTCTGAAGCAGTTCTGTCACTCAGTTCCACCCGTCTTAGTCATAGTCCATGGCCAGTACTGCCCACTTAAGGACCCACACAGAGACCTGTGGAAAGGCTCACACGTACTCAGTGGGGGCCACATCCATCCATACATGATGTTAGGCCCACCCCGTGCAGACCCAACTGCAAGTTCCTCCCCTAGAGGTCAAAGTCATGAAGGCAATCCAGTCTGCCCATGAATAAGACAGGATTCACAACTACCCAAGCCCCTGGTAACAAGCCCACACTAAAGGCAGACCTCACTGCATACCCAGCAGCAGACTTATGACCAAGCTACAACCCCTCTTCTCTGCAAACCCAGAGGAGTTTCCATCATCCTGGGTACCCCAGTAGGGAAGATCTTTACCTGCTGAAACTGGCTTATAAAAACTGTAAGAGGTGTTTGCTCCTTCAAATGCACAGACACCAGTGCAAGACTATATTATGCCCATTTTCAATGCTTCCACTTTAACACAGTATGGGAAATCCTATGCAGAACTATTAGGCAAGGAAATGAGGAAAAAAAAAACTGTCCAAATAGAAAAGAAAGAAGTAAAAATGTCACCGTTTGTAAATGACATGATCTTATATATAGAAAACCATAAATAGTATACCAAAAATTATTTAAATTAAAATATGCACTCAGCAAATGAGCAGAATATTAAAGTAACATACAAATATCAGTGTTTCCATACACTAACAACAAACTATCCAATAAAAAGGAAGAAAACAATCTCACTTAAAATAACGTCAAAATAATGACTTTTTAAGCAATAAATTTAACCAAGGAGATGAAAAAGCTTTACACTGAAAAATATAAGATATTAATGAGAGAAATTAAAGACACAAATAAATGAAAATATAGCCCATGCTTACAGATTGGTAGAATAAATACTGTTAAAAATTGTTATATTATCCAGAGTGATCTATAGATTCAATGAACTCCCTATCCAAATTCCAACGGCATTTTTCACAAAAATAAAAAAACACACTCCTCAATTTTTTATGGAACTACAACAGATTATGAATAGCCAAAGTAATCTTGAGGAAGAACAAAGCTGGGGGCATGATACTTTCTAATTTCAAACTAAATTTCAAAACTATAGCAATAAAAACAGAATGATAGGTGCATTAAAAATGAACAAAAACCGATGAACAGAATTGAGAGCCCAGAAATAAGCCTATGCATATAAGATCAACTAATCTTTGACAGGGACAACAAGAATACACAATGCAGAATGTACAGTCTCCTCAATAAGTGGTGCTAGGGAACTGGATATCCACAAGCAAGGGAATAAAATTAGATCATTTTTCTTACACCATCCCCCAAAATTAGCTCAAAATAAAATAGTCTTGTGTAAGAGATGAATCCTTAAATATCTTAAAACATAAATAAAAACCTTCTTGATATTGATGTTGGTAATGGATTTTTTGGATAAAACACAAAATATGAAAACAAAAGCAAGTATAAAACAAGTTGGTCTGCATCAAACAAAAATGTTTCTGCACAGCAAAGAAAACAATGAAATAAGAATAATTATAGGATGCAAGAAAACATTTTCAAACCATATATCTAATGAGAAGTTAATATCCAAATTATATCAGAAACTCATACAAATCAAAGGCAAAAACAATAATGATGATGATGATAACAACCCAATTGAAAAACAGGCATAAGATTGAACAGATATTTTCCCAGTGAAGACACACAAGTGGCCAACAGGTACATGAAAAGGTGTTCAACACCACCAGTTATTAGGGAATTACAAATCAAAATCATGAGCTGTCACTTCATTCATACCTGTTAGGATGGCTAATATCAAATTAAAAAAGAGATAACAAGTTTTGACAAAGATGTGAAGAAAAAGAAATGCTGTACACTATTGGTGAGTTGTAAATTGGTGAATTCATTATGAAAACAAGTATGAAGGTGCTTTAAAAAATTTAAAAAAATAGAACTACCATACAATCCAGCAACCCACTCCTGTGCATATAACCAAAGGAAATAAAATCAGTATCTCAAAGAAATATATGCACTTCCATGTTCATTGCAGCATTATTCACAATTGCCAATTTATTTAAACAACCTAAATGTCTGTGAATGCTGAATGGACAAAGAAAATATGGTACACAATAGAATATTATCCAGCTATAAAAATATACTCAACCATTTCAACAACATAGAGGGGCCTGGAGGACACTATGCTAACTGAAATAAGGCAGGCACAAAAAGACAAATACTGCATGGTCTCACTTATAGGGGGAAACTAAAAAGGTTGTACTCATTGGATCAGAAAGTACAAAGGTGGTTGCCAGGGCCTGAGGTGGGGAAAAATGGGGAGATGTTGTTCAAAGGGTACAAATTTTCAGTTATAAGATGAATAAGTTGTGTGGACCTAATGTATAGCATTGTGACTGTAGCTAATAATAATGTTTTGTATCTTAAAATTTGCTGAGAGTAGACCTTAAGTGTTCTCATTACCAAAAAAAAGTTTTTAACTGTGAAGTGATAAATATGATTATTAACTTGATTATATAACTCATTTCACAATGTATACACATATGCAATCATTACATTGTATACAATAATTATAGAGTTATACAACTTATTTGTGAAGAAAATCCATGTCACTCACACACATACATATACACACACACATACGTACATGTATACACACACACAGAGACACACACAATTGATGCAGCCCAGTAAGCTTCATACAAAACAAGAGAAAATTACAAAATAATAGTTATTAAAAAATAAAGTAACAATTGGGAGTTTAATATAAGCTCAGCAGTGTTCCAAGCTGCCCAATGACGTAATATATTTAGGAAATGTAGAGAGTAGATATGTTAAACTATATTAAAGTTGAGGAATTTGGGCATATAGAGTTTAAATTATTAATCAGAGTTCACACACTAAAAACAGAATATTGAAGTAAAATAACATTAGATTTTATTATATTAACAGAGATATTTAGTGTTCTGATAATATTACTGACTATGATTTCTGTAGAATCATATTTAATACTTCCACAGGATAGGAAACCACAGAGAAGAAAACACACACCATCTTGTGGTGTTCTCTGAACCAAATACCAATATCACCACTATACTCACACATTTCACATACGATGCAAAAAGGGAAATTAAAAAATGGTTTAACATAGAGTTCCTCAAAAATGCAGATATTCCCATGTCATGAAAAGAAATGGAAGAGCAGCCAGATCCTACAGGCCCTTATAAGCCACGAACAGGACTTTGTTTTCACTGTAACCTCAAAGGAAGATCACTGAAGGGGAAGGAAAGTCCTTAGGGACAGAGATGCCCACATGTGAGACTAAGAGAAAGAGACCCAGGCTTCTCAGAAACAATTTCCATTGAAGCAGAGATTCCCAAACCACATTTCAAGGCCTGGCTTCCTCTTTGACCTTTGGACCTCTTACCTGTGTCATCTTCTTCACTCACTCCCACCTACCTGGGTGTTCTGCTACTGTCTCAGGTCTCTCCACATTCCAGGGCTCTTTCCTTTGCTCCAGACAGGTGATCAAGTCTGGCTTAGAGGCTGCAAGACCTGTTTTATTAAAAAAAAGTAACATGACTCTTGCTAGAATTCTGCAATTACCCACCTAGTATTGTGCTCAGTACAGAAGAGAGAACATTATAGAAGATTTTAGAAGATTAATCCCAAAGTATCATATCCTAATGAACTTTAGAATATTTAGAAAGTACTTAAAATGTGTGCATCATTATCTCTATTACCCAGTAAAAGTGAATCAAAACTTGATGGTGAAAATTGGATTTTAAGTTGTGGACAACAATATTTTATGCCACTAAATTTCTGGAATTACCATTAATCTAGAATGAAAGATACAGATCAGCTCAAAAAAGAGTAAAATTAATGTCAAGATAAAACATGTTGATTTTTTTTTTCTATACTAACAAATTCCCCAGTTTTCCTTGCAAACAAGCATCTGAAACTCATTCATATAAAGCAGAAACTCCCAGAAAACATTCTACAAAGGAAGGCTATGAAATTCTTAGTGTGAAATGCAAATTGTGTATTGAATTTATCCTCACCCAGGGAGACCAGGTTCCTGTAGTTCTCTAGCATCACATCCCTATACAAATTCCACTGAGCAGGGTCCAGGCATGCCCACTCTTCCGGAGAAAATTCTATGGTCACATCCCTGAATGTCAACAGTTCCTGAAAGAAAAACACATATTTACAACGTGGCCATGGGAAGAGTTCTTAATTCGACTTCAGGTGAAATAAGAAAGTGAAGAATACTGGTTCTTACTCAAATGAGTGACTGGATTTACTCAAAGACAATTTTTAATACAGAAATATTCTCTAATGTATTCTCCAACTCTGAGGAGAGAAAATGACACAAGATCCACAAAACTGGGGTAGCTACTATAGTTTTCTGGATGATACAGTATAAAATTCAGGTTGCCAACATAGGCATCTATGTTTTTGAGTGCCATATTTACATTATACATGATAAGTTGTGTATATATCTCAGATGGAAAAGTTATGCTGAGTTAGAAGGCTCCTCTCAAACTTTAATGTACATAACAATGAACTGGAGATCTTGTTAAAATGCAGATTTTGATTCAGGAGATTTGGGGTGAAGCCTGAATTTCTGAATTTCTAACAAGCTCACCAGTCATGTCAGTGCTTCTGGCCCAAGGGGAATATTTTTCAAACATCCAGTAAGTGTCAGAGCCTGGCTTTATCCCAGTTCATCTGACCAGGAAACAAAGACGAGAGCCTTCATTTTCCAAAGCAAGCTATATGCAAAGAGAATCTAAAAAGAAAAGGGAGCTTCCAGATTAAATGTGATGGTTTCTGCACATCAGTTGGTAAATCTTCATGAGGTACCTATTAATAAAGAGAAAAACAATTAACTCTACAGTGAAAAAAAATCTGTCAGAGAGAACCTTAACCAAGGGAATAAAATTAACATCAACTGTAATAGGACAAATTACTATCAGATGTCAATGCACACAGACAACATCACTGCTGTGTAAAAAAGGTAAATTTCTGAATCTAATCATGAAGAAACATCAGTTTTATGCAAAGTTCAAGCTGCAGCTCTCTCTCATGTTCTGTAATCTCTAATAGTGTGTATATGTATGTATTTAAAGTATTACTAATTTGATAATTATTATTATAATTATTAAATAATTAATAATTAAATTATTAATTATTATATACTCTGTGTGTGTGTACATATACACACACACACACACACACACACACAGAGTCTCACTCTGTTGCCCAGGCTAGAGTGCTGTGGCATCAGCCTAGCTCACTGCAACATCAAACTCCTGGACTCAAGACATCCTCCTGCCTCTGCCTCCTGAGTAGCTGGTACTATAGGTGTGCACCACCATGCCCAGATAATTTTTTCTATTTTTAGTAGAGACAGGGTCTCACTCTTGCTCAGGCTGATCTCAAACTCCTGAGCTCAAGCGATGCTCCCAACTCAGCCTCCCAGAATTCTAGGATTACAGGTGTGAGCCACTGTGCCCAGCCTCTAATAGTGTATTTATATAGTCTTTCTTTAGGATCCTAAAAAGCAAGTCTTTTCTAATTTTTCTCTTTCTCAGAACTTTCTGAGTTATTCTGGGCAATAATGTCTATTTTGTTAGTCTTGTTCTGCATAGAGCTGATGGAGCATCCAGATAGAACCTGAACAGTACATGTTCCCCTTCCTTACTGATATCCCAAGGCCTGAACTCATCTCCACTGGGAATCTTGGGCATCCAAGATTTTGCTGCCAAGATGTTCAACAGCCACAAAGGGAATATTTTTAATATCGCAGGTCATAAATTTATGGTGAGAATTGTTCACGGCATAAAGAAGCCTGGATGGAAAGAATGGAGAAAAGGCTCTGGTATGTAGGGAAAAAGAATTTTTCAGAGCCTCCTAACTATCATTAAGAAAAAAAGGGAAAAAAATAGTTGAAACTCATTAGGTAGAAACATCAAAAGAGAGAAGTAAAGGTTTGCAGAGTCTAAACACATGGCATTCCAAAAGGAAAAGTGAATACAGCCCCTGACCTGGGACAATTACCTGAGAACCAGCCATTTCTTCATTTTCCTCCTTCTCTGAAATTCCTCCTTAGGTAAGATGACCTGAACAAATCACACCTGCATCTTGATAATATGCCTTTAAAGGCATCAGCACAACCCCTTCTCCTGCTACCACCACACCCACAGGCAGGAGGCCTTGAAGTGCATAAAAAGTCCACCCATCCCTGTCCTTTATCACAGGACAGTCAGGAACCTCTACATGGAGACCAAAGTGTGAGTTTCTTCTTTCCTGCCCTCAGATGCCCTCCCCTGCCACAGTCACCAGTAATTTCTGCTACAGCAATGGGAATATGGATCACACTGACCTGCTCCTACAAAACCCGAGTAGAGAAGGCCCTATGACCTTCCTTTGGAACAAAGTCTGAACTCAAGTCTCATGAATATAGCTCAGAGCCCTTGTACTTGACCCCTAGCCTCAACACAGAATCACATGGGGCACTTTAAAACCACATGGATGCTCCCATCCAGACCAATAGACAGAAGGGCACAGGTGATGGTGTTTCAAACTGGCCATGTAATTCTAATGGAAAACCTGGACTGGGAATATCTTAGAATGTGCATATAAAGCATTTGCTAATCTTGGCCCCACTCTAAGTAATGTGATTCTGCAGGTTTGGAAGGAGGGCCATGAATTGCCTCCTTTAAAAAGTCCCCTGTTAATGGTGATGTTGCTCCCCCTAGACCTGTTATCAGTAGCACTCAGATGGAGAAAACTGGCACAGCACACAGAGGGCCTTAAACCCAACACTCTTATCATGACAAAAATACTTTTGGTCCAAAGTGAAGACCACCAACCACCATCCTGAAACATGGCATTTTAAAGTTTACAGAGGCTGGAGGAGGCAGCAAGAAGTGTCTGAGTTATTGTGCATTTGGAAAATGTGCACATGCATTACTGCAATGTTTACTGAGCATGTACTATGTGCTCACAAGTATGTTACAGTACAGTGTGCCAGGAAACTCAGTTTGTGAATTCACCCTCATAACACCCTGGGAGGTGGATAATAAATGTCCCATAATTCCCAGGATTTAGATGAAGGGTCCACCCTATTTCTTCTTTTGTTTATCTATTATTGATTTTAAAAAGAAAATGTATAAAATACAAGCTAAACATAGATGGGAGGAATACAGACAGGAAGGAAGGGTGGAGTGAAGTTCAGAGGGATTTCTCATTGTGTTTACATTTGCTTTCTTGTAACTTGTCGAGCAACTACTAAATATAAAGGAATGGAAAACATTGCTGGGTGGAGGGTCTCCAGAAACACAGGTTTTAATAAAAAAGAAAGAAATGAAGGCCCCAAAATAATAGTCTCTTCCTCTCATTTATCTGCTTTTAGGTTTGGAGAAATCGTGAGCACCAGCTCTGGGGAGACAGCAGCAGAAGCCAGCCAGTACTCTGCTCTGCTCTAGTAAGTTCTGTGCAGGGAGATTCCAGGGTGCGGTGAGACCTGGACCAGGCTCAGAAGAGGATGAATCTGGGCAGGGCTGGGGCAGGGAGAGGGGCCTCGTCTTCCCATCTTTCTATGCCCCTGGGGTACACTCAGTCCTGTCTTTCCTCAACCTGCTCAAGAGTAACTTGACTCCTACAGTTTGTATAATTTTAATCTATTTATACCACTTTCTAGTATATTCTATAACACATAATAACAAGCAATTTAATAAAATTCCTTACAGTTTATTAGGACAATTATATTAGAATGAGATTTCTTCTGTCAGGTGAGGAAGAAACCTTCCTCTTCCTCTGAGATGGAAGCAGAATTAGATCCTGTTGTCAGCCTGGACCTAGTCTGCACAGGACACCCTCAAATGTCTTAAATGCTCCCGGGTGCTGGTGAGAGTGTCCCCAGTGAGCCTGGGCTGATGTCCCCATGGTGATTCAGTCAGGAGAGACTCATGGTGACTCTATGGGGCCAGGATAGAAAATGGAACTGCCCTGGTGTAGCAGCCACCCTTGGATCCATGTGTGATATCACCTGCCTCTGATCAGCTAACTCTTGAATATGAGGACAGACAAGAACACTCTAGTCCAGTAACACCATGTACAGGCAGGTGTGGTTGTGGTCATGGCTCTGAATACTTTGTGGCCCTAAACTCTCACTGCTGAGGTGCTTGTTTACACTTATTGATTCTGCCACCACATTCTGTTTACACCAGGAGCCCCTCACACCTGCAGCAGGTCACTGGACAAGATCTGGAAAACCTGGAGGGCCCCACTGCAAAAGGGGGGATTTACAAAGTCTATGTTGATCTCTCATGATGCAGGAAATGTCTCTCAAGTATTCTGTATATCCTCAGTCCAAAGCCTGGCTCTGTCTTGTGAATCCCAGGTGGGAGCCAGTTCTTAAGTGCAGATTCTAGGTGGGATTCACCTGGCTTTGTATCCCTGAGTGTCACAGTGAGGGGAGGGAAACTGGGGGAAAGATCCCCTCAAGGAGGCTGCTCTAACACATCCTGAAGAACCCCAGGACCTGGATTCAGAATCTGAAGCTGCAGATTTAGGTTTTGGAGGGTCCAGGAAGTGGCAGGAAACCCCTGCACATTTGTGGGCATTTGGGCAAGAGAAGGAGGGAGAAGATGAGATTCTCAGAGCTACTCAGTGCACATGTGTGAGCCTGGCTGGGTTTCTGGGCCCCGTGGTCTCTGAATCAGTTTCAGGTCTGACAATGCCAGGGACATTGAAAGACAGAGCTGGAAGGACTGATTGCTCCCCTGTGAAGTTATTTTTGTAGAAATATGGTCAAGCTGCTCTAGAAAGGACTGTAGATCCCAAATAGGCAGAGAGACCATTCTGCCTGCAGATTTTGGGGCAATGTGCACTTTTATCAAAAATTTTGGGTTATGACTGGAAGCCTAAAAAGTAAAGGGCCCTCTAGAGTAAAACCTGGTGGGCACCTCCTATGTTTATGTCATGTCTGGTAACTCTGGGAAGAGTATGAAGTTGTAATTAAAAAAAAAATTATCTCCAAGCCCATAAAAACTCTCCACAATGGTAGAACAGGAAAAAAAACAAACAAACCAGTTTTATTACATAATTAAACCAGAATGTGAAGTGTACCCCAGGCAATCTGCTAAGAGGCTGCAAAACAGAAAGGTTACCATAATTAGTCCTCAAGTTGTAATGGAGCAGGGACCCCTCTTAAGGGTCTGCAGGGCCCCACAAGAATGGAAATAAAGGAAAAAGCTAGAATTTCCCTTCAAGGAAAATTCTGGGCACATTAGCTAGCATTGAAAAGTGAATGGGCAACCTGATGAGCAAAAAGAGAGTAATAACACTGGTCCTCCACGCAAGCCAGAGTCATGAAGTGTTTTAGTTCCCTATGGAAACTAAAAGATAACATCCTCACATATGTTCTTGGGTTGTTTATCAGAAACCCCCACCAAATGGAAAATGCAGATGGGAAACTGGAGAACTGAACTCTGACTGTAGCTCTTTGTTCTAAATGTCTTTCTGAAGGGCCTGGAGAGAGTCACACTCATCTTAACATCCCTTTCCACTAATCAAAGAATCTCTGAATCCACCTATGGCCCATAAGCCCTGGTTTAAAATATCCCACATTGGCTGGGTGTGGTGGTGCACACCTGTAATCCTAGCACTCTGGGAGGCTGAGGCAGGAGGATGGCTTGAGGTCAGGAGTTTGAGAGCAGCCTAAACAAGAGTGAGACCCCATCTCTACTAAAAATAGAAAAATTAGCCAGGTGTGTGCACCTGTAGTCCCAGCTACTTGGGAGGCTAAGGCGGGAGGATCACTTGAGCCCAGGAGTCTGAGGTTGCAGTGAGCTGTGATGATGCCACTGCATTCCAGCCAGGGAAACAGAACAAGACACTGCCTCAAAAAAAAAAAAAAAAAAAATTTAAAAATGCATCTTTTTTGGGCCAAACAAATGTATAACCTTCATGTATTGATTTGTAATTTTGCCTGCAACTTCTGCTTTCCTGAAATGTACCCATGTCTTTAAAAATCCTTGCTTGTGAGCCACTGGGGAGTTTGGGGTCTTAAGTGTTAGCTGCCCATTCTTCTTGCAGGGCATCATGCAATAAAATGTCTCTTTCTCCCACTGAAACTCTCTTCCTCAGTGTCTGGATTTGCTGTCCTTGGTCAGCAGACCTCAGTTTGGTTTAGTAATAAAGTAGAATTCTTGACAGCACCATTTGCCATATATAGTTCTTGTCATATATAGTTCTAAATTCACCTGGCGATTGAGGAAGTTATCTGTGTTTTGGCTATATTCAAAGAAAAAGTAAACTTTCTACATCTTCATGACAGGAGGTGGTTTTGAAACTTGGAGCCATGTGCCTGCTGAAGGTAGGCTCCTACTCTCCAACAGAACTCTTGGATAGGGCTCTATCTTCATTGCTATTTACATTTCAAAACGATGGTATAAAGGTTCTAGAGAAAGACTCTCCTGAGTCAAAAAGATGACAAAAGGCCTATTTGGCTGTTAAGATGATTTATGTACATTTCAAAGAATATTTTACAATATTCTTTTTAAAAAATGGTTTTTATACATAAAACCAAAAAAATCTAGCAAATGTAATGGGAATAAGACATTAACAGAACTACAATAAATACATACAGAAGAAAATTTTAAAAGTAATATGCAAAACATATATAATGAAAATGTTAAGACTCCAAAAGACATAAAATGACATAAAATTATTTGAATACAATAATGAAATATCCTCAGACTGCTTTTAACACAATTTCAGTTGTTTAACACAATAGGCATAAAGTTGACAAATAAAGGCAAGTGTCTTATAAATAAAATATAGTGAAAACGGAAATGCACACTAAAACCACAGAGAAATATCTATTTTCATCTATCAGTTGTCAACAAGCCCACGATTTTCAGTGATGCTATAAAGATATAGGCACTTCTGTGCACTGCTGCTGGGAAGCCAAAATTATATAATCAAAGTAGAAAGAGACTCTGTCTCCACACACACACACACAAAAATACTTAATTGTAGGGATTTAGAAGAGAATAGGACAGCCCTCTTGAGGCAAAAGCCATAAGGGTGTCCTTGAAGTCAGTACTGCAAACAGTACATGCTGAAAATAGCAACTAGAGATAGGAATAGCCAGCAATATATCTTACAAGCAGGGCAAAACAACATCTGGAGATTCAGCATGTTCCCTTCACCCGTGAATGACCCCTGAGAAACTTTCTTCCTCGTTCCCATCTCCTCCTTTACTATTACGCTTTAATAAACATCTGTGAGGACTTTGATCGTGGTCACTGCCTTGAGCCTCTTGCTGAGGTACAGGTGGTGTTCCCCCTCAGTCCCTCGGTGCACCTCATCTTGTCTCCGAGTAGTTATTGTCTGCGCAACAAGTGGTACCCCATGTGAGGACACTGTCACGACCTCCCAAAGCCCGGAAAAGGGAAAGGATGTCTGCTCATCCCAGTAAGGGACAGGGATGGCAGAAGGTTAGCTTCTGAACATCCCCGGCGAGGTCTTTCATAGGGTTCAGACCAGGGGATTCCCCAGCTTTTCTCTTGTTTTCCTCTTGCATTTCCCCAGCAACATGGGCAGTTCCCTCCCCCCAGAGCAGTGTACTCATAAGCTTCAATTACATGGCCTTCTGCATGCTGCGGGATGTCGAGTCTCTGACCAACATCTAACCGAACTGCTAGTGGTTACTCGACAGCAATGCCCTTGGTATCCTAAGGAAGGAAGTCTAGATGCTGAGGATTGGGGACGAGTTGGGAGACGGCTTCGCAACTCTTTAGGACCTGTTACTGTTCAGCATTTAACCACCTGGAATCACTGCAGTCTGCCTCTCCGCCCTATACAGGGATGAGATAAGCCCCCTCCCTCACCTGATGGCTCACCTGGTTCTTCCTCTGCCAAGTTGCCTGAGCTTCCACCTCCTCTGCCACCAGCGCATGAAAGCGTAATTGAGAGGTGTTTTAGCGAGGGGTTAGAAAAGGATGGAGAATTAATTCGGGCATTTCCAGTTATCAGAAATGCAGGGCGAGGCCCCAGGCATGAGAATCTGCCTTTTCAGGTCTTTAAGGAATTCAGGAAAAGTATTAATGAAAACAGACTCCAAAGCTCTTTTACAAGGGGTATTGTAGAGTCCATTGGAAATGGATATGAAATGACTCATGGGATTGGAAAACACTCATGAAAACTGTGCTCACTACTGCTCAATGCAGCCTATGGTTACAGGAATTTCAGGATATGGCTCAACAAATTGCGATGCAAAACTTAACCAATCAAATCCCCACTGGAATAGATATGTTAACTGGATCTGGAAGACATGCAACTCCCCAGGCTCAGTGCCAAATGGATCGACAGGTCTTTCTGCAAGTGTCTCAAGTGGCAGAAGAGCTGGGGTAAAATCCCAGATACACAGGTCCCCACTGGGTCTTTTACCAGCACCCAGCAAGGAGCAAATGAACCATATACAGATTTCATCATTAAGGTAAAGTCTCTGATTCTTTTCTCTCTTTTAATTATTCTTCCAGTAAGTGTTACCCAGTCTCCAAACCTAACAGTGGTTATTTTCACCTCCATAGTTAATCAACAGTGGGAGCATTTTAATATTGTCCTTAAAGTAAATGCTACTTGGATTACCCCATGTGTCCCCCACCATAATGTTTCCACTCTTAACATCACCCATATATTTATCATTAGACAACAAACCCAAGCTTGGGTTCCTGTTAACCTAACTCGACCCTGGATGAGTGACTCTGCTCTTGAACAGATCACTTGGGCTCTCTGGTCACTCAGGCTCTTGAGAGAGCCCATGTCAAGTGCTTCCTGGGTATTCTTATTGCCTCCATTATAGCAGCAATGGCCCTAACTGCCAAGGCTGCTACTGCGGCTGTCACACTCTCGCAGTCCATACAAACTGCTCAACATGTCAATCAACATCTGTAAAATATTACTTCTGAGTTCCAATCCTTAGCATAAATAGATCAGGAAATTCTACAGCGACTTGATGCCTTAGAGGCCGCAGTCCTGTGGATTGGGGAATGACAACAAGCCATGTGGGACCATCAGCGGCTTGTGTGTGACACTGAATTTCATACCATGTGCGTCCCACCTGTACCATTTAATTCAACAGAATCTTGGGATGATATTCAGTGCCAGTTACATGGTGCTTTCCACTCTCCTTTGGGACAGGACATTCATGATTTACAAAGAAGCCTACAAAACAGATGCAACAACTCAAGTTAGAAGCACAAAATATAACCTTAAATCATCTTAATGACATAGCTCAATGGTTGAACCCAAAAAATTGGTTCTCTGGACTTAACCTTCTTTTCAGCTATGGTTATAATATTGTAACTCTGTTTTTTTTACAGTCCTGAGTGCAGTCTGCTGAGTCTTCCAAAGAACACTTCACACCGAGGCCATGCTTGCACTGCATCTGTCTTCCAAGCTGTCCCCTCCTTCTCCTACCCTTCCCCACAAATCTTTCAATGATTTTGACTCATGCTGAACTCTCTGTAAGAACAAAAAAGGGGGAGATGTAGGGATTTAGAAGAGAATAGGACAGCCCTCTTGAGGCAAAAGCCATCAGGGTGTCCTTGAAGTCAGTACTGCAAACAGTACACACTGAAAATAGCAACTAGAGATAGGAATAGCCACCAATAAATCTTACAAGCAGGGCAAAACAACATCTGGAGATTCAGCATGTTCCCTTCACCCGTGAATGACCCCTGAGAAACTTTCTCCCCTACTATTATGCTTTAAATAGATATCCATGAGGACTTTGATCATGGTCACTGCCTCAGCCTCTTGCTGAGGTGCAGGTGGTGTCCCCTGTCAGTACCTCGGTGTACCTCATCTGGTCTCCGAGTAGTTATTGTTGGCATGACACTTAATTCCTCTCTTTTAAATACCTATTAACAATATGTGCTCCCTCTGTCTGCTTCTCCTCTTGTTGATGTGATTTTTGCCAAGGATAATATAAAACATTTTTGGCCTTGTGGAAAACAAGATCTTCTCCAATTAGTTCCTGTAAGATATATTCTTCCATTTACTCCTATCTGTCTATCCATCCCCTTGCCACCTTTAACGCCATGTGAAGGGACCTAAAGGAAACTTCTCTCAGTAGCAGCCGAGGGACTGCTTGAGGCACACAGAAAAGACACCACAGACTGCTCCTTTTTTGGCAGGATACTGCTTTTTCCTCATGGAACCTGAAGACTTGTAGGTAGACAGTCCTCTCTGGTCTAAAGTTCCTTCTTCTACATTTAACTCTGCATTCTCTTTGGCTCTTAGATGCATGAATGTGTACATGTATAAGTTATATATTGTGTCTACATGTATACATCTATACATGTGTTTGTATAATGTCTACGTGGTACCAAATTAACTTAAAGGTAAAGAAAAGAAAAGAAAGAAAGAAAGAAAAAGAAAGAAAGAAAGAAAGAAGCAAACTTATTACTTCAAATAAGTAAGCCCAAGGGTTGTTCGAGTTCATGTGACTTGAGTAGATATTTTGGTAAATAGACTAGTTAATATTGTCAGTTTAATAAAAACAACTGAGCCTTCTGACTTATCAGCAAAATATGCGTGTATTTAACTTTAAGGTTATTGCTTTTATGATAATTACCTAACATATAGGAATATAAAAATGGTTAATAAGAAGTTCAACTTTGAGATGAAGGCTAGATTTGTCTAATGTCTCATGAGATTTTACAAACATAATTGTTAAGAATGAATAAGTAAAACAGACATAAATGGTATAAAAGTTTATAAATAAACATAATCGTAATAATGTTCATAATATGTTTACTTAAAAAGATTTCTTAAATATTTTTGTAACTATACACTTAGAGTTTTGCTAAGCGAAATTAAATGATGGAAATTCATTGAATATATAGATCAATTCCAAATAAGATATAATGCTAAGACATTAATTACTAAATATGAGTTTAAGCTTATGTACTTTTCATTTTTTATGTCAGAGAAAAAAGATATTTAGATCTGTTAGTAATATGTCCTGTTTCATACTGAAAAATTATTCCATATGAAGCCTATGTTTCTAAAAATTGTAAAATGCATAATCATAAATTGTTAGTATATGACTCATGGTTAAATGTCCCTACTTCTTAGGTTTTCACCATGAATTAAAGATACTAAGATTTAAAATTCTAACTAACATATGGTAACTAAAACTAGAGAAAAGAAGAGAAACAATTCTACATACAGAGTGTATAAGGAAAATAAGATGTGAGCCAGGTATTGTGGCTCATGCCTATAATCCCAGCACTTCTGGAGGCTGAGGCTGGAGGGTCACTTGAGGCCAGGAGTTCAATACCAGCCTGAGCAACACCGTGAGATCCAATCCCTACAAAAAAACAGAAAAATTAGCCAGGCATGGTGACACACATTTGTAGTCCCCTCTACTTGGGAGGCTGAGGCAGGAAGATCCCTTAAGCCAGGGAGTTTGAAGTTGCAGTGAGCTCTGATGATGCCACCACACTCTAGCCCAGGCAACGAAGTGAGACTCTGCCTCAAAAAAAAAAGAAAAGAAAGAAAGAAGCAAACTTAGATGTGCAATTTCTCATTTATGTGAAAAAAAATTAAGATTTTTTTGGTGCAAAAGGTAATAAAAATACACATGAAGATGTGGTTTTTGTTTAAAAAAAGTAACTTTGCCTAGTTTAGAGGTTATATAAAAGTGAATTGAAAGAAGAAAAAAATGAAATAGATAAACTGTGTATAGAAAGTTAGAGAAAGAAAGAGACTGGAAAAATTCGTAAGAGGTTATGAAGGTGTATAGAAATCTTACCTTTAGCAGTCAAAGCTGATTGAGATTGGATAGACTTGCTTATAAAGCTTTATTAAAATTAGCTTTGATATTAATAATACAATAACACAAGGGTAAAATTTGGCTTTCTCACTTAAGATTTTTATCAAGTATTAATAGGAGATTACAAAAGACCAGGGTTCACCTTTTCAGTAAACTGTAAAAAAACAAAAATGACCAAATTTCTTTGTTGATTGTTCTTTCACTATGACCCTTTTAAGTCCTGTCCTATTCCTGTTTGGGGATTTCCTTCTGAGCTTCAGAGAGACTGAGAAACTGCTTTCACTGGTCAAATAATTCAGTCTATTTGAAACATATGGCCAATTTTTCAGCATTTCCATGGTGCATACCACCCTCAGTCTTCCATACTGGTGGAATACACAAATGAGGTAATAAAACCAATTGACAAAGTTTACAGAAACTCTTAACCTTCCCTGGCCTAAGACTCTTCTGTTGGTGTATTTAACTTATATACTACCTCCTTAGGAAAACATCAGTGTTCTGCCTTTAAAATAACAACAGGAAGGCCCATGTGCCTGCATTAAGTAGCACACAAACCAGATCTCCTTAAAGGTGATATTCTTCATTATTGTAAAGGCCCTATAAAGCTTCTCACTAAAAATTTTAAATTAATTAAAGATTCTTTTAACATCGAGCTCCCAGGACATGTAGACATTGAAGATCATGACCTTCAATCTAGAAATGATGTTTATTTAACACACCCTCAAAAAAAGATTCCCTCTAACCCTGGTGGAAGGAACCATGTCACGTTTTGTTGACCAGTATCTCTTATAATATTTGGTCATCCTTCTATCTATAGATAGCTCTGAAGAAACCCAACACTGGACTACTTACCTCAGACTTTTGTCTAGGCATGACCACCAATCTATTTTAGATGGAGATTCTGCTTGGGGGAAACCTAATTATCTGACTGTCCATCAAGAAAATAGCTACATGCATTTTACTGGTAGAATGCTTTTGCCTTAATGAGGTCCAATACCCATGGACACTTGATTAGAAAACTTCACATAACATTAGAAAAAATTGCTGATTGGTGAACCTGCTGCCTCCATCACAGGCCAACAAAAAGCTATTGATTCACTGGCTGAAGTTGTACCAGACATCACATTGCTTTAGATTATATATTACCTGAGCAAGGAGATGCAAGTATGGTGACAAATATCTCTTGTTGTATATGTATAAATACTTCTTATGAAATAGGAAAATCAGAAAAGAAGCCACTTGGCTACAACTAGCCACTAATGAAGAACCTGGATTTAATTTTCTTCCTCATATTTTTAGTTGGCTCCTTAATGGAATAGATTTTTGTTGTTGTTTTCTGCCATACAAATTCTTTTTTTATTATATTATGTGCATTATATTTCTACTATTCAAATTATTAGTGCCCTATGTATCTCTCATTGTTTTGCTTCTTCCAAGAAAATTAAAATCATGATATTCCAAAGACTAGAGATAATAAAACAAGCAATAACAGCTATGTAAATCAATGACTTCACTGAAGTCCCATTCTTGTCAAACTGTGATGCCATCTCAATTTGGCTTTTGGGTGCTCTTAAAATTTCTCACTGAGATGTCTCCTCTTCCCCCCTTCCCCAATGTGGAACAGGACTGTCTGGGATGAGCCTTCCCGGCGATGACAGACACCTAGACACTCACACTTTGATATCAAAGCTTTCAAGAAGAAATATTTTGGTTAAAAGGGAGAAATTAGAAAGAAAAGAAACTTTTTTATCTGAAAAATGCAAGCCTCCTCTAAATTATGAGGCACAGGAATGAGTCAGCAGTATGTCCCACTTCCCACCTTGACCCTTGAGCTAAGTAATCACCTCTAGAAACCGTTATGTGGACTCTAGACTGATTGACACCTCAAGTAGCTATAAATTAACCTAACAATGCCACAAGCCGGACACCATAACTCATACTGCATAAACAATGTATAGCCAATCACTAATCGATGTTTGTGTAAAGCAGTAAGAATTCCTAACAAACAATTTTGCATTGGCCCACCCCTTGTTCCCCTTTTTGCCTTTAAAAACCTGTTTGTAACAGACACCAAATGGAGCTCATAGCCATGGTTACTTGGGTCTGAGTCTTCCAGGTAGCTTTCCTCACCCTGGATCAGGTAAAGTCTTTCACATTATATTTTGTGCCTCACTTTCTTTCTTTAGGTCAAAAAATGTACGAAGTGTTAGCACTTGTGGGATAAAACCAATAACGGCCTTGTCAATAACACCAAAAAATTAACTTGAAATAATTAAAGTCCCATTAGCAGTGGAATGGGTGAGTAAATTGGGTGACCCACAGCCTCAGACAGAAGCATGTGGGTCACAGACGGAGGCACAGAAACCGCATAAAAACTTTTTTAGCATAATAGTAACAGAATATTAAAGGTAACATTAAGTTACTGAAAACTCAAAAACAGGCAAACCTCTGCTTCATGATAAATAGATAGTTAAGCTACAAAGAATAACAAGAATCAGGCTGGCAGTCACCTCTGGGTGCAGAAGGGAGAAGAGATCAGGGGGCACACCAGTACCGCCCGAGGCAGTTCTTATTACATATAATGAGGATATATAAGCAATATTCTTATTATTTAAATTCTGCATAAAACTATTTCAGCAATGCTCTTTTCTTCTTCAGATCATATCACATAATCCACTTAGATTTTTCAGCAAGAAAGTAAGAATCTTACACTCAAATCATGGAATAACATTCTTAAATACTTGAGAAAATTGGAATTATATGGCAGCAAGATTTTACATAGGAAACAAAAGGGAAACAGCTCAGGTAAGCAGCCTGTTTCTTCCACAGTTCACAAGGAAGCCCATACTCAGCAGGTTCAACATGTTTCCAAGCTTTGGGAACACTAACTGCGGTGTTGTAGCCCAGGGTGGCTCACTCCTAGGTAGTGAGTAAGAGAAACCTGAGAAGCTGGGAAATTTATTAAATAATATTGGAAGCTCCACACACCCTACTGTTTCCTCCTCACAGGGTGGAAATGCTCCCTCCTCCAGGTTCTCAATTCTCACCAGTGATCAAACACTCACCTGCAGTCAGTTTAAGGTTTTGACCTGTGATGTCATTAATCTGTCAACACTTCTGATCCCAAATGTGTGGCATTTGCTGAACAGCAATCAATTCTCCAACACTAACTGGTGGTCCAACATTTCAATTCTGACAACACCCAGAGTTAGCACAGACCCCACAAGTTCAGGGCTCAGTCCCACACCAGTGCTCATACTTCAGATGCCAGTTGCAAGCCCTGAGGGCCCATCTATACTTCTGAACAACTGCCTATAAATCAGGGGTTTCCATAACCCCCTTATCAAGTTCAATAATTTGATACAACTACTCATGGAACTCAGCAAACACTTTAGTTATGTTTACTATTTCACTAAAATTGCTACACTTGGGAATGGCTAAATGAAGGAATATGTAGGGCAAGGGAAAGTGGTGGGGTAAGATGGGGCTAGAAGATAATCCTGGTAAATAGCTGTGATTAAAGCAATCCCCCCTCCTTTGTGTACATTAAGAGCAGCTTACTACAAAGAAACACCCTTTACATTATGACTTAGATGTGCTCCCTGTTTTACTTATCACAAAGCCAGACACAGACTCTGCAAATTCCCATTTTTGCCTCATAAACAATTAGATAAACAATTCTGTTTTCACTGGTCTAAACAGAATACTTGTTAACCAAATATGGGTTAAGTTACTCTCCTTCTGCCAGACCCCTGAACCCTGATGCCCCCTCAGCCTCAGCCAGCATAGAACCCCTCTGTGCCCCTCTTAACACAGTCTGACTTCAGGGTACATCAGTCTTTGATTTACCATCTAATGTTGCCTCCCCACACCCTGCCCTCCCCTCCCACCCGTCTTCTTATTTACTCCTGCCTATAAAGCAAAGCTCTTCTCTGCCTGACCTTTGAGATGCTTGCAGATCTTATATTTGGTACTTTTCCCCCTATTGCAATACTCCTTTGCAATAAAGTCACTTTTCATCTAAATGTGAATTTGTTTTATTTGTCGATGTCTAAAAACAGCCGCAGGATAATAACAACTGCACTCTCAGGAGGGGTATGACACACTCCTTCCATCCCAAACCCAACCAAACCTTCCTGTGAGTCCCCAGCTTTCCAAGGCTCTGTAGCTTATCTCAGTACAAAGGGCTCCTCCCATGGCTGGTGTGAGCAGGCCGGGACACCTGCAGGGGAGGCTCCCCAGCAAGAACTCACTGGGCCTTCAATGACCTCCTTTTGCAGGCTCAAGATTGGTCTTAGCTTGGAGTCACAGGGCTCATGTCTCTACTCCTCAGTCAGGGTTATTAATGTAAATGAGGCCAGGCTTGGTGGCTCACATCTGTAATCCTAGCACTCTGGGAGGCTGAGACAGGAGGATTGCTTGAGCTCAAGAATTTGAGACCAGCCTGAGCAAGAGCAAGAACCTGTCTCTACTAAAATCAGAAAAAAAATAGCTGGATGTCATGGTGCACACCTGTAGTCCCAGATACTGGGGAGGCTGAGGCAAGAGGATCGCTTGAGCCCAGGAGTCTGAGGTTGCAGCGAATTATGATGATGCCACTGCACTCTACCCAGGGTGACAGAGTGAGACTCTGTCTCCAAAAAAAAAAAAAAAAAATTTGTAAATAAGAAAATACCCAGTGTTTGAAGAATCCAGCAAAATTGCTTTAACTGTTTATGTTTATAGAAGGGAGGTAAATTCTGAAGGGAAAAAAATTCAAACCAGAAATGTTTTTCCTCTGCTCTCACACTAAAACAATCAACACAGAAGACTTCGACCAAATGTGTGCAAACTTCTCCCTACGAAGAAACAAACAATTTTGCAGGACACACCAGCTAAATGTCCTCAAATACAGCTCAATTCTGACACTATGTACCTGGAGACAGTGTCAAATCACACAGGTTGAGGATTCAGTCCCACAAAAATGTACCCCATTCAGACACCAGTTACAAGTACAGGCCTACAAAACTTCTGACGAACCAGCTTCAAGTTGGAGTTCCATGATCCCCTCTACAGATTTGACTAATTTGCTAGACCAGCTCAAAAAGCTTAGGGAAACACTTACTTATATTTGCTGGTTTATTATAAAGAATATATTAAAAGATATAAATAAACACCCAGATGAAGAGATGCATAGGGCAAGGCACAGGGAAGGGATGCAGAGCTTTCAAGCCCTTGCCAGGCTCCCCACCATCCAGGAACCTGCATATGTTCCTGGAAGTTTCCCAAACTCTGTCCTTTGGGTTTTTTAATGGAAGCTTCACTTCATAGACATAATTAGTTTAACCACAGGCCATTGGCAATCAACTTAACCTTCAGCCCCTACCCCCTCCCCAGAGTTGGGGGTGGGACTAAATATTCTATCCCTCTGAGCACTTGGCTGGTTCCTCTGGCAACGAGCCTCCCATTTTTCTGCCACACTTTCTTGTGGAAATGTATTCATTTTTCTGCGACCAAAATGGAAGAGGGCTTTTTTTTCCATTTTTTTCCCCCCAGTAGCATTCCCAAAGCCAAGCCCTGGAATTCAACTGAAAATCACCTCCAAATAAAGAAAAGACCTAAGAAACTTACTATACGCACTCCGGGGAAGAAAATAGATAAATGAGAATTTTTAATAAATGCAATACATGACCAGATTTTTTTTCTGAAATCTACCTTTCTCATAACTCTTTGGAAGTATTTCCTTATCTTTCAAGCTCTACTGCTAAAATTCATTTTACAGTTAATGAAAGACTATAGTTGAGCGAACAAATATTTTCAAGATGACAAACCCAGGAGGTGGGCAGTGGTGATAATGTAGGGGAAGATAACCTTGACTTACTCTTTTCTGCCAAAGTATCAGAAAGTAACACTCTGCGCCCGACCAGCCCGCAGATGGTAAACAGTTACCACACCAGGAGCCTCCTGCACCGCCTCTTCCTTTCTGTCCTAGCAACACGCCTCAGCCAATCGGGTAAGAACAAGATTGTGAGGTCAAAATCCCGGCCAATAGGGTGAGACACAGCCACAGGTCTGCGTTAGGGACTGAAAACGCAAGAAACTTCCCTGCCGTGCGCGCGGGCCGGTTGCTTTTGCTGCCGCTAAAATAGGCGTCCTTCTGATGAGAAGGAAAGATTTTGCCCTGCCGAGACAATTTGCGGTGTCTGACTATTTTCTTAATGGCACCGCGGGATACTTCCAACAATAGGAACAGAGACATGTCCGACCCAAGTGCCAAGTCAGGCCATCCTATCCACTGCGACATCCTTCCACCCCCACCCTGATCACTAAAGTGCTCAAAGACACGCTCCCAGGAAATACTGCACTTGCCCCACCTCGGCCCTGAAGTGCAAACTGCTTTGTAGGTTCCTGCACCACTTTGCTGGTGTGGGGTTCCTTGTCCTTTAGGATAGTTTTTCTCCCTTCACAAGTGTGAGAAAATCCAGAGAGCGGGAATCTTTTCTGTCTTTTCCCCTCAACACCAGCATCCAATTGGCTGACCACCAATGTGTCTCCAAGAAATAACAACTGGGGTTGGGGGATGAAAATGTTAATGTCCCAGGGGTTAGCTTTTTCAATGAAGGGTGTACCAGGAGACTCCTCTCAGCCCCAGGGCATCCAGATGCTCCCGAGAGGTCCCATCCCTACATGTCAGGTTGTCCTCTGGAAGATGACCCGGGGCTGACATTCACTAGACACCCCAAGAGACATGGCCACTGTGGGCATCATGGGTCACCCCCAGACAGTTCTGAGGCCTAGGACCAAGAAAAGACAGGAGCGTTGCTGAGGACACTTCACCCTGTAAAGTTGCAAAAGGAGAACCTCAACCCAAAGACATTCTGGTAGGGTGTGTGTGCCTAGGGCAGGAGGAAAGAAAAAAGGTATTTTTACAGGGAAGTGTCAAGTGAATATTCTCTGATATCCTCTCATGTGAAATGTTCAGAAACACAAAACAAATATTTTTAAAATAGCCAACCACTGCTTTGTGAAAAAATTGATAAAAAATTAAAACACTGTCTCTAGGAAAAGCAAAATAAAGGACAAACAGTTGAGAATGTTGTGAACTGGTGAGGGGAAGTTGGAATTTGCGAATGTGGGGAAGGAAGTGGAATTTAGAATTTTACTGCAAGCCCTAGACGAGGTTAGCCGGGGGAAGAGTGTGGTGGGTTTGGGGTCCTGCTTGCCACACATTTGGAAAATGCAGGAGAAAACCAGACTCTCTGCAGTGTTAAAACAACTATTTAGGAGGCAGTTAGACTGAACTGACTCTAGCGCCCTGGGCTCCTACCTCAGAACACTGAAATCCAACCCAAATGCAGGTTTTTTTTTTGTAAACTACTAACTTACAGAGAAACAAAACTTAGGCTTCGGCAACTGCACCGCTAATTAACCTCTGATTCCACAACCAGAACACAGACACCTGCACAGTCCAAACAAGGCGACCACACAACTGTAAACAAGCAATTGCTGAATCCTCCTGCAGCTACAGAAGCCTTTCCTCAAGCCCCTGCGGGGGACCCCGAACCCCAGACCACGCCTGGGAGCTTCCTAAGTAAGAAATCGCTGTTTGCGCCAATAAACTCGTATTTTAACGGCGCCTTAATTTAATTTCCAACAGGGGAAAGGAGGACGGGGCCCCGCGGGCCACAGCTCCCCACGCAGGAACCCCGCAGCCCGAGTGGGGGTCTTCCCGGAGGACCCTCCCGCCGTCACCGCTCAGTCCGGGCAGACGCGGGGCCGCGGGCGCAGAGCGGCCGAGGGACGGCTCCGGTCGGGCGGAATCACACGCGCGGAGGGGACGGGACGCCGGGCTTCCGGCTGCCGGCCCAGCGCTCCCCGCGGCCAGAGGCGCCCGAGGGCCGAGCTGCGCCGCCGGGGACTCGGTCCCCGCACTCCGGAGCGGACCCGGAGGCCCAGGTCCCGCCACAGCCTGTTCCGGCCGGTCCCCGCCCCCGGGACACCCAGCCCCGCACACTCACCGTTTCCCCGCTTCCGTGGTGTCCCGGCATCCTCCCTCTGGGCCTCCCAGTCCCTGCAGGGCACAGGGCGACAGAGGCCGCGGCAGAGCCCCCGGCCCTCCCACAGCGAAGGAGACGCAAACACCGGAAACGCAGACGCCGCGCGGGCTGACGCCAGGGACAAAGGCCGCGGCGGCGTCCTGGGAGCCGCCCCTTCCTCTCCTGCTGCGCCCTGATTGGGCAGTTCCCACCCCAGCGCCGCTGATTGGGTAGGGCGCCTAGCCCCGCCCCCTAGGGCCCCGAGTGACAGGTGACGGGATCCCACGCATTCATGGCTGCAACCGGGGCTTCCTCTCGGCGCCGGGACCTGGCGCTGCCTGGAGGACGTTCGCGTTTAACCTTGTATATAAGGTGACATCCAGTTATGAATAATATGTGTGACATTCAAAGTTGGAAACAATGTAACAATAACTTTGAAATGTCCTATTTCGTACCCTTCCTTGCCTCTGGTCTTTGGAGGAGGCCGCCTGAGAGTTGGAAAGGGAGGCGACGCTCTCAGGCAGCGATGGCTGATAGGGGTAAAGCAGGCGCCGCGTGTGTCATTTTAAAGTTTCTGGTAGCGACGTAAAAGAAAACGAAAAGAAACACGTGAAATAGATTGTAATAATTCATTTACCCCATATATCCAAAACATTATCATTACAATATGTGATCAGTATAATATTACTCATGAAGTTTTTTGATTTTTGGGGTTTTTTTGGTACTAAATCTTTCAAAGTCACTCTGTATTTTAAGGTTCCAGCACAATCCAAACCAGCTAGCACATTTGGATACAAATGTCTAGTTTTTCCCACTTTCATTTGGTTAAGGTTGATCAATGGGGTCCAGGAATGTCTGGCTTTTCCTTTCATATCAATGTTTAGCATTTATTGATTAGTATTTTCCTAATTTCATTTATTTCACTGAGGGTTGCAAAATAGCAGTTTTCTAATTCTGTTATCTCCTCTGCATGTAGTAGATCTCATTCTTCTATTAAGAATTGCATTTTCTAATGAGTCTTCATTACTTTAAAAACTAGCTCATCAGGAAAGGAAGGATAAAAGCTTGATTCTTTCATTAATTGTCATAATAATGATGATGTGGCCCCAGAAAACAAAGAAAACATATAAATGATAGTTTCCTAACATTACTTTTTGTGTATATGATGGGATTCCATGCACTGCAGTCTATATTTATTTTTTAGTTCAAATTGTCCCATCTTAGTTCAGTGAGGAACCCTTCACATTGCCTACTGAGTCCTTGTACCATGAGACCATATATTTTGAGAGCTTTCTTATTTTCTGGAACAAACACACATATGTGCTTCCCTTTGTTAATTTAAGTCGCAAATAGATGTCTCATTTGGCATGTTCCTTTTTACTTGACTTATGGTGCTTCCAACCAGGCACAATATTCTGGTTTTATATGGTGTACTGTATCAACCTTTTTATTAACATTTCTTGGTTTGAGTCACAGGCCAGATTTATTCTCACAGCTTGTAGAAATATTTACCAATATTTTCTTCTACTATTTGTATGTTTTCAATTTTTTACCATTTACGTTTCTCCTTTATTTGTCCTCTATTCTTACTCTAGCATGTAAATAATGGATCGATTTTCATGTTCAGTTCTCAAACACTAAGTATTGATAAAGGCTCCTCCTCTGTAGTTTATATTGAATAACTTCTTTTACACACTTTGTAGATTTTTTACTGAATCAGACTGAATTTTTTACTGTCCTGGTCTGTTTGCCTATTTTTATATCAACACCACACTGCTTTAATTATAGAATGTTTTAATGTGTTTTAATTTGGTGTAGGACCAGAAACTCTCATTGTGTTTCTTTCCCTGGGATTTTGGCTATTCTATATGTTTGTTTTTCCATATGCACTTTGCAAAATCATTGTTAGCTTAATTAAAAAAAAACCTGACAGAATCTATTATGAGATCAAATACAATGTTGAAGTTAGTTTAACATCCTTAAGCTTAAGTCAGCTTAAAGATAAATGACTTCTTTATATTATTTAGTTTTTCTACCCAAAAATAAGATGTAACTTTTCATTTGTTTAAGTTTTCATTCATATATTTCAGGAATGCTTTATTATTTTGCTCATATGGATTTTGTACATTTTTTACTAGATTTGTTCCTAGGTAATTTTGTTTTACTTTTTAAAATTTACTTTACATTATACTTTTTATTGTATCGTTTTCACAATTTATTCATAAATGATTGTGAATTATACATAGAAAGGCTACTGTGTTTGTGCATCAATGTTATATTGTATTTGTTTACTGAACTATTTTTTGTATTAGGTATTATCTACCAATTACATTGTTTCCAGATATATAATTGTATCATCTGCAACTTAAGTCTTACGTATTGCCACTTTAAATTGCCTTAGATAAAACTCAATGGGAATTTAATGAGTACCATAGGCAATATTGTGCTTTTTAGTATTGTTTCTGAAAATAGTAGGAATCTCCCTCATGTTTTTCATGAATATGAGAAAGGCTGTTTTGTCAAGTTTGAAAAGATCTATTAATTCCTAATTTTAATAATTTTAAATTATCAGTAATGCATGCTAAATTCTGCTAGAGACATTTTTGTATCTATGAACATAATAATGTGACTGTACTATTTCTCTGTATGAAAATAATGAGCCTGATCAGTGGATTACCCAATATTAAATTTCCATAGAATTCTAGAGTACTCTAGAATTACTCTAGAATTCAATATTATATATTGTATAATGAATGCATTTTGTCATTATATACTCTTTTTAATAATGAATTAAGATTTGTTTGCTAGTATTTTATCTTACATATTTCTATGTATAGGCAGACATGAGATTTTTCTGTAATAGTCTATTTTGTACAAAATTTGGAAGTTTTTGGTACCAATGTTCCATTTGATTTTCATAATTGAAGTGGAAGTAGCACTTCCACTGTAGTGCTGTTGAATTGAATTAGAAGCATTGATTTATGTGATATTTAAAATGACTGTAAAATCTCCCTGTTAAACTACTTGATCCTGGATCTTAATTTGTGGGAGCTCTTTTATAAACTTTTCTTCCCCCATGGATATTATATTGTTTAGACTTTCTATCTAAATAGAGGTCTATACTGATAAAGAATATTTTTCTAGAAAATTTCCATATCCTCTTGTTTTCCAAATCAATATGCATTGAGCTGTGTTAATTATTCCTTAATGATTTTAATATAAATTTATGATGTCATATTCAATATTCTACATCTAACCCATTGATGCAGCCTTTTTAGTTTCTTCATATCATCTCATTTTTCTTCCCATATCTTAAAGGGGCATCTCAGGGACACAAAATCAAGAAATTGTTAAATTTTATGTAAAAGACCTTCTGAGGGAAGTTTACAGTCCAATGTACCACACGTGCTTCACTGCCAGCCCCTCCTGTGTGAGACCTCAGCATTTCCACATGACACCCTGTCTGCCTCCAATGATCATGGAAAAGGAAGAGCCTCTTCCAAACACTCCAGTGGCATCCTTGGAGATGCTGTTTAGGAACCTGCAATTATTTGGGGGATTCATGATGAAGATAGATTTTTACAGAAATAGTCTCAGCTCCACTAGTGTGCACTGTCACTGCCACTACAGATGAAATGACTGCAGTTCTGGGGGGAGGGGAGGTCACAGAATGGCAAGAGTCTGTCTCAGGGTTTTCCTGCCTCCCCTCCACACATACACTGACTGCCAAAACTGTTATGCTGAGACCACAATCCTGAAAGTAGAAAGGAGTCAGGGGAGTATTTTAGATTTCAGCCTGAGAGGCAGAGTCTGTAAGGGAAGGAGGCTTATCAAGAGTCTGGGTAAGTGCTCATGCCTGGAAAAGGGATTATTCTGGATTTAAAACTGGTCCACTGCCAAATACATGCTGGGTGGAAAAATAATTTCTGAGGCAAGGGCTGACCTTTTGAAAATAGACTGGAGGTCCTAGACTCTATTTTATCCTAATATAATTTAATCCATAGTGATGACAGTTCATGGTTTATGTTACTAAATTTAAGCTGATACTTAAATTCTTTATAATTTTCATTCTGAAATTAATCTCCTCTATGTAAATCATAGACACTATTTTCAGGAAAATAAAAATATTGATACAAAAATCTGTATCCATGTGATGATAGTTAAATGGAACTATAATACAATGATTAACTGCTGTACAGGAACCATATGTCCATATGTCTGAATAGCCACCATATAATAGTGTCTAGAACATAAGTGTCTTTTTTTAATGCTAGATGTATTCTGTGCTTAATACTGACAGTACCTGTTTTGATAGAAAATCTCTGTTGTCTATTGACTATGCTGAGATTATTTCCCCTGTTTAAGTTATGGAAGGTGTATGTAAGGAAAAAGTTACATTGTGAATTTGGGTTTCAGATAGAAGGGAAAAAAACTCAAGGCCTTTAACTGTTTCTGCTTTAAAAATGTTGTCACCTCTAGTCTCACCACGAATCTCTCCAATAATTATTTAATGCACTTATTTCCATGCCTTTTGAATGCATCTTTATGAGTTTATCTCATATAAAAGTATAATTTAATAATGATTACTTTGTCATTAATTATTATCATTCAATTTATTATTAAATAAATCATAATATGATCAGAATCAATAATGATTAGGTCTGCATCCTGCAGTGTTGTGTCTCTTATTCATGTGTCTGATCCTGTAGCTTAGCTCACAGCAGTGTTCTGTAGCACCATTGTGATCTCAGTTCTGGATCAAGGGAACATATATAACCTTGGTAGTGTGGTATTCTAAGAATTATTTCTTGACAACCAAACAACCTGGGTTTAAATCCTGATTCAGGCAACTTACTGAGATGGGAGTTAAATGAGTATTTTACCTTGTGTTTGCCTGAGGTTCCTCATCAGTCATGAGGATAACATCAACACTTTTGCAGAGTTAAATATTCAGTCAGCAATTGCATGTAAAGCTATAATAATAATGATACAGCTTACTCTAAGTGCTGTATAACGAATAATAAATGTGCAAACATAATCAATCATTTCTTAAAGTGAATAATAAATGTTTCTGAGCATTAAAATATTCTGTATTGAGAATACTGGACATAGTAACCTTCAAATAACACCACTGTCTTGTTTCTCTGAAGGATTCTCTGGCTCTGAATATGAATATCAGTCCAGGAAAAAGGTAGAGTGGCCTCCAGCATTTTGGCAATAGGGATTATCTCCTTATTGCAGACTGTAGTTGGAATCCTGGGGAACTGTTCTCTTATTTATCATTATATTTACTTCACTAGATATGGGTTAAGGTTCACAGATCTGATTGTCAAGTGCCTGACATTAGCCAATGTCTTGGTCACTCTCCCTAAAAACATCACCTAGACAATGGCAGAATTAGAGATAAAATACTTCTTCATGGATGTAACTTATGTCTTATCTTCACAGAGAAACCAGAGGTATGTCCTTTATGTGCCTTTTGGGAATCTTCCAGGGCATGATGATCTGCCCCTGGAACTCCAGGTGGGCAGAGCTTAAAGTGAAAGCTTACCTCTAAAACTAGATGTTCTAAAACTAGATCGTCAGAATGTTTTCACAGCTCTGTAAATACACTAAAAAACAAATGAATGGCACACTTCAAAAGGTAAAATTTTATGATATGTGAATTATATTTCAAAAAGATGCTATAAAAATAAATTTAAAAGTAACTGCACATTGTAAAAATAAAAATAACTTTTCCTGCTCTAATACCAGATCAGGGCAGTAGGCCTTCAGTTTTCAGCAGGCAGAATAGAGTCTGGGTACATGATTGTCTGAATTGGCCAAAGTACATTGGCCAACTCAACATCCTGTCCTAGATCTAGCAAATTCTTTTAAATATATATTTTTGTATATATGATTCTAAGAAATGGATCAGTAAAGACACCACAAAGCAAAAGGATTGGGATATTTTTCTCATGTACTTCATAAGAGAATTATGAAGTAACTTGTATGTAATTGAAGTAACTTGTATGAGGAGTTATAAAGTAACTCCTCATTCCTTGTAAGCTTTTTAGCCTTTCCTAGTATTTTGGGCTCTGCACATAGGATTTGGGCCAATGGCTCCATGATTTCCATCCTGTACAGACAGAAGCAGTGGGTCCAACACATTTACAGGACCAGCCTCTTCCCCAGAAGCTCTCCTGAGGCCAGATTCCCCCAAAGAACCCTTATTCTGTTGAGTACTTTTGTAACTTTTCTCACTCTCTCCTCCCTACAATTTATGTGGTGCTTTTTAATGATCTCAGGTGGTGGCTGGTGACCATTACTGTGCTAATTAATTTGTTTTCCAACAGTCAGCCACTTTGTTCTCATGGACCAAGACAATCATGTATCCAGACTCTATTCTGCCTGCTGAAAACTGAAGGCCTACTGCCCTGATCTGGTAATAGAGCAGGAAAAGTTGTTTTTATTTTTACAATGTGCAGTTACTTTTAAGTTTATTTTTATAGAAGCTTTTTGAAATGTAATTCACATATCATAAAATTTTACCTTTTGAAATGTGCCATTCATTTGTTTTTTAGTGTATTTACAGAGCTGTGAAAACATTATGACCATGTAGTTTTAGAATATTTTATCACCAAAAACAAACAAACAAACAAACAAAAACCCTCACACCCATTGGTAGTCCCTCCACATCCATCCCCTTCCCCAGCCTTAGGCAACCACTGATCTACTTTCTGTCTGTATAGATTTGCCTATTCTGGATATTCCATATCAATAGAATCATATAGTATGAGCTCTTGTGTGACTGGCTTCTTTTACTTAGTATAATCTTTTCAAGATTCATCTATGTTTTAGCATGTATTCATGCTTAATTTTCTTCTATGTGGAAAAATACTCCATTGCATGGATTTACCTTTTAAAAATTTTTTTATGGACATTGGGGAGTTTCTTATTTTTGTCTATTGGGAATAATGCTTCTGTAAACTTTCATGTACAATTTTTTGTGCATGTATATTTTAATGCTCGTCTGAGCTCTGAGTGAAACCAAACCTTTCCAATACCTTAGGGATGGAGACATTCTGGGCAACTGTTTGTATGGACCAAATATTGACTGTCCTTTAGTGATATTATGGTGGTTTGTCTAACAGCTTTACTGGGCTATCATGGACATATAAAAGCTTTATATATTTAAAATGTACTTGATGATTTGATATACTTATATATTGTGAAATGATCATCATTCAGCTAATTAACACATATATCGCCTTTACACAGTTAGCATTTGTGTGTGTGTGAAGAAAATGTAATTTAAGATCTATCCTCTTAGCAAATTTCAAGTCACAATATAATATTAACTATCATCCCCATTGTGTACATTAGATCACAGAATTTATTCATCATGCATAACTGAAACATTGTACTACTTTATCAATATAACCCCATTGCACCATCCCTCAAGTCCCTGGCAAATGCCAGCCTACTGTCTACTCCTATCAGTTTGACTATTTTAGATTCCACATATAAGTGAGATTATATAATAATTCCCCTTCTGTGTCTTGCTTATTTCTCTTAGCATAATGTCTTTAAATTCCATCCATGTTTTGTCACAAATGGCAGGATGTTCTTTTCTATGACTGAATAATTGTGCATATACAGCACACTGTTTTTACCCATTCATTCAACAAAGAACAGTTCATTTGTTTCCATATCTTGGCTATTGTGAATAATGCTTCAGTGAACATGAGGGTGCAGATAGACGGAGTTTTAAAGGAGTTTCAAAAGAGGTCACTGCTCTACACTGAGCTAAGGAGGGAGGGGTGATGGAAATAGCTCCGTGTTAAATGCCACAAATATTACTGTCTTAACAAAGTTCTGTAGTTTCTCTTGGATAGATAATTTTTGTTTTTTTCCCTGTGGGTTTGGCAAATTTCAGAATTGTGAAAGTGTTGGTTATAGGGGTTTTTTTGCTAATATGTTCATCATTTTCTACGGGAGAGTGGGTTTATTGTGGTTTCCATCCAGCAATTCCAGTAACTAATCTCTCCATTCAATATTGCAGAGTGTTAAGGACCATATTGAATGATCAAATTACAAAATGCTGAGCAGGAGGCTGAGCCTCTCCCTTCAGGGAGCTTATAATTTAATCAAAATTATGAGGCACCAAATGAATAATTATGCAACAAGCCTGTGTTATTTTTAGTAATTGTTCATTGGAGAAGTTCAGAGTCTAGGAACCTGTAATATGTGTGGCCTATAAGAATCTTGAAATACTGTAAAGCTTCTCTGAGCATGTAATTTCCAATCTGATGAGTGAAACTCTGCCTGGAATTAACTTAGCAAGAAGAAGACTTTAATAAAAAGGAACAGCCTATGCCTGGGGTGGAGCTGGAGTAGAGACAAGGTTTCAGACATTGTACCTGGCCTGGTGATGGGTTTTTGTTCCACATACCAAGGGAGAAAATTTATCATTAGAAACATATTAGTTATTGGGAAACATTAACATGTATAAATACATTTTCAGGCCAAAATCAACAGAGTAAGTGGATAGCAGCACAGGAAAAATATGTTAGCAAAATTTTTAAGGAGTTTGAGAGAAAGCTGGGAAATATAACTTAGTGAAAAGGCAACTTATGGAATGGGAGGTAATATTTCAAGGCATACATCTGATAAAGAGTTAATATCCCAACAATATAAGGAACTCACACAACTCAAAAGCAAATACGATAAAAACCCTACATATAAATGTGTGCTAAATAGACTTTTTTTTCACAAAGACATAAAAATGGCCAAGAGGTATATGAAAAGGTACTCAACATCACTAATCAGGGAAATGCACATAAAAATTACAAGGAGGTGTCACCTTACATCTCTTAGGATGGCCACTATTAAAATGTCAAAACATAACAAGCGTTGGTGAGTACGTGGAGAAAAGGGAAAGGGAATATTTGCATACTGTTGGTGGGAAAGTAAATTCATACAGCTATTACACAAAACAGTTTAAAGTTCCTTAAAAATTATAATTTAATTTTCCTCAACATATTGTAAAAAATAAAAACTATTAAAAATTTTAAAAATTAAAACTACCATACAATTCAGCAGTCCTATTTTTCTGCATGTATCAAAAGGAAATACAATCAGTATCTTGACGAGATATCTGCATTCTCATATATATTGTAAAACTGTTCACAATATCCAAGTTATGGAAACAATGAGTTTTTTCAGTAGATGGGTGGATAAAGACAATGTGACATAGAATGGAATATTATTCAGCGCTTAAAAGGAAGGAAACTCTGGCATTTGAGAAAACATGGATGGACCTGGAGGACAGTGTGTTAAGTGAAATAAGCCAGGGACAAAAAGACAAATACCAGATGGTCTCACTCACATGTAGAATCTAAAAAAGTTGAACTCACAGAAGCAGAGTAGAATGTTGGTTATCTGGGGATCAGGAAGAGGAGTTGGGGAGACGTTGGTCAAATGCTACAAAATTTCAGTTTGCTATGATGAATGCATTCAAGAGATCTATTGTATAACTTGGGAAGTATAGTTAATAACAATGTGTCGTATTCTTCACAATCAATAAGAGTAGATTTTAAGTGTTCTCACCAGAAAAAGTGATAAATACGTCATGTCATGCATTTGTTAATTAACTCTAATCAGCCATTTCATGATGTATACATATATATTTCAAAGCATCATGTTGTACACCATAAACAACACAATTTTTATTTCTCAACTTAATACACCCACGTATGCATTAAATCTGATAGAATCTACAAAAAAACTACATGAGTTAAATAAGTTTACAGGATACAAGATCGATATATAAAAATCAATTATATTTCTATTCACTACCCATAAACAAAGGAAAATTATTTTAAAAACCAATTACAGCAGTATGAACACTGTGAAATACTTGGAAGACTTAGGGATCTATGTGGTAGAAGACATCCACTGAGATGTAGGGGGCACAGTATCCGATACAACCATGAGGTTGTCCCCTGTGTGATATGCCAGACCCCATGCCCAGGTGCTGAAGTGCTGCTCAGGCACAGGGCAGAGACTGGCCAGGTCCTTACCAGCTACTGCTCATGGGCTCCATGGCCCCTGTTCCCCAGCCCAGCCTTGAGCTTTCTTCTGCTTTGTGCAGGTCACAGGAGGAGGAGCTGGTGCTATTCCCATCAGTGCCCATGCTGGAGGCTCAAGCCCTGGCTGTTGGGTCAGGTGTGGGGGCCACTATTCCCTGGAGGCCTTGGATGTACCTATCAGACTTCAGACACCTCACAGAAGCCTATATCCCAAACCCAAACTGCCCATAACAGAAATCAAATGTTTGAAGTGTGCATCTCATGCTTTGTAGTGTATTTGCAGAGTTATGTAAACACAGTCTTGGGGTTCCCTCCTCCTGGGGACACATCATTCTTTGTTCAGTGCATGATTTCCGGAAGTGGAATGGGCCTCCACCAAGCAGCAGGTGCAAGTGGTGGTCTACCTGTGGACGCTTAATGCTTGTAGCCCCCTGCTTTGTTTTGGGGCACCATCTCTCCCACCCTTGGGCCTGAGGAGAGATGATGGTAGGGAGGGTTATTCTCTCACCTCTGACAAAAAAGCATGGTTCGGGCCCATCACCTCTCTGAGGTCAGGGGAGTCAAAGCCCCCAGAGCTGCACTTCAATGTGGCAGCCAGTGGCCACGTGGGGCTCCTGAGCACTGGATATATGCTTAGAACTGAGATGTTAATACATGCTAAGACATAGATGAGTGTTAAGATAAGTGCCAAAAAAACTAATAATATTTTACTGTTTTTATTTCTATAACATAATTTGATATACTGGTTAAATAAGCTATTGCATAATTTGTACCTGTTTCTTTATCTCCTTTATTTGGCTACAGAAAAGTTTCAATGAACATGGCTCGCAATTAAATTCTATTGAAAATACCGCCTTACGAGGCCTTCATATCAAAGGTCATAGCTGCCTCCTCAAAAGATCGAGGCCAGGAAGTTACAAAATTCCAAACTTTAAAATAGTCATTAGTCATTCCATTTGAATAACCGTATTTTACTGTGGGGTGTAAGCCTGTTATAATATACATACACCAAAAGGACTAATTTATTCAAGCTAATACAAATGTCCCCCAGGCAGGGCCAGGTCCCCGGGGCAGGGGCAAAGCCCGTCTCAAAGACAGCTACGCCAAACTGACCGGTAAGCCCTTCCGGATCTCTCGGGGCCCTGCGGACACGGGGTGGGCTGGGCGGGACCCCCGACGTCCTGTCCTGTCCCTGCGCGTTTACTTCGGCCCCAGCCGCAGCCCTCCCCGCAGCTCCGCGCCCGCAGCCCCGCGTCTGCCCCGGACTGGGCGGCGACGCCGGGAGGGTCCTCGGGGAGGACCCCGACTCGGGCTGCGGGGTTCGTGCGTGGGAGGAGCTGGGGTCCCGGAGGTCCCCGGCCCCTCCTCTCTCCTGTTAAGAGTTACGCTGAGGAAGAGCGAAAACTTAAAATATTAATAGTTCATTTTAGCAAATGGCAATTTGTGACTCTAGAAGCCCCCAGCGTGGTGCGTGGTCTTGGGGCCGCGGGGGGGCTTGAAGGAACGGCCGTTGTGAGGTGCGTGGGGAAGCCGCCCACATTCAGTAATTGCGCACAGTTATGCAGTCGCCTTATTTGGACTATCCAGGCGGCTGTTTTCTGGTTATGTAATCAGGGCTTTATCGGCAGTTTGTAGTTGTTTGCCTAAGTTTTGTTTTCCTCTAAGTTGTAATTTACAGGGAATGCATTTGAGGTAGAATTAGGTTTTCTGAAGTGGGAACCCAGGGCACTAGAGCCACTTCAGTCTAATTGCCACCATTTAGTTATTTTAACAATCCCTAGGGGGGCTGGTTTTCTTTGCGTTTTCCAAATGTGTGGCAAGCAGGGTCTCAAATCCAAGACACAAATCCAGTTTGCTCAGCCTAAATTTGGACTGCTGGAAATCCTAAATTTCCAGTTCCTTTCCCACGTTTCTAAATGCCTACTGGCGCTCTCCAACTCATAACATTATCAACTATTTGTTCTTCATTTATTTTTCAAATAGACACAGTATGTTAATCGTTGGTCATTTTTTTTCACAGACCTGTTGGTGGCTCTTTTAAAAATATTTGTTTTCTCTTTCTGAACATTTCACATGAGAAGAAAGCAGAGAATAATCCCCTGATACTCCCCTGTAAAAAATCTTTGTGCTCCTACTTTTATATTTCCTAGGCACCAATACCTTACCAGATTATCTTTAGGCTGAGGGTACCCTTTGGAAACTTTACAGGGTGATGTGTCCTCATCCACCCTCCTGTCTTTTCCTGGTTTCACAACTATCTGGGGATGACTCAACATGCCCACAGCAGCCGTGTCTCTTGCAGTGTCTAGTGAATATTAGCCCTGGGTCATCTCTCAGGACAGCCTGAGGTTGGGGGTGGAGGCTCTCTGGGGAGCAACTAGATGCCCTAGTGCTGAGCGGAGTCTCCTATTACACGCCTCATGTAAAAAGCTAACTCCTTGGAACACATCTGGTATTATCCTGGATGGAGCTAGAGTCCACTCTTTGAAGCAAAGTATCACAAGAATGGAAAAACAAGCACCACTGGTACTCACCATCAAATTGGTACTAACTGATCAATACTTATGTGCACACATGTAAATAATATTCATCAGGGGTCAGGTAGGTGGGAGGCGGGGGAGGGGATGGGAAAACTTACACCTAATGGGTGTGGGGCGCACTGTTTGGGGGATGTTCACGATTGTAGCTCTGACTTGGGCAGTGCATAGACAATATATGTAACCAAAGAGTTTGTAACCCCATAATATTCTGAAAATAATAATAATAATAATAATTTTATAATAAAATATATGTGAAAATTAAAAAAAAAAACAGAGCTAACTCCTTGGAACATGAAGGTTTTCTTTCTGTAACCTGAGCTTCCATTCCATGGAGACGCATTGAAGCTCAGCGAATAAGATGCTGGTATTGAGGGGAAAGGGCACAAGTGACTCCTGTCCTTTGGATTCCTTCACACTTGTGAAGCAATTTGCAATTCAGGCACACAGGCACAGAGCAGTGTCTCCTGGAGTGGTGGTCATTTAGTCCTTCAGTGAACAGGATGGGGCTGGGAGAACTTCCCAAGTGATAGGATGGCCTAACATGACACTTGAGTCACACATGTCTGTGTTGCAGTCAGCACAATCCCTCCCTAGATTTGTCACCTTGAAAAAGATTTATTCATTAACTATAAAATGTATTTTATCAGTAGGGCTTGAAAGATAATAAAATATTTCCCATGAGGCAAGGAAGGTGGCTTTCAGGAAAAAAAGAATCTATTCTTATATTCCATTTGTTGAACATTCTTATTTACCTTTTTCTTCTTCAGAGTGAGTGTTGTAAGGTTCTGAGGTCTGTTCTATTTTGGGGTGATTTCAAACAGAACACCAGGACTTCCCTTTGGGAGTACTACCAGGGAGAAAAAAATAGGGAAAATATCTCTACCGTTATGGCTGCAGAAAAATGAATACATTCACACAAGAAAGTGTGGTAGATAAATTGGTGTATTACAAATATTCACCAAAACATCAGTTCCTCTCTATACAGGGTGGAGAATTTTTGACAGTGGATGACTCTGTTTTGTATCCTGTTATCTAGATGGCAGTGTTTATAGCTACATTTTATGGGACAGGACTTAGCAGTTACTAAAATGTGCACATATGATTATTTAGTAAATGATTTGTTATAGAAATCATAGTTAAGTGACATGTTTTTTCTCTAGAAGGAATAGATAATTTTGCTCTTCCTGTTGAGATGTGAAATGTAAGTGCCTTATAATTTTCTCCCTTCCTATAAACACAAACACTGAGTTTGAGTGATTTTGCTGGATTCTTCCAAAACCAGCCATTTTGCTCATTTAAAACTAAGTGAATAACCTTGATTGGGAAGCAGAGACCTGGGCTCAGAGAAAACCTTCATGACCTTCTGAGTAAAGGTCAGTCCTGATCTAGCAAAAAGAGGTGATTGAAGGCCCAGTTATTTCTTCCTGGGGAGCCTCCCTCCTGATATCCCAGTCTGTTTCCACCCACCATGGGAGGAGCCGGTTATGCTGAGAGAAGCTACAGAGGCTGGAAAGCTGGGGACCCACAGGCAGATGTGGTTGGGGTTTGAATGGAAGCAAGGTGTGATGCCCTTACTATGGTGTAATTGTTACTGTCCTGGAGCTGATTCTAGACACTTTCAAATAAAATGAATTCAAATTTAGGTTAAAAGTAACTTTATTCTAAAAGAGTATTGCAATAGAGTAAAAGCACCCGCTATAACATCTGCAAACATCTCAAAGGTTAGGCAGACAAGGGCTTTTTTCCATAGGGAAGAACAAACAAGATTAGAAAGAATGTGGGAGGGGGAGGGCAGGATAGAGGGTGGCAAAGTCACATTCTAGATCAGAGAATGTTTCACCCTGATGTCAGCCTGTTCGTAGGAGGGGCAGAAAGAGGAGTTGTGTGTCACTCAGGCTGAGGGCAGGTCAAAGTTCAGGGGCCTGGGAGAAGGAGAGAAACTTAAGGAAAATTTGGTTAACATGAATTTTTTTCTGACCACTGAAGATAAAACTGTTCAGCTAATTGTTTATGAGGCAAAAGTGTGAATTTGCAGAGTCTCTGTCTGGCTTTGTGACTGGTGAAGAAAAGAGCATCATCTACATCATAATGGGAAGGGTCTTTGTCTGCTGTCAGCTGCCCTTGCAGAACATAAGGATGTGGGATTTCTTTACTCACAGCTATTTACCAGGGCATCCATCCCATCTTCCCCTGCTACTTTCCCTTGCCCTGTACATCTCTTTCACTTGGCTGTTCTGAGCTGTATCCTTTATAATAAACTGGTAATTATGAGTAAAAGGTTTTGCTGAGTTCTGTGAGTAATTCTGTCATGTTGTTCGACTTCAGGAGGGGCTATGAAAGCCCCTGATTAATAGACAGTTGCTCAGAAGTACAGATGGGCCCCAAGGCTTGCCACTGGCATCTGCAGTGGGGGCAGTGATGTGGGACTGAGCCCTGAACTTGTGGGGTCTGTATTGACTCTGGGTGGTGTCAGAATGAAATTGTTGGAAACCTAGTTAATGTTGGAGAATTGATTGGTGTCCAGCAAACTCTACACATGTGGTGTCAGAAAAAAAAATATTGCAGGTCAGACCTTGAAATGACTTTGAGTGTTTGGTTGCTGGTGAGAATTGTGACCCTGGAGGAGGGATCCTTCCAAACTGGGAGGACAGGACAGGACAGGACGAGTGGAGCTCCCAGGTTCTTCTTTAGAGACTTGTTGTAGCCAAGTGGCTTTTTTCTAATTTATCATAGATGAGTTGTTTCTACTTCACAGGAAGTACTTATGTATACACAAGAAGAGGTGTTTGCCATCATACATACACTTCCTTGCTCAGCTAGTATCTAATCTATTTAAAAAATTTTTTTTACCCTGTAGAAAAATATGGAGTGAAGAAATAAATACATAATCTAAAGCAATGTGATTTCCTAGTACAACCTCAGTCACTGAATCAATAATTTTTTGTTGAGCTGTGTTGGAGGCAGCAGTTTTATCAGCAATTTTTCCTAAGGTTATAGAAAGATTTCTAGTCATGCCTTCATGGGAAGTGACACCCTCAATGAAATGTATAGAGCTGTCTTTCTCAGGGCCAGGCAGATAATTAGCATTTTCCCCCCAGTAGGATCCCCTTCTAAAATAGATGGGTGGTTGTGCCTAGAGAAAAGTTAGAGGGAACTAGCAGAGTGTTGGCTTTCTTTAGAGCTATCCGCAGAAGAGGGACCAAATATCCTAAGGGACATTGCCGTATAATTTAGCAGCACAGGGAATGGACAACAATACCTGATATGATTGCTTTCAATAGTGTTGGAGGGAATCTTTTATTTGAAGGTGTTTCCAGTAAACAAAGTTTCCAGATTGGAGGCCATGATCTTTGATGTTTTCATCCCTGGAGCTTGCTGTTAGAAGAATCTTCAATTAATTTAAGATTTTTAGTGAGAAGCTTTTTGATGCCTTGGTGATAATGAAGAATATCACCTTGAAAGAGACTGGTCGTAGGCTACTTCATCGAGTTGCATGGGCCTTTCCATTATTATTTTAAAGGGAGAAAGCTAATGTTTTCCAAACAGGGTAAAACATAAGTTAAACAATACTAACAGAAGAGTCTTAGGCCAGGGAAGGTTAAAAGTTTTGGTAAACTTTGCCAATTGACTTTTTATTACCTTGTTTGTATATTCCACCAGTCCAGAAGACTGAGGGTGGTCGGGACAATGGAAATGCTAAAAAAAAAAAAAAAAAAAAAGCCATATGTTACAAATAGACAAAATTATTTTTCTAATGAAAGGGGTTTCTCAGTCTCTGTGAAGATGAGAAGGAAATCTCCAAGAAGAAATAGAACAAGGCTTAAACTAATAGTGGTTAAAGACACAACTGATGAAGAAAGTTGGTAATTTTTTTCACAGTTTACTCAACAGGTGAACCAATGTCTTTTGTTATCTCTTATTAATACTTCATAAAAACCTTGTTTGAAAAAGAAAGCCAAATTTTACCCCTGTATTATTGTATTATTATCAAAACTAATTTTAGTAAAACCTTTTAAATCTAATTAATCTCAATCAGCTCTGACCACACAAGATTCCTATAAACCTTTTATCACCTCTTATAAATGTTCCCATTCTTTCTTCCTCCAATTTTCTATATCCACTCAGTTTATCTCATTTTCCCTTTTTTATTCTTCTAATTTAATACAACCTTTAAATAACCTCTAAACTAGACAAAATTACTTTTTAAAGAAGTAAACACATCCTTGTGTTTCTTTTTTATAACATTTTTCACCAAAAAGCACATCTTATTTTCTTTATATACTCTGTATGTAGAATTGTTTCTCGTATCTCTAGCTTTAGTTACCATATGTTAGTCAGAATTTTAACTTTCAGTGATCTTAATTCATAGTGAAGACCTAAGAAGCAATTGTTTTTGAGACAGGGTCTCACTCTGTCCCCTGGACTAGAGTTCAGTGGCACTGCCTTAGCTGACTGCAAACTCAGACTCCTGGGATCAAGTGATCCTCCCCACTTAGCCTCCTGAGTACACATGTGCCACCAGGCCTGGATAATTTTGTTTTATTATTTTTGTAGATACAGGGTCTGACTATGTTGCCCAGGCTGGTCTCAAACTCCTAGGCTAAAATGACCCTCCCACTTCGACCTCTTAAAGTGCTAGGATTAGAGGCATGAGCCACTGCACCTGGTTGGAATAAACAATTTTGACTGTTAGTCACATACTAACACTTTATAAATACACATTTTATAATTCTTAGAAACATAGGCCTTCTGGCCTCTCTTCCTATTGATGGAGTATTGTACCTTCTAGCATACAGTTAGACCAAACTCCTACAAAAGTACTTTCATGGGGTGACAATCAGCAGTCCCAGCCCTGTGTTTCAGTGCTCCTGGCATCTTCAGACCTTGATTCAGAGACCACGGGGCTCTGATGCCCTCCCAGATGGGCATGTGCACACCAAGTCGGCCTGAGATTCTCCAGGTCTGCTGCATCCTCCTGCCCAAATGACAAGGAATGTGCAGCAGGTGTTGCTGCTTCCCCACCTCTCTAGGTCCCTAAGTCTGCAGCTTCAAATTCTAAATCCAAGGCCTGGGGTTCCTCAGGATGCTCTAGAGCAGGCTGCATAGAGTCCAGTTTCCTTCCCCTCACTGTAAAACCCAAGAATACGGAGCAAGTGTTAATTCTCCCTGAATATACATAAAGACCTGGCCTCCACCTGGGATTCACAAGACACGGCCAGATATTAGAATGAGAATGTACAAAAATGTCCCCAGAGGAGACATTTTCTGCAGCATGAGAGACCAACATGGACTTTGTAAACCTGGAAGATCTCTCCAGGTGGAGCCCCTGGAATTTTCCAGATCTTGTCCAGTGACCTGCTTTAGTTCTATAAGTGGCTCCCAGTGCTCAGTGTATAACCTGTAAGTAAAAACCATTATCAGCACCAAATGCAACACTTCCAGAGACACCAGACCCTACCTTGACACAACATAAGAAGGGAGAAAATCAATTAACATCGAAAGGTCAGAACCACAAAATATCCAGAGCCGTGACCACAACTTCCCCTGCCTAGACACCGTGTTACTGGGGTGAGGTATGTTCAACCTACTCTTACTCCACAGTTAGCTGATTAGGGACAGGTGACATCACACCTGGATCCATGGTTGGCTGCTCCACCAGGGCAGGTTCATTCTCTATCCTGACCCCACAGAGTCAGCCTGAGTCCCTCCTGCCTACATCACCATGGGGACATCAGGCCAGGCCCACTGGGGCCCCTCTCACCAGCACCTGGGAGTCTTCGAGACATTGGGGATGTCCTGTGCAGACTGGGGTCAAGCTGATAACAGGGTCTACTCCTTCTTTCATTTCAGAGGGAGAGGAATGTGTCATCCAGGGTTTGTTCCTCCCCTCGCAGAAGGAATCTCCTTGGTTGCTGCTCAGATGGGAGGTGCTACACTTTCCCGGTACTTGAATGAAGAACAAGGAAGATGTTTAGAGACTCAAACTGTTAGATAAACCAACTGCTTCCAGGATTTCAAGTGAACATGAAACAACAGTGATGAAGTCATCATGGTCACTACTGTCTAGGAACTTTCAGTCTAGAGCAAATGGATAAATGGTTGAATTCAGCATCATGAGGTCAGTACAAAGAAGGGGAGATATACAGGGGACTTTTTCTTCATTGGGCCCACTTCCCTGTTGTGAGTTCTGATGTCACCATCCATGGAAAGAAGAATTGTTGCCATTTCTATTTTTATCTTGTTCACAATAAATATTTAGCATCTAATGTAATTGTCCTAGAAAACCCTGATGCTCTTATGTTAAATTGCTTGTTTTGTTGTGAAATAGACAAGGTACTTTAGCGTGATTAAAAGCATACAGACTCTGCAGGTATTGTGAAATGTCCAATTTCCTTAAGTACTAAGTTCAACAGTTGATATCTCTGACGTTTCACTTTGACACATCTTATTTTATTTTCACTGTGAAGGTACATCCTCATTCTTTCAAACACATGTTTGGCTTGTGATTATCTTTCAAAGTTTTTTTTACAGCAATTTTTGTGAAACCATGGATAAGTAAAAAAGTCTTGTTATTTTTGAATGTGAGTTTCATTGTGGAACCAATGCTGCACAATCAACTTGAAATATCAAGGAAGTGTTTGGGAAGGATGTGGGTAATCAATGCATAGTATATTGATGGTTTGAGAAGTTCCATTCTGGTTATGTTAATCTTGAAAATGAGCCACGTGGGTGACCTGAGACCAAGGTGGATAATGATGAGCTGAAAGCTGTAGTGGAAGTGAATCCATCTCAACGCATGCATGAATTAGCAGCAAGGTTTGATGTTACTATTCCAACAATGTTGGACCATTGGAAACAAATCAGCAAGGTAAAGAAGCTGGATTGATGGGTACTGCATGAATTAAATGAGTGTCAGAAAAGAAACCATCACAAAGCTTGCCTTTCTTTGCTGTCACACCACAAAGGTGAACCATTTCTATACTGTATTGTTACATGTGATGAAAAATGGACTCTTTTTGACAGTTGCAAATGTTTGGCACAATGATTGGGTAAAGATGAAGTGCTGAAACACAGTCCAAAATTGAATATTTATTAAAAAAAAAGGAAAAGCCAATGGTGTCTGTTGGTGGTCCAGCACTGGTATTATCCACTACAGCTTCATGAAGCCTGGTCAACCAATTACAGCAGGTGTCTACTGCAACCAGTTGGATGAAATAATGAGGTTGCTTGCAATTAAGTAGCCAAGATTGGTGGAGACAGGCCAATCCTCTTGCAAGACAACGTTCTACCACATGTCACACAAACAACACTGCTCAAACTACAGAGGCTGGACTTGGAATCTCTCTGTCATCCACTGTATTCACCAGACTTTGCACCAACTGACTACCACTTCTTCCAGGCTTTAGACCACTTCTTGCAGGAAAAAAATATTCAGTTCTCAACAAGCTGTGGAAAATGCCTTTCACAATTTCATCACTACTCTCCAGGCTTCTTCACTGCTGGCATAAACAAGCTACCATTAAGATAGCACAACGGTGTTGGTAGTTTAGGCGCATACTTTGATTAATTGTACTACTTCTTGTTTGAGAGCTAATAAACTAAACTTTGATTCAAAATTGGACATTTCATATTTAATGACCTAGTAGCATTTCTGTTGGGCAAGCTTAGAAGAGACATAAAAGTAAACTAGCAGCCTCATGTAGGGGTGGGGAAACTATGGCCTTCTGGATCCTTGAGTGTGGCCTTTTGACCAAATCCAAAATTTTCAGAACAAATCCTTTTAATAAAGGATGGGATGTTTGGATTTGGTCAAGAGGCAACACTTGGGGATCGGGAGGGCCACATGTGGCCTTGAGACTGCAGGTTCCCCATCCTGCTTTTTGCCCCAGCCCTGCCCAGATCCACCCTCTTCTGAGCCTCGTCCAGGTCTGGCCCCACCCTGGAGTCTCCCCTCCCAGAGCTGATTAGAGGAGATCAGAGTTTGGGGTGGCTGCTCCTGCCTTCTCTCCAGAGCTGGTGTTCATAATTTCCCAAAATGCAAAAGCAGAGAAATGGGTGCAAAGAACTGTATATATTGAATATTTAGTTTCCATCTTCTTCATAAAAACTGTGCTTCTAGAGATATTTTACCCAGTAACCTGTTTTCCATTCATTCAGATCCAACAGATGCTCTACAAGTTACGAGAAAGTAAATATAAACACAAAAATGAAAAAACTCTGTATTCTCCACACTTCCTTTCCATCTCTCTCCCATCCATGTATATCTTTTCTTCTGTATGATTCTTATTTTATCAGTGACAAGAAGACAGAAGAAAAATTGAAAAGCTGGACCCAAGATCTAGATCCTGCTGGGAATTATGGGACACTTAGCTCCTGACTCCCAGGGTGTTAGGAGGATTAATATAATGTGAGGTTCCCAGCACAGTGCACTGTAGCACACTTGTGAGCACATAGGTCGTGGTCAGTTAACGTTGCATTAATGCATGTGTACGTGTTTTCCAAATGCAGACTTTCTCAGATAAAGTTGCCTTCTCCAGCCTCTGTAAACTTTGAAGGGACAGCAGAGAATGTTGTTTCAGGATGGTTATGTTTCAGGTGGCCTTCACTTGGATCAGAAGTATTTCTGTTGTGTTAGAAGTGCTGGGTATGAGGGACTCTGTGTGCTGTGCCTACTATCTCTAGCTGAGCGCTACTGATAATGAGTCAGGGGAAGCAACATCAGCATTAACAGGAGACTTGTTAATGAAGATAATCCATGGACCCCTTCCACATCTGTAAAATCACATTACTTAGACTGGGGCCTGGATACCAAATGATTTATATGCACATTGAAGCTTGAGAGGCAATGCTCAGCTAAGTGGCTCTCAGCCCAAACTTCCAATTAGGTCACATGGCCAGTTTGAAGAAACACCATCACCTGTGTCCTCCCCATAGATTCTGTCTGTTGGTGTGGGTGGGACCATCCGTGTGGTTTTATTAATAATTAAGTGTCCCACGTGATTCTAAGGTGAGGCCAGGGGCAAGCATGTGGGCTCCCAGATCTGTTTATGAGAACTCAGTTCAGCCTTTTTTTTCCAAAGGGAAGCTCACAGGGCCTGCTCTGCTTGGGTTTGGTGAGGGTGAACCAGTGTGGCCCACATTCCCAGTGCTGCAGCAGAAATAGCTGGTGTCTGAGGCAGGGGAGGGCACCTGAGGGCAGGAAAGGAGAAACAAACATTTTGACCTTTATGTAGGAGCTTAATATTCCTGAATCTTTCCTGTGACAAAGGACAGGTGAGTGTCACCTTTTCAGCACTTCAAAGTCCTCCTGCCTGTGGGTGTGCTGGTAACAGGTGCAGAGGTTGTGCTGATGTCTTTAAAGACAGTCTCAAGATGCAGTTCTGATTTGTCCAGATAATCTCCCCTGAGAAGGAATCCTAGAGGAGGAAGAGGAAGAGATGGCTGGTTCTCAGTTGTCTCGCAGGTCAGGGGCTGTGTCCACTTTTACTACTAGAATGTCATGTATTTAGGACTTGAAAACCTTTGCTTCTCCTGGTGTTTCCGCCTGACAAGATTGTCTCAGCTACTTTTTTCCCTTTCTTCTTATGATATTCAAGAGGTTCTTTAAAATCTTTCTCCCCTTCATACCAGAGCCTTTTCCCCATTCTCTACAGCCGGGCTTTTTACACACTGTGAACAATTCTCACTGTGAATTTATGGCCTGCAATATTGAAAATGTTCCCTTTTTGACAGATCAACATGGGGAGGTGCAGATACCCAAGATTCCTCTTGGGCGTGGGGTTGGGTCCCCAGATACCAGTGAAGAAGAAAAATGTGTGCTGTTGAGGTCCCATCTGGATGCTCCATCATTTCTGTGTCCAACAGAATTAAAAAATGCACATTTAAACTGGATGGCATTAATTGCCCAAGATAACTCATAACATTCTGAAAAAGAGATTGATTAGAAGAGATGTGCTCTCTAGGAAGCTAAAGAAAGACTATTTAAATACACTATTAGAGATCACAGATCATGGGAAATATATGTGGGTTGAACTTTGCATAAAACTGATGTTTTCTCATGATTAGATTCAGATTATAATTTACTTTTTTTTTTAAATGTGGCCAATAACCTCTCAGCGGTGGTGTGTCCTGTGTGAATCAGCAACTCACACCAGTTTGTCCTCTCACAGTTGATGTGAGTGTCATTCACTTTGTTAAGGTGCTGACAGATCCCTCCACTATGAAGTTAATTATTTTTCTTTTTATCGTTAATAAGTTCTTGGGGAGTTTTACTGACTAATGTACATAAATCATCACATAGAATCTGAAGTTCCCCTTCTTAGTTTCCCTTTGCTTATATCTTGCTTTGAAAAATGATGGCGCCTCTTTCTATACTGTTCAGATGAACTAGGATAAAACCCAGGTTCTACCACTTACTGTATGTTTGACAAAATAATATTCTTGGGCCAGAAGAGTTGGCATTGCTGGTGAGTTTGTTAGAAAAGCAAAAATCCAGGCCCCATTCCAGACCTCCTGAATCAGAACCTGCATTTTAAAAAGATCTCCAGTTCATTGTGGTACACATTAAAATTTTAGAAGTACCTTTCTAACTCATAATGACTTTTCCATATGAGATATATATACAACTTATTCTGTATGATGTATATACATCACTTCAAAAATGTATGTGCCTTTGTTCATGCCCTTAATTTCACACTTTATCATCCAGAAAAGTATAGTATCCACACATGTTTTGTGGGTCTTTGTGCCATCCTCTGTCCTCAGAGAATACATTAAGGAATGTTACTATATTAATTATTGGATAATTCCAGTCACTCACGTAAGTCAGAGCTAGTTCTCTTCACTCTCTGACTTCACCTTTAGTCAAATTAAGAATGTTTCCCATGGCTGCTTGGTAAATATGTATTTTTTTCCAGGGGCTGGTGACAGTCAGGGATGTGGCCATAGAATTCTCTCTGGAGGAGTGGGCGTGCCTGGACCCTGCTCAGCGGAATTTGTATAGAAATGTGGTGTTCGAGAACTACAGAAACCTGGTCTTGGCTGGGTGAGGATATTTCCCTTCAGGATTTGTAATACACCCTAAGTGCTTCATTTCCTTTCTTTGTGGTATTTTTTGGGAGTTTCTGCTTTGCATGAATGAGTTTTAGATCCCTGCTTTCTAGGAACACCTGGAGGTTTGTTGGTGTAGAAAAGAAAATTTTCAAGATGTTTTGTCTTGACATGAACCTTCCTCTATCTTGAGCTGATCTCTGTATTTCACCCTAGATTGTTGACAATTCTAGAAATTTAGTGGTATAAAACATTATTGCCTAGACCTTAAAATCCAATTTTTACCACCAGTTTTTGATTCAGTATTACTGGATATTGGAGGTAAGGACCCACAAATTTAAAATATTTCCTAAATATTCTAATGTTTCTTCAGGAAACAGTATTCTAGGAGTTTTCTGTAAACTTCTATAACTTTCTCTCTTCTTTACTAAGCATAGTACTGGGTTGGTAAGTGGAGAATCCTAGCAAGAGTCATGTTACTTTTTTCTAACAGGTCTTGCTGCCCCTAAGCTGGACCTTTCTGGAGCAAAGGAAAGAGCTCTGGAATGTGAAGAGACACAAGACAGTGGCCAGACAGCCAGGTAGGTGGGAGTGAATGAAGCACATGACCCAGGTGAGAGGTCCAAAAGTATAGGAGGAAGCCAGACTTTAAAATGGGGTTTGGGAATCTGCTCCAGTGGAAATGGTTTCTGAGAAGCCTGGATTTCTTTTGCTTGCTGTGACCTAGGAGCATCTTCTGTCCCACGCTCTAAAATTTTCTAAGGACCCTACTTCCTTCCAGTGATCTTCCTTTGACCCAAAGTCCTCTTCATGGCTTATAAGGGACTGCATGATCTAAGTGATTTGTCATTGCTTCTGGGGACAAAGGAATATCTGTATTTTTGAGGAACTGTATTTTAAACAATTTTTTATGTTCCTTTTTGCATCATGTCTGAAATGTGTGTGAGTAGCAGTGTTATTTGGATTTGCTTCAGAAATCCCAGGAACACCAGGGACAGATATACATTTTCTACTTTATTATTTCCTATTACATGGAGGTTTCCATTGTTATTTTGCAGAAATTCATGCTCAGAAATTTTATCAGAACACTAAGAATTTCCTTAAATGTAAAAAAAACCCACTAATGTTATTTCACTTTGAAGTTGAATTTTTTAGTATTAATTGAAATTGGTAATTTATACTTTATATTCCCAAATTCTTCAACTGTAATATAGTTTAATGTATCTTCTTACTTCCTAGATTTCTTAAATATAGTACATCATTAGGGATCTTAGAACATTGCTGAGCATATTTTAAACTCCCACTTGTGACCTTATATTTTTAATAACTATCATTTTATAAGTTTCTCTTGTTTAGTATGAAGCTTACCTTGACTGTGTCATTCATATATATACATGTGTTTTTATGTATGTGGGTGTAGCATGTAGATTTGTATAACTGTATTCATTGTGTACAGTGTATTGATTTGACATGCCACACCATAAATTGTGATATGAATAATATAATCAAGTTAATGAATGCATCTGTTATATCACCTCACATAGTTACCTTTTTTTGTGGTGATCACTTAAGGTCTACTATCCTAGCCAATTTTAGGATACAAAATAGTGTTATTAACCGTAGCCACAGTACTACAGATTAGATCCTCAAAATTTATTCACCTTGTAACTGAAAGTTTGTAGCCTTTGGACGGCATCCCCCATTTCCCCACCTCCAGGCTCTAGCAACCACCTTTGTGCTCTCTGATTCTGTGAGTTCAACCTTTTTTAGAGTCCTCATATAAGTGAGAACATGAAGTATTTTCCCTTCTGTGTCTGGCTTAATTTACTTAGCATGATGTCTTCCAGGTTAATCATGTTGTTGAAATGTCAGGATTTCATTATTTTTCATGGTTGAATAATATTCCATTGTGTGTAGATACCATATTTTCTTTATCCACTTGATGTCCATAAACATTTAGGTTATTTCTATATTTTGGCAATTGTGAATAATAGTGCAATACCATGGGGATGCATGCAGATATTTCTTTGAGATTCTGATTTTATTTCCTTTGATTATATACAGAGAAGTAGAATTGCTGGATTGTATGATAGTTTTATTATATTTTTTATTTTTTAAAGAGCCTCCATACTTGTTTTTATAATGACTCTACCAATTCACAACTCAGCAACAGTGCACTGTATTTCTCTTCATGCCCTTGTTAACACTTGTTATCTGTCTTCTTTTTGATATTAGCTCCATTAAGAAGTGTGAGGCGATCTCTCATCATTGTTTTAATTTGCATTTGCCTGATGATTGGTGATGTTGAGCACCTTTTTATAAACCTGTCGGCCATTTGTATGTGTATTTTGGAAAAATACCTATTTAATCTTTTTTCTACTTTTTGATTGGGTTATTATTTTCCTTATTGTTTTTGCCTTTGATTTCTAAGAGTTTCTTATATATTTTGGATATTCACCTTTTATCAGATATATGGTTTGTAAATGTTTTCTTCCATCCTGTAAGTTTTCTTATTTATTTATTTATTGTGTAGAAGCATTTTGGTTTGATGCAGTCTAACTTGTTTATATTTGCTTTTGTTGCTTTACTTTTTGTGTCTTATCCAAAAAATCATTGCCAAGACCAATATCAGAAAGGTATTCTATATATTTTCTTTTACAATTTTTAAGGATTCATGTATTTCATTTGTCTTTATTTTTTTGTGTGATGTGAGAAAAATGGTCTAATTTCAGTCTTTTACTTGTGGGTATGCAGTTTTCCTAGCATCAGATATTGAAGAGACTGTACTTTTTATATTGTGAATTCTTGGTGCCCCTGTCAAAGATTAGTTGACCGTATGTGCCTGGGTTTATTTCTAGGCTTTCTCTTCATTCCATGGGTTTTTGTGTCAGTTTTTAATGCACATACCATCTTGTTTTTATTACTGTATATTTTAAAAGTAGTTTGAAATCTGAAAGCATGATGTCCCCAGCTCTGTTCTTCTTCCTCAACATTGCTTTGATTATTCAAAGTCTCTTGTAGGTTCATACACATTTTAGGATTGTTTTTCCCAATTATGGTGAAAAATACCATTGGAATTTTGATAAGTATCACATTAAATATATAGGTTGGTTTGGATAATATGGTACTTTAACAATATTAATTCTTCTAGTACATAAACATGAGATATTTTTACATTTGTTTGTGTCTTTTTCAATTTATTTCCATTAATGTCTTATATTTTATCAGTGTAAAGACCTTTTACCTTTCTGGTTAAGTGTGTTGATAAGAAATTTATTGTTTTGATATTATAGATAAGATTGTTTTCTTGCTTTTTTATCAGATTGTTGTCAGGGTATGGAAACACAACTCATATTTTTAGGTTGATTTTATATTCTGCTAATTTACTGAGTTGACTTATTAGTTTTAACAGTTTTTTGGTGTAACGTGAGTTTTTCTATATCTGAGATTATGTCATCTACAGTGACTTTTTTTTCAACTTGGATGGCTGTTTTTTCATTTGCTTGCCTAATTATTCTGCCTAGGACTTCCAGTATTATGTTAAAATAGAAGCATTGAAAGCAGGCACAATATAACCTTGCATTTGTGCCTGTGAATTTGAAGGAGCAAATGCACCCCTTTCAATTTTTGTAAACTAGTTTCAGCAGGGAAAGATCTTCTCTTGTTGGTTCCCCAAGCTGATGGAATCTGGCCTTCCAGTGGAGAGGAGTCATAGCTTGGTCACAAGGCTGCTGTAGGTCTGCAGTGGGGTCCACCTTGGTGATCTTGTTACCAGGGGGTTGGGTGGTTGTAAATCATGTCTTATAGGGCAGACTGGATTGCCTTTGTGACATTGATCTGTAGGGCAGGCACTCGGGCAGGGTTCTGCGGTTGGGTCCACATATGTTGGATCTGATACCAGGTGTGTGCATGAGTGTGGCTCCCACTGAGTACCTGGGAGTGTTTTTTGCAGGTCACTCTCTGGGTCCCTAGGTGGGCAGGACTGGCCAAGGACTGTGGCCAAGAGAGTTGGAACTGAGTCACAGAACTGCTTCAGAGACCACAAAGACCAAAGTCTACAGTCTGCCTCCGTGGCCATGAATGGGCATCTCACCCCAGGTCTCTGGATGGGCAAAACCACCCCCAGACTGTGGCTGGGAGAAGTTGGAGACAGTTACAGAGTAGCTTCAGATGGGACCACATTGGATGGGCCATTTCCTGGTCTGTAGCCAAGAGGTGTCCTCAAGTTTGCCACCTGGATGCGGGCCTGCCTTCTCAAAATGACCTTTCTTGGTCTTGGGATTTAGCAGGGATTCACAACCCCCTCCTTAGCTCCCAAATATGTCATAATGCACTTTTGTCAATGGATGGCTGCCAAATTATAGATGCCGGGGGGATATACAAGTGAGGGATTTCCAATTCCTCCATCTTGCTGATGTCACTCTCCCTATATGTTTTCACTTTCTGATTTGTTCTCTTTCAGGTTTGTCTGTAATGTAGATTCAAACATCCAGAACAATATACTTGAATTTATACATTATGGGAGGAGTAAATTAGGTAATTAGTAGGTACCTCATATTTATTAAAGTGTTCACTTATAAATTTAGGTTTACTACAAATAAGAATCATTAGGATTTTCATCCATTATCCTCAACCTGTACCTAAATGATAATATGGTTTATTCCTAATTCATTTTATATATCAGTCACTCTCATTATATTTTACAAAATTTGTCTTTTTTCTTTATTTACAAATGTAAATCATCTCCTTTGAGAATTAAAAAAAAGAAATGTTAGGCTTTTTTGCTTCTAAAGGCTACATTACAGTTTTTTTGTGTAAGAATAGTATCAGTGTATCAATAACATAATGAAACATCTTTAGCATTTTAAAAATGCTGATTCATTAAAATTTTCTCATAAAGATCTTTTAAAAATGATTGTAATGCATTTTCTGTGAAATCTTACTGCCATACACTGCATGCCAATGATTCAAAATTCCTTCTCCCCATGGGTGCAAAGTCACAGTTGAACACTGTAGTTATCTAGAAAATTTTTTTTTAATGGTACATCAATGTTGTATACAGAATTTTATGGGTAAATGTTTCTTTTATTCTTTTTTTGCAATGCCATATTACTGTGTTTTTTTGGGGGGGAGTAGGTTCCTTGGCATCAATTTTTTGTATTTTTGGTTTTACTTATTATAATTTTGAATAAAAATTTGCAACTTTGTATATACACTTAAGTCAATGTGGCGTTTAATTCAAATATAAGTCAGCTATAGGTCTATCACAATCAAATTATATGTGTGTTCGTCTCTGTAAATATGACTCCAACTTTGTCCATGGCTTTCCTTTTATATTTCTTCTTTTGGCCTGTTGTCAATGGTTGTTTTATCCTGTGTAGGTGAGTAGTCATGGAAGTAGTCTTAATTTCACCGTGTGTTTATTGATGAATCTATGTTTTCTTTGAGAAAAACACTTTTGTGATTTGGAGGTAATCTTTGGAAAGCTTAATAATTGTATCTCCTTTAGTTATCTGTTTTTAAAATAAATTGTGATAAAAAACCAAAATATAAAATTTACCATCTTAAATCTTTTTAAGTGTAAAGTTCAGTAGTGTTAAGTGTATTCCCATTGTTATGCAAAAAACCTCTAGAACTTTTACGTTTTGCAGAACTAAAACTCAATACCCATTAAAGAACAACTGCCCATTTCACCTTCTGTCCAACCTTTGACAAACACCATTCTACTTTCTGTTTTTATGAGCTTGGTTACTTAAGATATCTCATATAAGTGGAATAATACACTGTCTGTCACTTCGTTACTGGCTTATTTCAGTTGTCATAATATTCTCCAGGTTTGTCCTTATCATAGCCTGTGGCTAGATTTCCTTTCTTTAAGGCTGAATAATATTCCATTGCATGCATATGCCACGTTTTCTTTAATTGTTCATGAATCAAAGGAACATCTGGGTTGCTTCCACCTCTTGGCTTTTGTGAATAATGACACAATGAACATGGGTGTACAAGTATCAATTCCAGCTCCTGTGTTACATACTTTGTATATATGCTCAAAAGTGCAATTGCTGGATCATATGATAATTTCTTTTGTTTTTTTGAGGAACCCCCATACTATTTTTCATAGTGCCTGCATCATTTTTTCCCACAGGGGTACCAATTTCTCCACATCCTCAACAGCTTTGTTATTTTCATTTGTTTGTTTTATAGTGGTCATTTTAGTAGGTGTGAAGTAATCTTACTGTGATTTTTCTATTCATTTTTTCTAAAGGTTAATAATTTTGAACATCCGTTCAAATACTTGTTGCCCATTTTTACATCCTCTTTGGAAGAATGTCAGTCCTTTGTCTGTTTTTTAATCAAGTATTCACTTTCTGTTGTTTTTGAGTTTTAAGAGTTGTTTATATATTCTGAATGTTAACTCACCAAATATGTGATTTGAAAATATTTTCACCCATTCCTTACAGGGCATTTTCACTTCACTAAAAGCTATTCTTTGGTTCTGGTCTGCTTCATTGTTCAGGAAAACAAAACAATCCCCAACAAACACCACCTGCTCTCTACTGCTGTCTTTATTTATTTATAAAAAACATCCAATGTGCTACTCAAAGAATTTGCAAAGTGTCTCCTTCCACTCTTACCATCTACCACTGCTGAAATCTAACCATCATTAGAGTAAAATAATCTCAGCTCACATCATGGGAAACATTTCTTTGGCTCTGATAAAACTGGAGAAAAAGTGCTGCAAAAATTAGGTCAGCAAAATAATGTGAAAGTCACTTCAAGTTAATCATTTCCACAATATGAAAGACGATGGTGTTGTGTATGTGAGTCTCTGGGCAAAGACCCCCAAAATACTGTGAGGTAAGATTATCATTTCTAATTGGCCCCAAGTAGGAGACTCATAAGGGATTGTCAGGAGATGCTCCTTTACAATTTTTTTTACACACTTCAATATGTGCAATTTATTGTACGTCATCACTATAATAAAGTTGTTAAAAAAATAAAGTGAGTTTCCTCTTTTGGTTGGCTGCTCTATCATCTTAATATTACAGTATTTGCTGACATTCAACCTGCTTGTACAACTTTTCAATGTTAAGTTACTATAAGATTTTCCGTGTTTAACTTGTTACAAGAATTCTCAGGGTTTTTTATTTCAGAATATTAATTAAGGGGGTATAAGTGTTTTTGTCACAAGGCTATCTTGTATAATGCTTAAGTCGGGGCTTGTGGTGTGCCCATCACCAGAATAGTGTTCATTGCGCCTCCCCCACACCCACCCTCCCGCCCTCCCCGCTTCTTGGTTTCTCATTTATTTATTTATTTAAAAACATTAAAGGGGTACAAATGTTTTAGGTTACATGGATCATTTTTGTTATGCTTGAGTTAGAATCTCCTTTACTTTATCAGAGGCACCCAGGTGTGTTTTCTCAAACAAGCATTCTTCTGATTTATTAGCAAATTCTGTCCCTATTGGAACCTGTTGCAAACTGAAGAATCGCGGTGTAACACAAAGCAAAGATTCTGATGGAACATCTGTGAAGAAACTTTCATAAGATGGACTAATGCAAACTATTTCCTCAAAGCTTCCCAGCTTATGCCTGCTAGTGGAATTAGATTAACACTAGTCACCAAATCCCCTGGCTCTTTGTCTCCAGCGGTTTGTATAGAGCCTTGTCTGGAATGTGTCCATCAGCTAATCTGGGAATCCCACAGGGTGTTCCTCATGGACCCATGTGCTCACACTTGCCGTGGATACTTAGACATTCGTGTTGTCAGTGTGCCACAACTCTGCAGTGGTCTCTGAAGTAGAAGAATTGCTCCTTCCTTATGCTTGACTCTCTTAGAGGGTATAAGACACTGCTGTGACCCAATATCCTACAGAGGTTATCTCTTCCAGGTTTTACTCTTGTCTTCCAAAGGTCTCAGTCATGGGAGCAAAAGGGCTAAGCCAAAAGGCAAATCAAGTGACAAATACCACACCATTTCTCCCGCTTGAGACTAAGGGTTGGATATTGGATTCCCCTGTCATGGCTGGTTTTTGCTTCCTTAGGGGGAGTTTCATTCCAGAAGGTACCTTGATCACCTTCAAGGGCCTATTCTACCCATTCTGTGGACATACCCCTCCTTTGATCCCCAGAAGATACTGCAGTCCACACTGAAGCTCATCCATGGTATTTAACCTATCTGGCCTCTAAGACTGGGGATGGTTTCGGGATGATTTTGTAGGCGCTGCCCAGTGCTAGCATCACTGTCTCAGCTACACCTCAGATCATCGGGCAATAGATTCTCAGAAGGAGCGTGCAACCTAGATCCCTCGCATGAGCAGTTTATAGTAGGGTTTGCACTCCTATGAGAATCTAATGCCACTGCTGATCTGACAGGAGGTGGGGCTCAGGCGGTGATGCAAGGGCAATGGGGAGCAGCTTTAAATACAGATGAAGCTTGGATCACTTGTGCCGCTGCTCACCTCCTGCTGTGTGGCCCAGTTCCTAACAGGCCACAGACCAGTACTGGGGGTTGGGGACTGCAGCCCTACAGTGAGGAGGCCAAGGGCAGAAGTTTTTGTCTCAGGGAAGAACCTCAGACCAAAGTAGTTTGGTTGCTGCCTATTGGATCCATTTAGGACAGCAAGGCCAGAGGCCCACAAAAAAAAGACCTGGTAGGAAAAGGGGAAGGGCTTCTCACCCGAAGAGACTAGTACAGGGATAATTTTAACTGTTTAAAATTATTTATTGGGTAATAATAAAGTTAAGATAACACAACAACATAATGCTGGGTTTAAGTTGCAGCCCTTTCTTTAGCTCCCTAATGAGATTATACATTCACACACATAAAATTATTTCTTACGATAGGACAAGATATGTATGCATTAATGTGTGTTTATGCATAGGTAGAAGTATGGAAGAATATGCATCACACTGACAACAACTGTAGTAATCACCCCTGTGAAGGTAACTTTTCTAGTTTTTTCTATATTATTGAACTTTATAGTAAAAGAATGTGGTCACGATTTACTTCTGTAAATGAAATAAAATGTCTTAACATAAGTATTTAATGTATTGCAAGAGATAAAATGATCTCAAGTTGATCTGGAGGAATAAATGTCTAAGAATGGTCAAAAATTATTAAAACAGCGATAAAACCAGATTCAAAAATGAATTATTGAAACCATCAAAATCAAACAATATAGACTGGCAAATATGTAGGAATAGAAAATAGTTTCCAGAAACAAGACTACAGTATTTGTGGGAATTTGATAATGACAAACATGGTAGTGGAACAGCGGGGAAGGAAACGGGGCAGAAAAGGTTTGTCTGATAAACCAGGCTGCCACAGCACCTGTGCATGTGGAAAAGTAAATCACAACCCTGTTGTTCTTTAATGGGAAATGTTCAGGCCAAGAAAGTATTTTGCTCTCACCTGCCAAATTTATTATATTTACAATGAAAAGCAAATGTGTTCACTTCGAAAGAAATGCTTCCATACTTTCTATCTTCCTCATGTGCAGGAGAATATTTTAAAGTTTGAAGAAAAAAGTGAAGAACATTAAGTAGCTTCTGGCTGCTCATGTACTCTCCCACCTAAGCTTATTAATTAACTGATTCAGCCACTCAACCAGTATACACTGGACACCCAAGAGATCTAGAAGACACAGACCTTAAGGAATTTGCAGTTAGTCCTCCCTCAAATCAGCATGTGTGAAGTGTTAGGAAGGTATAGGCTTAGGGCTCACCTACAAGGAAGAGGGGGACTTCCTTCCCTAGTAAAAGATGAACTTGACTCCTCTCCCCATGTATAGAACTAGAAAAAGGCCAAGTGTTTTTTAAAAGACCACAGTATATTTTGTTCCAGGGAAGAACCTATAAGCTTGCAACTCTTACTGCTCTTAATACAATTCTGGAAGTTCAACTAATTTTCCTTGCAAATGACGACTTAAAACTAATAACATTTCATTTTAAGAAAACAAATTATGCTGAAATTTTGTGGTCTGCTTTATATTTGTGAACCTTTTTTTCCCCACAATATCAGTGTAGAAAAATATATGCCTATTTTTATAGTTAATAACTCCTTGCAAAAAAAAAATTCAAACCTTCACTCTGAATCTACCCTGTACAGCTTGTGGCCTTGTTGACCAGGCATATGGCCTCTCACAAAAGAATCTGGGACAGAAGGTTACTCCTGTCTGTTTTCTTCTTTGTGTTTAAGCTTGCACAGATGCTTCTCAGTTAAAAACTCTCTGCCCCCTCCAACTTGTAAGCCACAGCTTCTGCCTCAGCCTCAGCCACTCCTCCTTCTCCAAAAGGTCTACTTCTGGAGTCACATTCCAACCCCAATCAGCAGCGAGGCTCCGATAGCAATGTTGACAATTCAGGAGTTTCAAGGATTCACCCCATGTGCCTTGCTTCTCAGGAAAACTAATTCCTTCTATCACCTCTGCTTTCTCAGACTTTCTCCAGAAGATACCAGAAGTTTTGAATCTTTGTCACTTTGAATAACCAGGCATGGGAGGGAGAGTCAGAGCGTTTCAGTAACAGCTAGTGCATCTGATTTCTTTTCTATAATACATATATTGCTAAAGACATCTTTCAGATCAGCTTCAGTAGAACAACAGAGTACTTTTCCCTCAGAATGTTTTTGGTAGCCTACTTGGATTTTTCAATTAGAGAAAAAGATTTGCATTTAAATAAATGACATGATTTTTAAAGCGGAAAGCATTCTTTAATCTTCATAATTAAGTAATCCACTTTTGATTTGCTTTATGTGTGTGACTTTTGGAGGTCTATTAATTAATCATAATATTTCCCAGGAATCCAGGAATTTGAGGTTGCAGTGAGCTATGATGATGCTACTGCACTGTAGCCTGGTAAACAGAGAGAGACCCTGTCTCAAAAAGAAAAAAAATAGATAATATTTAATATATAAAAGAAGGTAAAAAGAAAAATAAAACAGACAATATAGGCCTACTACTCATCTTACGATAAAGAACTTTACCAGTATTTATGTATTCCTCCTCAGTCATGTCCTCTTTCAAGAAAATCATTATGTTGAGCTTGCTCTTTATCTTTCTGTGCATTTATTTTTATTACATATATAGCTGTTCCTAAACAAAATACAGTATTTACATGTTTTTAAACCTTTTTATAAGAGGTCTGCCACTTGCTTGTTTTGAAAATTCATCACATTAGTGAGATTGAGCAAAGTTGATACAATGTAGTTCATTCATTTTCACTCGTGTATAATGTTCCATTTTGTACCATAATTTACTTATCCATTTTTCCATCAATCTATATTTTGGTTGTTTTTTTTTTTTCCTATCATAAAAAGTGCTACCATGAACATCCTTGTACACATATCTCCTTAAGAGTGTACATAAATCTTCTTGAAGACTAAGAAGTGGAATTGTTGCATGTTGGGGTCAAGGATTCTTCAAAGTGGTTGTATCAATTTACATCAACAGTTTATAAATGTTTCCACTGCTCCATATCTACAATACAGGATATTGCCAGATTTTTACCTTTTTGTCATTTTAATGGTTATGTCACCGGTGTAAAGGTTCTTGCTACCATTGCAGAAAAGAATTTCAGGACATGTACACAACTGAGCTGAGTGGCAAGTTTATTGAGTGAAAGCAAACAGGCTTAGGAGAGGCTTGTGCAGAAGCAAAAGTATGTTCTCAAGTTAGGGAGTGGGCAGGCTTGAAAGGACCAACTGCCCCAAACCTGAGCAGTTGCTGTTTTATTTGTGGAAGTTAAAGGCTGGGTGGTCAGTGTTCATTCTGTTCTTACTCATAGTTCTCTTGTTTTTCCCTTAAGGGGGGGGAGGTTCAAAACCACAATGTTAATTTATTATAATTGTGATATAATGAGGGAAAGGTCACTTTGTACCTGTGCAATGCTGGGAAATCAATGGCTCCCTTATTCTCCTCTGGTCAGTTTGTTCGAGACAGCTAACTTTTCTGATCCCTCCTCCCTTGCTCATACCTGAATACTTACTCTAACAGTTATAAAAATAGATCTCATTGAGATTTTAAAATGTATTTCCTTGATTACTTCATGTCTATTGTGTCTGTGACATATATCAATGTCATGTTTTAGATAATACTAGAAATATGTTTCTCCATCCAACATCACCTTTCTCCTAATCATATACTTTATCTTTTCTGAAAAGACCAAAAGATACCCCAAGTCTTCATAATTACTGCTACTACTCAAAATTCATATTTACTGTTAGCACTCGAGATCACTTTCCCCCAAGCTATTCTTACAGTCTTTACATAAATACCCTTCTTTTTGGAACTTAAAAAATCTATTCAACCGATTTGCCTCCTTCTCTAAAATAATGTTAATTATTCCTCCAAATCAATTCCTAAAGGTAACACTTTTGGGCAAAGGATATGATTATTATTCAGGATGGGATTATCATTAATAGCCTTGATATACAATGCCAAATTGCACTCCAAATGGACTGCATCAATTTATGGGTATAAGAGTATATTTCTTGACTCTCTTTAAAACCCTTTTGACAAGCACTTGGTTGTCTGTGGGAAAAATATTAAATCTGACCTTACCAACAAGAAGACTATTGTGTGAGCTATCAAGATATATTCCCAAACTTCATTAAACCATTACAAAGGTGAATTATTTTCCCATTCTGTCATGTGCAAAAAATACTAAAAGTAGAGGTCAGATGCTTCACCTTAAGTTTCTTGTATTTGACTTTTGCTTGGCCCATTACCATCCACTCTTTCCTCCTTCCTGTGTGTTACATTTTATCTGCTAGTGTCTTACTAGTTTAGCTAAATTCCAGGCTCTGGCATCCCTGACCTGCTCAGTGTTGGCATGACAACTATGATGCTAATTAAATATACAACTCACAAGTACATTTCCAGTGTATTTTTGGAACAGAATATGATCTGCAGTCTATTCATTATTATGTGTAAGTTCTAAATATAATTGCTCACTCTTTCAACTGCTATATCTGAAATAGGATTGCTAAGCCAAAACAACAGATAGAAATGAAGAAATTGCAACAAGCCTATCAACTGAGTTTGCAAGAAGTGGCTCTATGGCAGGTGAGAGTTCTTCCTTCCTCCAAACCAGAAGGCAAGAGGGCCTAAAATTTGTAGAGAAGATAGTTTCAATGACATTTACTGCAAATTCATACCTAGGGAAGCTCCAAACTGTCTAAGAATACCTTGTAGACCCTTTGGTACCCTACTTAGGACAGTCTTATATTTCCATGTCTTTGCAATACTCCCTGGAATCCACAACTCCACCTCTTCCTGGAGCTTCACTGCAATCCAATTTAGTCAAAGTAGAACCTCATGATTTGCTAGCTGCTCACTGTGATTTCTCTGTACATTTACCACATTTAAGAATCTCATTCTGTCCCAAACCTTCCTTACTCTTACCAGATGGTCATATTGTCTATATTGTTGAGTCGGGAGAGACTATACACCTCATACCATTAATGATTTAAATTTTTCACTGCATCTTTTATCTTTTCCCTTTTGCTCCCTTTTCTAATAAAACTCTAGTAAATACACATACACACCCACATACACACATTCCTTTGACTCAACTACCCCATATTGCTCCTTTCTGACAAATTCCAGCAAAAACTATTCCCATTATCTCTTGCTTCATCTCCCCTAATAATCTGGCCTCTACCTTGTAAGTGCCACTTAAGAGTAAAAGAGACATATACCTTTTGGAGATGGAGGGGAAGAAAATTCCCATCAAATAATCCTTTGTTCTTATATAATGTCTAGAGAGGCAAATTGTGACGCTATATTAATCTATCTATCCAAAATAAGTAATGTGTTAGTTAAGGCTAGAGATGAGATAAAAAAAAAAAAAAAGGAACAAAAGTTATGTAGTCATAGCCATTTACTTCAGTCAGTGAAAATGAGAATTAAGAGACACACCTTAACCTATATAATAAGCATTTTATCAAACTATATGCTAACAATCTGATGGAGTTGTCAGTCAAGGGGATTCCCACCTTCCCATAACCTGCTCAGGGGTTTCAAGGGATAAAGGGATAAATAGCTTGTCACATCTGTAATGTGCAACTGCAGTCCGTCGGTTGGAAAGTGTTAAATTAGAGTACACATAAAAACATGATGAAGAGAATAGTGCAGGCACGGAGATCGCTCACTCGGAGGGCAGTGTTGTGAATTTGCGGAGCAGCAGCATGGGACAACCAGCAGAGGAAAAAGGTGATGGGGAGACACATTTACAAATATTGGAGAGTGTAATCTGACCTGCAGGAGGACGCCCACCACCCCCACAGACACCCTGCCTGCGCAGACAGGGACACGCCTGGAGTCGGTGCAAAGCTGTTGCACTAGAGGACAGGCTCTGTGGACAGGAGAATAGCGGGGGTCAGCCTGAATTCTCTGGTGCACTGAGCTGGGACTGCCCCGGGCTGGGGAGGGACTAGACTGAGTTGAAACTTCCTGTAGCCACATGCTGGAATTTGGAGATGGGCACCCTGCCCCTGGAAATCCGCAGGACCAGGGCATGGGGGAATTGACCAGAGAGCAGCGGGAGCCGACCTGAAAGGCCGCTGGCAGCTGCTCCTGTGGGCTCTGGGTGGGGCGAGGAGAGCCCCTGCATCTGCGGGTCCCTGGTGCCTAAGAGGTAGATTGCAGCCTACCCACCCGAGCCCCCCTTCAGGTCCTAGCTGCCTCTTCCTTCCCAGGCCCTGAACGCACCCCCCAGTTGGGGTTGGTTTGCCATCTGCATGCTCCTGAGCAACCGGAGAGTCCTTCCACCCACATGAGCCCAGAAATTGCTGCTGCCAGTGAGCAGGAAGTTTTCTGTGAACAAAACACCAGGCTCCCAGGACCCCTGGGGTGCATCCCATCCCACAGATTTGAGTCAGACAACAGGCACCATATTGCTTCTCAACCAACTGGGCACCTTTGTCCTCCCCAGGGGACTTCAACTCCCCTGGCTTCAGCCTGCTTACTAACACCAACATTCCTCAACTGCGACCAAAACTGCAGAGGCCACAGGGGTCCAGTAGGTCCTGGGTCATTCTGCGTGACTCCAGAGCCTGGTCATTTTGGGTGGTCAGCCTCCCAGAGAAAGGGTTGGAGATGACCAGAGGGTGGACTTTACCCCATCCAGAATCTTTTTGCTCCTCTTCCCCTACCTTTCCTATGCCTGCGGAGAGAGACAAGTGAGCTGCCACATGGAGGCTCCCACAGGGAGTGGGGCTCAGAACTTCTCTTCTGGGTCCTGCAGTGGTCTGAGGGGTGTGTTGACTGTGAGCTCCCTGCTCACCAGTAGCTCCCCACTGCTTGCCTGGCAGCCCCAACAGAACAAGGCAGGCCCTGAGGTGGTGGGGCTTCAAACCACTGTGGGCACCCCGTGGGTAACATGGGGCTAACATTCTTCTCCCTGGCATGGTCAGGAATTGATCTCTGGGGCCCTGGGGAAAGGCCCACAGGCCAGATCCTGTACACCCAGGTCTCGATCACATTGCCCAGGGGCACAGAGGGGATATTTGTAAATTTGACTCACGAGGTTCAGGTGCCTGGGGGGTCAGAACAGAGGGGAGAGAGCAGTGTGGGTCCTAGCTGCAGTGAGCAGGTGGGTGCCCCTCCTGCTTCAGGAGGGCCATGCTTCCAGCTCAGGCCGGGACACTGACCAGGGAACCTACCTGCCTGTATCATAGTCATCAGGGAGCTTGGCTGACTTGAGCTCCTACCTGTAGGCAGAGGCCCAGGAGAAACAGAAATAGGGGAGGGTTGAAAGGAGCAAGGCTTTCTACAGACTGCTGGATTGTGGGTCTCAGACAGCCCCACCTGCACATGCAGACTCTCTGGGTAAGTGGGGCCACTTCAGCCCCTCCTGGGCAGCTTAGGCCAGAGGTGGGGAATGGACCTTCAACCCCTGCATATACCTTACCACCATTTGTGGAGCGGGAGGACAGGCTCACCCAACCTAACTCTGCTAAACCTCATTCCCCCACCCGCCTCTGCTCTGGTGGTGAATAAAGTATTCACCTGGAAGTTCCAAGGCCCCACCCACTACCTGGGGCATTATAAGGCTTCCCCTGAGTAACTAGAACTGGTCACAGGATCCAGAAGCAACAGCACAGCTTGTTCCCTCCAGCAAACACCACCTACTGAGATGGAGGTCAATTTGCACATCCGTTACAGCATTTACTGCCTCAATCGTAGAGGGTGTGGTTGATTCACACCCACAAGCACCACCTATTGACTCAGAGATTAAACTGCATGTGTCAGTATCTAAACGAAAGAAAATCCAAAAGCAAGAAGTAACATCTGTTCCAGATGAGAAGGAACCAGCAAAAGAACTCTGGTAGTGTGAAGAATCACAGTGAAAGGTCACCCCCAAAAGGGAACACCAGCTCCTATCAATGGAAACCAACCAAAAGCAGAATATTGAAATGACAGATGAAGAATTTCAAACATGGATTGTAAGGAAGCTCAATGAAATACAAGATGAAATAGAAACACAACAAAGAAACCACAAAACCAATAAAGGAAATGAATGAAAAATCCACTAAAGAAGTAGAATTATTAAAGAAAAATCAAACAGATCTTCTGGGAGAGAAAAATTCATTCAAGGAATTACAAAACAGTGGAAAGCCTCAAGAACAAGTTAGATAGGCAGAAGAAAGAATCTCAGAGCTTGAAGACAACACCTTTCAATTAAACAAATCAGTCACAGAGATAGAGCAGAGAAATAAAAGGAACAAGCAAAGCCTACAAGAAATATCTGATCATGTAAAGAGGTCTAACATAAGAATCATAGGCATCCCTGAGAGTGAAGAAGAAAATACACAAGGGGTGGATAATTTATTTGAGGGAATAATTGAACAAAATTTCCCTGGCCTACCTAGAAATCTAGATATCCAGGTACAAGAAGCTCAAAGGACTCCTGGGAGATTCATCACAAAGAGGAAAACACCATGACACGTAGTCATCAGACTGGCCAAAATAAACATGAAAGAGGCACTCCTACGAGCCGTAAGGCGAAGGCAGCAGGTAACTTACATAGGCAAACGTATGAGACTAACTGCCGACTTCTCAACTGAGACCCTACAAGGCACAAGGGATTTGGGCCCCATTCTCAGTCTTCTCAAACAGAATAATGCCCAGCCTAGAACTGTGTATCCTGCAAAACGAAGTTTCATACATGAGGGGGAAATAAAGTCTTTCTCAGACAAGCAAATGCTGAGGGATTTGTCAAGACAAGACCTGCTCTGCAGGAAGTACTCAGAACTGTGTTACACACAGATCAGCACAATAGACACTTACCAGTATAAAATCATCCGAAGCTAAAGGTCAGATACCACAATGGCTCAAGACATAAAACAAACCAACAAAGTTCTACTCAACGGAAGGAACAGAAATCCACCCCACTTACCAATTCTTTCAATAAATGTGAATGGCTTGAACTGCCCACTGAAGAGAAATAGGCTAGCCAAATGGATATATATACATAAGCCAAGTATCTGCTGTCTTCAGGAAACACAGCTACCCCACAAGGACTCATCCAAACTCAAGGTGAAGGAATGGAAAACTGTGTTCCACACTAATGGAAACCAAAAGAAAGCTGACATAGCAGTTCTCATATCAGATAACTTAGTCTTCAAATCAACAAAAGTAATGAAAGACAAAGATGGTCATTATATAACGGTAAAGGGAACAATTCAACAAGAGGACATAACAATCTTAAATATTTATGCACGTAATACAGGAGCACCCAGATTCATAAAGTAAATCCTACTTGATCTAAACAAAATGATAGCAGCACTGTAAATAGCTGGGAACTTCAACACCCTGCTGACAGAACTGGACAGACCCTCAAACAGAAAATAAACAAAGAAACAATGGACTTAAATAGAATGCTAGAACATGTGCACCTAATAGATATTTACAGAACATTCTACCCAAAACCCACCAAATATACATTATTTTCACGAGCTCATGGGACATTCACTAAGATTGATTACATCCTAGGCCACAAAATATGTCTCAGCAAATTTTGACATGTAGAAATTATATCATGTATCTTTTCAGATAACAGTGGAATAAAATTAGGAATCAACTCCAACAGAAACACTCATCTCTACACAAAATCATGGAAACTAAACAACCTACTAATGAATGATAGTCAGGTCAAGGAAGAAATTGAGATGGGAATCAAAAGATTCTTTGAACTAAATGATAATAGGGACACAAGTTATCAAAAATCTTTGGGATACAACTAAAGCAGTCCTGAGAGGAAAATTCATAGCCATAAATACCTACATCCAAAAGACAGAAAGATCACAAATCAACAATCTAATGAATCATCTCAAAGGTCTGGAAAAGGATGAGAAAACCAATTCAAAACCCAGAAGAAAAGAAATAACCAAGATCAGACCACAACTAAATGAAATTAATAATAAAAGAAGTATACAGAAGATTTATAAAACAAAAAGCAGGTTCTTTGAATAGAGAAACAAAATTGACATGCCTCTCACTAGATTAACCAGAAGCAGAAAAGAAATGACAGTAATATGCTGAATTAGGAATTAAAAAGGAGAAATTACAAATGATACCACAGAAATACAAAATATCATCTCTGAATGGTATAAAAATCTCTATGCACATAAACTTGAAAACGTGAGGGAAATGGACAAATTCTTAGAAACACACAGCCTCCCTAGACTCAATCAGGAACATATAGAATTCCTTAACAGACCAATATCAAGTACCAAAATTGAAGCAGAAATAAAAAACCTTCCTAAAAAAAATTCCTGGACCAGATGGTTTCACACCTGAATTCTACCAGACCTACAAAGAAGAACTAGTGCCTATCCTGCAGAAATTATTCCACAACATTGAGAAGAAAGGAATCCACCCAACACATTTTAATGAAGCCAACATCACCCTGATAGCAAAGCCAGGAAAGGACTCAACAAAAAAAGAAAACTACAGACCAATATCCCTTATGAATATAGACGCACAAATTCTCAATAAAATCCTAGCAAATCGAATTCATCTGCTCATCAAACAAATAATCCATCATGACCAAGTGGGCTTTATCCCAGAGATGCAGGGATGGTTCAACATACACAAATCTATAAATGTAATTCACTACCTAAATAGAAGTAAAAACAAAGACTATATGATCTTCTCAACAGAGGCAGAAAAAGCATTTGACAAAATTCAGCACCCTTATATGATAAGAATGCTTAACAAAATAGGCATAGACTGGACTTACCTCAAAATGATAAAAGCCATACATGACAAACCCACAGCCAACATCATACTGAATAGGGAAAAATAGAAAACATTCCTGCTTAGAACTAGTCCCAGACAAGGTTGCCCTCTATCACCACTTGTATTCAACATAATGCTGGAAGTCCTAGCCAGAGCAGTCAGACAAGAGAAGGAAATCAAGGGCATCCAAATGGGGGCAAAAGAGATCAAACTATCGCTCTTTGCAGATGATATGATCTTATATCTAGAAAACCTCAAAGATCCTGCCAAGAGACTACTGGAATTGATAAATAAATTCAGCAAATCCTCAGGTTACAAAATAAATGTACGCAAATCAGTAGCATTCATATGTGCCAATAACAGTCAAACATTATGTTCAAAGTAATAATCACATTTTGGATGTTCTTCATCAAACTCTTTTCAGGAAGTACTTCAAAAAAATTGTAATTTTCTGAAGATAGTTTACTAAAGCTGTTGACTATGGAAAACAAAAAAGGATGCCTTTTGTCTTCTATTATTATTAAATTTTATTGTCTGTATCTTAGCCTAGGAAATAATCTTTCTGTAAACAGATCTTTGACAGGATCACTTAGCTAATTGGACTGCTTAGACTGATATGCTGGGTGTGTTTTTCTGGTATGTTTTGACAAATTGCTTGTGCAGGTACACTTTCTAAAGCCTTACTCTGGCTTGAGTTATCTTGTGCACATTATACAGAGCCTGCCTGATCTACCAACATTGCACAGAGAATCCCAATCAAAAATGTGGGGGAAGTCAGAGCAGTGGAAGTGGATACATTTTTGTTTTAATCTTGACGGCTTAAACCAAATTGTCTTGGTATTTAAAGCTGGATTTCTGCAGTTTTCAGTACAGAGGAAGAGAGTAAATTGAAATTAAATCGTTTTTATATCAGAAAAAAATCCACAGCATGTATAAGAAAAATAGATGAAATCATTTGCAAAAAAGTACAGCATTGAGATACTCTGTTGTGTTTGTTTTTATATTTTACATCATAAAAGCCACAAAAGCCAAGGTTAAATTTCATGTTAAAGCAAGTTATAGCTTTTTAATTCAGTTTCATGGTATTTTATACAGTGATTTGTCAGGGGCGGTACTGTGATGTGATGGTTCTGTATTTGCTTTTTAATCTTAGTACACCTGGATCTAAATAAAATGTTTTAAAGACCATCAGAAACTCATTATAATTTAAAACATACACAGTTAGGATTTGGGAAAAAATACAGATATAGTGAGCAGGAAAAGTGACACTTATAGAAAGCATCATGAGGTTGTCTGTTCTTTGACTGTGACAGAAGGGAGTTTGTTTATCCATTCACCTACTAAAGAAAATCTTGTTTGCTTACAAGTTTTGGAAAATGTGAAAAAAGCTACTATATATATAACTGTGCAGATTATGTTTGGATATGTTTTAAACTCATTTGTAAAAATACCAAGGAGTGTGGTAGATTAATTGTATGGTAGGAGTATGTTTTGTAGTTTTGTAAGAAACTGCCAAACTGTCTTCCAAAGCGGTGGTGACATTTTTCATTCCCAGCAGCAATGAGTGAGAGCTCCTGTGGCTCCACATCCTCACCAGTGTTTGGTGTTGTCAGTGTTGCATATTTTGCCTATTCTAAGGTTTAAAAGTTTAGTGTCATCTCATTGTGGTTTTAATTTGCAATTCCGTAATGACACATGATGTTGAGAATTGTTTTGTATGCTTATTTGCCATCTTTTTATCTTCTTTGGTGTCTGTTCAGGGCTCTTTCCCATTTTCTAATTAGTTTGCCCATTTCTGTTTGTTGAGTTTCAAGTGTTCTTTGCATACCTTGGATAATATTCCTTTCCAGATATGTATTTTGGGAATAGTTTTTTCTTCCTACATGTGGCCTGTCTTCTCATTCTCTTATCAATGTCTTTCCCGGAGTTTTTGTGGTTTTTGTTTGTTTGTTTTAAATTTCAATGCAGGCCCAAATTATCACTCTATCACATATTATCACTCTATTTAAGGATATCTAGATTTTCTCCTGTTTTCTTCTAGACATTTTATAGTTTTTTGTTTACACTTAGTCTATGATCCATTTTCAGTTAACTTTTGAAAAGAATGTAAGGACTATGTCTAGATTCATTTTTCTTTACATGTGGATAACCAGTTGTTGCAGCATCACTGCTTGAAAAGACTATCTTTTCTCTACTGCATTGCCTTTGGTTCTTTGTCAAAAATCAGTTAACTCTATTAATGTGTGTCCATAGCTGGGATCTGTATTTTGTTCTATTGATTTATTTGACTATGTTTCCTCCAATACCAAAATCTCTGGGTTACTATAGCTTTATATTAAGTATTGAAGTCGGGTAATATCAGTCCTTTGAATTTGTTTTTCTTCAATATTTATTGGTTATTGCAGGTCTTTTCCTATTTATATGAATATTAGACACAGTTTTCAGTATCCACAAGACAATTTCCTATAACTCAGATTGGAATTGTGTTGAATCTGTGTATCAAGTTGAAAAGAATTGACATCTTGACAATATTGAGTCTTCCTGTGGATAAAATGGAGTATCTTTCCACTCATTTAGTTCTTTGATTTCTTTCATCAGAATTTTGTAGTTTTCATCAAATAGATCTTGTACATGTTTTGTTGGATTTATAAGTAAGTATTTCATTTTGGAAAGTGCTAATTTAAATAGCAATGAATTTTGAATTTAAAATTGCTGGTATATAGGAAAGCAATTTACTTTTGTATATTGACCTTGTATTCTGCAACCTAACTAGAATCACTTACTCCAGAATTTTTTTGGTTGATTATTTTGGATTTTCTACATAGACAATCCTGTCATCTATGAGAAAAGAGAGTTTTATTTTATTCTTTCCAAACAGCATACCTTTGTTTTTATATAATTGCATTAATTAAGACTTCCACATTGAGAAGGAGGGCTAATAGGGGACATCATTGCCTTGGTCCTCATCTTAGCAGGATAACTTCTAGCTTCTCATCATGTATTTTATGATGGTAGCTCTAGGGTTTTGAATCTTTTTTAATATTTTTTATCAAGTTGAGGAAGTTTACCTCTATTCCTACTTTGATCAGAGTTTTTACCACAAATGAATGTTGAAATTTGAAATTTTTCAAATACTTTTCTGTCTATTGATAGGGTCATGTTTTTTCTTTTCTTCAGTATGTCCATGGAATACATTGTATTAATTGGTTTTTAAAATATTTAACCATAGTTGCATATGTGGAATAAATCCCACATGGTTATGGCTTGTAATTCTTTTTGTACATTGTTGTATTTGATTTGCTAGTACTTTGTTGAGGATTTTGCATGTATGTTTATAAAAGCTATTGATCTGTTGTTTTATTTTCTTGTAATGTCTTTGTCTGATTTTGGTAATGACGGCCTCTTAGAATGAGTTAGGAGGTATTCTCTCTGCTCCTATCTTCTGTAAGAGATTAGAGAATTGTTATAGATTCTTACTTAAAATTTTGGTAAAATTGACTGTGAACCAATCTTGGCCTGGTGCATTTTTAGAAGGTTATTATTTGTTGATTCTATATGTTTGATTCATACAACCTATTCAGATTGTCTATTTCTTTTTGTATAAATTTGGAAGACTGTGTCTTTCAAAGACGTGGTCTATTTCATATAGGTTGTTGAATTTGAAGGCATAGAGTTGTTCATAATATTTCTTTATTATCAGTTCAATGTTCACAGAATCTATAGCAATATCCTCCTTTTATTTCTGATATGAATAAAGTATATATTTTCTTTTGTTCTTAGTTAGCCTGATCAGAGTCTTATCAATATTATTCATATTTTCAAAGAAGCAGATTTTTTTTATTGATTTTCTCTATTGATTTCCTCTTTTCAGTTTCATTGATTTCTTCTCATATTTTTTGTTCTTTTCTTTTATTTACTTTGGAGTTAATTTGCTTTATTTTTCGTAGTTTCCAAGGTGGAAGCTTAGATTACTGATTTTAGATCTTTCCTCTTTGCTAACATTGCATTCTATGCCGTACATTCTCCTCTATGTACTGCTTTTGCTGCATTCCACAAACTTTGAAAAAACTGCATTTTTCCTTTGGTTCCAAATATATTTTAAATTTCTCTTGTAATATTTATTTTGAGTCATGTTTTCTTACAAAAGTTTGGGTTTTCTTTTTTTTAACCTTCGTATATTTGGGATTTTCCAGGTACTTTTTGGTATGAAAGCATACAGTGTGTGATTTTTGTTATTTTGCATTTTTAATGTGGATTTTACGGCCCAAAATGTGTTCTCTCTTTGTGAATGTTCCCCTTATTCTGTTGTTGGATGAAGTATTCAATAGATGTCAATTCTAACCAGTTGACTAAAGGTGCTGTGGGGTCCACCTGTGTCCTTGTGTCTGCTGTGTCTGCCCACTACTGGTACAGGGGTGTTGAAGTCTCCAAGTAGAGTAGTGGATTTATCTAATTCTCCTTGAAGTTCCATCATGTTTTGTTTATTCTGTTTTGGTGCTCTATAATTAGGCATAAACACTTGATGGATTGTTATTCCTTTTTGTATAACTGACTCTTTTTTCATTAACTAATGCCCCTCTTTATTCCCAATGAATTGTTCTCAAGTCTTGTCTGTCTCAAATTAAGCGATCTTTTAATTGGTTGTACTATGGTATATCTTTCTCTATCCCTTTACTTTTAAACAATATGTGTTTTTATACCTAAGAGGGTTTTTTTTGCAGACACCATATAGTTGTATCTTGTATGTTGATTCACTCTATAATCTGTTTGTGTGTTTATACCATTGAAATTTAAAATATTTATTGATACAATTGAATTATCTACCATATTTGTTACTGTTTCCCAGTCACTGCATTTGTTCTTTGCTTTTATTTTTCTTTCATTATTTTTCTCCCTTCTGTCTTTTTAATTTTATTTTATTTCTTTATTTTTATTGTTTTAAATGTCAAAATATTATGGGGGTACAAACGCATTGGTTGCATATATTGCCTTTGCACCACCAAAGTCAGAGCTACAAGCACGCCCGTCCCCCAGAAAATGAAAAACTACAGACAATGCAAACACCCATCCGTAGTTGAATGGATAAATTGTGGGACACCCATTCAATGGAATAATACTGAAGTAAAGGAACTATACTATACACTATGAGTGAGTCTCAATAATTATGTTGAGTAAAAGAAGCCATTTGAAAAAATACATCCTGTGTGATTCCATATATCCACAAATCAAGAAAATGCAAACTAATCTATGGGGACAGAAAGCAGAACAACTGTTGCTGAGGGAGGGGCACGAGGGAGGAATTACCAAGAAGTGTGAGGAAACTTCTGGGGGTAACAAATATGTTTACTATCTTGTTTGTGGTGGTGGTTTCATGGATGTATACACACTGCAAAATGTATTGCACACTTTAAACTTGTAACCCTTGGTATGTCCACTTGATTGTGTTTCAACTGTGCCACAATGAAAGGTTATTTTAAAAATATTATTTTCAAAAAATAGAAATATAGTGCACAGTTGGGAAAGAAAACACTAGTTTTCATTAGGAATTGAGAACTATCTCTATGAGGAAGAGGTATGTTTTCCTTTCCTTCCAGGTCCTGGAGTAAAACCTCTGTCCTGGGTTGATGTCAGCAACTAGGATCAGTGGCCTGAGATTCTGGATCCACACAATGAAGACTGTTAGCAAAGGCTGAACTTTCCTACAGACTCATGTCCTGAAGCACCTTATTTGGGCTCAAACATCCTCCCTCCCAGGACAGAAAGGAAGTTCCCAAGTGTTGGTCACAGTGGTCCTGTGCACAGACTCTTTTCTACATGTTTCCTTTCCCTGTTCTCAGCATCACCTCAAGGCAGGTGTAGGCAGGAGGGGGCTGAGGCCCAGGGAGCTGAAGGCACTTGCAGCTGCCCCAGCCACACTGTGAGAAGTGGGTGTGGATCCCTCATCCCTAGGGAGGTGCTTCCTGGACTTTGTCCAGCCTGGGAAGTACTTTCAAACCACTTACAGTCCTGCAGGAGGGCAGAGCCTGGATTGCCACTGCTCCCCTCCCACCTACCAGCAGATGAGGAAACTAAGGCTGGGTGGCGGGTCCTGACTGGTCTTGCTCCAGGAACAGTGTGGCTGGAGGTCTGTTCCCCATAGGACCACTGTCATCCTCCAGGCTCCAGTGGCCTCTTTGGAAGGGGCTGGCTCCTTTAGGTGAATCCTGGGGCAGAATAGTCCCAGTGACAGCCCCAGGGATGGCTGCAGGAGAGGCAGTGTCATTCAGGGGTTAATGTCACAGACTAACACCAGGCCACCTGGGCTCACACCTTGGCTCCTCCACTTCCTAGCTCTTTGACCTGGGGCAAGTCTCTTAGCCTCTTCCTGCCTCAGTTGACTCACTTAGAAAACAGAGGTGGTAACAGCACCTACCTCCTTCAAGTGTGAAGGGAGTTAAAGGAGGTGAGGCCATCAGAACAGCACGTGGCCCAGACAGAGGCTACGGAAGTGCTTGTTGTATAAATAAATTGCTTCAGCCCTGGCTTAGTCCCAAAGGTTTGGGCTCCTGCCTTGGCCACCCAGAGAGCCCGGGTGGAGGCCCCTGACAGTGAAGAGCACCTGCCCTGCCCCCCTCACCTACCCCACCCCCAACAGCAGGCACTTTCCAAAACTTGCATCATCACTCCAGTGGAATCAGGGGAGGCTTGGTGTATCCAGTTCCCAGGAGGAGGGAACGGGCCCTGAGAGGACCACACCACCAGCGAGTGACAGGGCTGGGACCAAGGCCAAGACCAGCTGCCTCCAAGCCTGGGCCTGGGTGAGGACAGGCCTGGGCGGGGACCGCTGCTTCCTCCTCCATCTGGAGCTTGGGCTCGAGCTGTCCCAGCACTCTCTGCCCCATCATGCTGCACAAGGCACAGGCTATGATCAATTTCTCTTCCTATAGATGGCTTTGCTGGTGGTCATGAGGCCTGGACGTTAAGGGTCCATTTAAGGGCCATGTACACCTGCGTGGCAATGAGGCCAACCTTCCCCGTGTCTCTTGAGCTGTCTCAGCCTCCGGCTTGGCTATGGCCTCGCATGCCTCTGTCCAAGAGGCGGAGAGATTGACACCGTCTGCTGCAGCCTGGACTCTCTCAGGGCTGTCCTAGGACACTGGCTCGGGTCCTCATGCACCAACCTGGTTGGACTCTGTGGGCAGTGAATTTTGAGGGTGTACGGACTGGCTTCGGGCCAGCAGTGGGCAGGGAGCGAGAAGGGCAAGAGGGACCAGACAGCTTGGCATTTCTCCAGCAGGAAGTGTGACAGCTTCATCGCCCCCCCCACCGCCTGGCCCCAGGTGGGCCCTCCCATTCCCCCACCCTCCACGGGCTTCACCTCACTCCGGGGATCCCGAACCCCCATTCCAGGGTGGGGGCACAGGGAAAGGCTTCCCTGCTTCTGAGTCACTGGGCAGGCCCAGAGACATGTATTTATAGGGTGGATAAGGAGGCAAAATGAGTAAATGATTTGATTGGTTGCAGTTACAAAATGGCCTTTTTTGGAAAGTCCCTAGTCACATAGCCATATGTTGGTTGGTTGTTTATTATTGGTTGAGGTTAAGTTTTATTTTTGTCTAACACAGTTATTTACCAGAAATGACTCAAGTTGAGTTTTGCTTATATTAGTAGTTTAAACAAAGTTAAGGCCATTTTCAAGGCCTAGTTGATTTTGTGTCTGCATTCTGCTCCCCATGAAAAGTGCCCTGGCTCAGAGCTGTGTCCTCTGGAGGACAGAGTCCTTTGCCTAAGTAGGTCTGGCAGAGGGGGCATTGTTCTAGTTCCCTCAAAGGTGTTTGTAATCTAGTTGTTACCCTCAAAACCAGGGACCACCGGAGAATATGTGTGAAGACAACCATGAATCACGTGCGTCAGTGGGGACACGTTGAGAAGTCTGATAGCACATTCTGCTCACTGTTGCAATGAGGGTTAGTTGGAGACTTGCACTTTGTTGACAGGACTGACGCATCCCACCCACCAGGCCAAGGTGATCAGGACAATGAGCTCACACCTGGAAAAGTTTGCAACCCAGCTGTTCCTCGCCTGCTGTTTTCCAGTCATTAGTAAGTTTAGTTTCCCCCTTATTGGCTTCCCTTTCTAACACTCCCAAGGCAAGGACTGTCCTGATTCTGCAGGTGACAGGACAATTATGGGCCTGGAGGGAGATGAGCTGATGGCAGCCCTTCCTTATAACCACATCATGGGAGCTCATGTGAGGCACACGGACTCACTACAGGCTCAGCTGGTGAGTGTCTGTTTCTCAGCTTCATTAACAGTGAGAGCTCAAAGCTGGTGGGAGGTGGGAGGAGGGAGGATCATCTCAATGAAATGCCAGGAGAATTCTCTCATAATTTTAGTCATATCTTAAAGAATTGTACCTAAATCTAATAAATTTTTCCAGATGAAAGGATCAATTTTATAGATCTTAAGAGGACATAAATTTATAGAATTTTTTTAAAACTTTCAAAATTTTGTGATGTTGTACTTGAACTGGAATTGTTTTTGAATTTCTTATTTACTAATTTTTATGAATTGAACTTACTGCATTTGATTAAGTGAAAACTTACCTTTTAAATGCAGGAAATCTGAACAAATTCAAAATGACTTAGTCATACTTCTTTGCACTTTTAGGTTTGGAGACATTTTAGTATATTTACAATATTTGATAACTGCTTAAAATGATAATATCATAAAATGAGATGTTTTCATCTTTTTATATTAGATTTTATTAGCTTCCATAATTCTTTTATTCTGTTATAAAATAATGTTTTTTGGATTACCATAAAATTGTCTAATATAATTTTGTAGAGCTAATGAACACCTTACATGAAGTGGCCTGATAACTCTAAGCATGCTTTTAAATACTTCCATAAAATAAACTCACTTTCAGTATGTTATGTCTTCTAAATAAATTAAATTTATGTAACATTTTTGTACATGTGTTTAGATAAGATTGTTTAGTAATGAGAGAGCAATCATTTTCAAATTTGAAAGAAACAGCACCCAATTATTAAAAATATACTCTAAATTTTGTATTTCTGCTGTTTCTGCTGAAAGTTTCAAACTGTAGTTTGCTTCTTAAAACTTATATTTACATATTTTAATTTTGTCATTTAAATTCACAAACAATTTGTTTGAGTTCAGTAGAGAAAGTATATTTCTCCCTCTATGTTTTTTTAAGGGAAGACAGAGAGAATGGAATAAGAAAATATTGAAACAAACAAAAGAAACCCAATAACGGCAGATATTTTTCATTTGTAGCACATGAGGACATCAAAGCCTGAAGAGACTTGAACAGTAGAAAACCTCTATGTCTCTGAACATTGTAAAAATTTAAGTTTGTTTAACATTAAAGCCCCTGAATTTGCCATATTTAGGGGGAATAATGTCAGTGATGATGTCAGGGAGGAGGGAGCACAAATGATCCTCATCAGCACATGTCAGAACAGAGAACACCTTCCTCTAAACTCCAAATCGGAAATTTCTCTCCCAATTCCGTGTTTGGCACAGTGGGTGTGACTCTCACTGCCATGTTGCTGTGATGCGCACGAACATGATGGTGAAAGAAAAAAAAACCTTTAGAGAAAAGGAGTGTTCTATTTTGCTGACATCTTCTAGGCTGTGGTGGCCAGAAAAAAACACACTGCCTGTAGGAATTTTAGGATTTTCCCAAATTTCTACTCAGGACTTGTTATCAAGCCCTTCCAGTGTTTTTCTGTCTCCATGGTCTGCAGGGACACTGTCCCTGCCTAGGCTTTTCTGCAGGGAGCTGAGAGTTAAACGTCCCAAATGATTCCGATGTCAGCTAAACCAACCACTAACCAACTTCTGTCACCTTGTCACCTGCAGTTTTCATAATCAGTTTTTGCCAGGTGTGTCTGGTCATAGGACTTACAATGCTGGTCATAGACTATGATAAAGTCGATGAAGAAAATGGCATCTTAAATTAATATAACAAAGACAGGATTTTTATTATATAGGTTATATTCTTATATCTATATACGCAAAAGCAAAGTGCAAAGATCTCTCTTCAAATAATATCATGCATTAAATAACAACTCTAAACTTACTTATTATTAAAAAGATAAGAAAAAAAGATTTTACCAAGTTTCACTTTCTTCAAAAGAATATGTTCTTATGCAAAATAGCACCTGGGTTCACGTAAAAGTCTTCATTTCAGCCCATTCTTTGTCTTTAATTCAGCTTTGTGACCTAAACCCAGACTTTCTGAGCAGTCTCTTGGCCCTGTTCCTTTTAATGCCATTGTTTTACCCACCATTATCCATGATTACATCAATACTTTGGGGCTTATACTAGTGGGGATAGCCTAAGGTAAAAACCAGAGTATGAGGATGTACTTTCTCTGCTCTGTTTACTGACAGTGCTCAAGGGCTTCAGCCCCAGCAGATCTCCGGTTGTCATTTTTCATAGTGAGTATTGAGATACAAATTCACATTACTAAATTTTTAATGTATCAGTTAGAACCCAATTCTCTTTTGCGCACTGACCCATCTGCAGGTGACCTGTATGGTTTTTCTTCTATTCTGTTGCTCCCGGGGTGGCGCCATATTATTGTCAATCCTGTGATTCTTCCATGGTGGGGCTTCCAGATTCCTCAAGTAAAAATACAAGACACATGGTTAAGTTTATAATTTGAATCAACAACAAATGACTTTTTTTGGAGAAGATGTATATTGATACCAAATATCATTTGTTTGTAATTGAGATAACATTCCAACAGTTTTAATAAAGATAATTATACCTTACCTGTCAACACTAATGCATGGCAAACATGAAGTTATCCTTTGATGACCCAGAAGATCCACTCTTTTTCAGTATGTGGTGGCCATTTACAGGGTGAGCAGCATAGACTAGAGGGGGAATTAAACCACTGAAGAAAAAGAATATTGATTATGTAATATCTATTCATTTTTTTCCAGATATAAAAAATGTTTTCTGGATGCCATTAAAACAATCCCTTTTCACTTATGTCACCATTAAAAAATATCTTTCTTTTCCAAGCTGGCATTGGACTCACGGCCAACACCTTCCTCCTGCTCTTCCGCATCTTCACACTCTTCCTGGATCACAGGCCTAAGCCCCGTGACCTGGTCACCTGCAACTTGGCCCCGTCCACTAGTGATGCTGCTCAGTATGGCTTTTCTTCTCCAGGCCTGTTTGAGTCACTGAATCTCCAGAATGACGTCAGATGTAAGGCTTTGTCCTACCTGAGCAGGGGGATGAGGGGCCTGTCCACCTGCACCAGCTGCCTCCTGAGCACGCTGCAGGCCGTCACCCTCAGCCCCAGCTCCTCCTGGGTGGGGAGGTTTAAACAGAAATCTACAGGTTACATCCTCCATTCCTTACTCTTCTTATGGCTTCTCAATTTGTCCTGCTGTACTGACCTGCTCTTCTCTACTGTGGCTGCTTCTAATGTGACCCAGACCAATGTGCTAAGTATTAGTAAATACTGCTCACTTTCCTCTGCAAGGCACCTCAGCTGGAGCCTGTTTTTCACGCTGACACTATTTAGCGATGTCTCCTCTGTAGGGATCAGGCTGCTCTCAAGTGTGTACATGGTGATTCTCTTGTTCAGGCATCAAAGGCGATGCCAGCACCTTCACAAAACATTCCTTTCCCCTAGCACCTCCCCAGGGAAAAGGGCCACCCAGACCATCCTGCTGCTGGTGGGTTTCTTTGTGGTCATGTACTGGGTGGACCTTATAATGTCATCCTCCTCGGTCCTGTTACTTGCATATGGCCCAGTCATCCTGGGTGTCCTGACCCTTGTGGGCAATGTCTATGCCACTGTCAGTCCCTTGGTGATAATCAGGTCTGATAAAAGAATAATCGTCACTCTGCAAAACATGCAACAGAAAGGTCATAGATTTTTAACAAAATAATAAAAATAATTGTCTGAAAAGTAGTTTTCCTGCCATCAGTTAAACTATTCAAGTAGCAGAGAATTTGTTATTTGATTTATTTAAAATGTGTAAAATTACACTTTTATTGTATCTAAATATTTTGAAACTGATGCTGGCAAGGACTTGGTGGCTTCTTTAGTTTAGTTTCCACCATGACTTAATGTTCCATGTTTTTAGAAGTTTGTTAATTGTCATTTTGGTTCTCTGTTCTTCATATAAGAAAACTCTTCTATCTTCTTGAAGTGTGTGCTTAAGAAATTCCTATTGGTTATAAAATCTATCTGTTTTACTTTATATTTATTTCTTTTTTACTTCTGAAAATATTTTATGGTACCCTTATTTATTAAAGGTATTCTAGCCAAGTGTCCAATTACAAGTTGAGGAATAATTTCTTCCAGCACTTTTTATGTATTTCTGTTTTCTGGCTCTACACAAGCTGCGGAGATTTTGCTGTTACCCTGTGGGTTCTCTCTGTCCTGTCTCACGGATGTTTTTTCCTTCTCTTTGGTGTTATGCAGTTTGACTGTGACTTACACTGAATATTTTTCTTTGTCTCTTTTTGAAACAGTGCAATTATGCTTTCATGGATGCATGTCTGGTTTTCAACTTTAGAAGTTAGTAAATCATTTATTTGATTATTATAATTCATTACTTTTATGTATTTTAGTGGAACAATTAAATTATTTTCTCTTCTCTTTCTATTTTTATAGATCTATAATTATATTAGTATTTTTATTACTTTTCTTTATTTGATGATATTCATCCTTCTCAATATTCTATTTCACTAATTAACAGCTCAGTCTAATTTAAATTTTAACACAAACATTGTACATTGAATTTATTTATTTTTCATTGTTTAATTTCTGTTTCATTTATTTCCAAACATGCTTATTCAGTTTATAATTTATTGCTTTTTCAAAACCATTTTGATTTTCTATTTTTCTTATTGACTTTACCTAAACATTTGCCTTGAAGTTTATGTGATGTCTAATTTCTTCTGACCCTTTATCCTACTAGCTTATCTTCTTGTGTGTTTCCTGGGTTATCATTTGGTTCTCACATTTGTGAGATTTGATGTTGGGAATAACTTCAGTCAGTACTTTTCTTCATTCCAGGAAGACAAGTGGGACACTCCCCGAAGGCTTGAGGTGCATATGGTCAGCCAGCACCTGAAGGGAGCTCTGGCTTCTCCATTTGATTCCTCCTGTGGCTTCTTCTTTCTATTTACTTCTGATCCGGGGAAGTTTCTATACTTTCCTATTAGCTGTGTTGGGCATTTTACAAAGTCTTGTAACTTTTGAAGATTTTTAGTTGCATCAAATGAGATTTGCAAATACACACATATATATATTAAAACATCAAATATCTATATTACATATATTAGCAAAATATTTCACATTGATATTTTGTGGCAGAGCAGTGTTTCACTAGAAATCCCAAATTTCTTCATTTAGAACACACCACCAATAGCTGCCGTATGGTAACTTATTTATAAAAGTAATTATTTTCTTAATTTGAAGGTTGTTTGTAATTTACACAAATTTGTTAAGTGTAACTTCACCCTAATGAATAATACCGTATTATGTCCAGAATTACTCTTCCTGAACATTAAGTTTGTAATTGTTAGAATTAATTACATGAATTGAAGTCCTTTGACTCCATCTGAAGTGCTTCTTCCTTAGCAATTCTCTGACACTGTAAAAGTAATCTCAGTTTGGATTTTCTATTTATTCCAGTAGTTATTTAAAATGCTCTTAAATGAAATTTGCATGTGGTTACATATTACTTATTGGTTACTCTTTAATTGATGGTTTCTATGGTCATTTCATACTTGGAAAATATTACCTGTAGGATTTCTGCTTTCATGAAGCTAATGATGCCTTTTCAAGCCTAAATCCTTGGAATTTTTAATAATTTTCTACAGTGTTTGAAAATCATTTTTATTCTATGTCTAGCACTCAGAATGATGTTTATTTGTCTACCTGATTAGCCAAATTTTTAAATAACATTATTTAACACTCTTTATGTTCATTTATTTGTTTTATACCAAAAAGTTGATGTCTATGATGGTTTTAATGTCACCTAATATGTATAAATATATTAATTTTCATTACATTAAATTTGAGTTAGACAATAAACTCTGTGTTATTAAATCTTTACACATAAATAACTTAGAAATTTTTCCAAAAAATACCCTATATCCTAAGCATTAATAACTCTGATTCATCAGATTCTTATGTCTTTATACCATTTACTTGCTGTATTATTTTGTATTTGTTTTTATTCAGATTTATATTTCTGTCCAATCTAAATATTGATCAAAAGAAAGGCAGCCTCAGTCTGACATTTGGTCACAATTGGCACAGTTCCCTAATTTACTTTAGATTATGCACCTCATTTAGCTCAGGAAATAATCTTCCCTTCCCTACAACAGAGGACTCAGAGACACTGGGGCATCATGGATTCTCAAAACACTCATTTTCCCATATTATTCTTCCTTTCTCTTTAATCTCAAATATCATGAAAATCTACAAACATGGAATACTACAAATTAGACACATGTTCCTAGACAACCTTCACACATTATTACAGGAAACTCAAGAACAAACACAATATATAAATAGACCTATAACAATGAAAGAGATTAATTTAATCTAAAATTTTCTCATGAAGAAAATCCAAGCAACAGATAATTTCGCTGGTGAGTTCTACCAAATATTTAATTAAAAAATTCCAGTCCTTCAAGTTCAGTTCCAAAAATATAAATAAATAAAAGAATAGGGTAAAATTAATTTACCAAATTAATTGTATGAGGCCAGTGTTTCCCAGATAACAAAGCTAGGCAAAATCATCACAAGAAAATAAAATTACAGTTATTCTTATGACTATAGAAAGAAATATTCAAAAATATGACCAACTGAATGTAGCAACATACAAAAATTATTGGACTCCATCACCAAGGGAGGTTATCTCACAAATGCAAGTTTGGTTTCAAATCCAAAAATCAGTCAATGTAATACAGCAGAAGAATACAATAAAATACAAAAAAATCATTTTAATAAACACAGAAGAACATTTGACAAATCCAACACCCATTCATAACAAAAACCCTAAACAGACCAGGAATATAAGAAGACTTTCCTAAACCTGCTAAAGGGCATATGAAAATCGCACAGTTAATATTATGTATAAAGGTGCAATAAAAATTTGACCTTAGTTTGGGAACAAGACGAGAATATCTCTTTTCCCACTTCCATTTGGCATCACGCTAGAGGTTTTAGCCAGGGATATGTGTGTGTGTGTGTGTGTGTGTGTACACACACTGATTACACACACACACAGATACGTGTATATACACATATGTGTGGGTATACATATAGGTATATAGAAGTGCATACACGAATGCATATAGGTGTGTATATATACACATACGTGTATATACATATATATACACACACATTTATATATTCATAACAAAATAAGGAACAAATACTCATGATAATTACAGTCCTGGTTTCTGTAATTGGATACGTGTTTTAAGCTCATATTCGTAACTAACCTCTTCCACGGTCCATTCCATATTCCCTTGGGCTTCAGCAACCACCTCAGCTAATCACTGTTCTTTACCCAAATCTTCATTCTTTACAGGTCTGTGTCATTAGTACTCCTGTCTGGATTGTGTTGTAGTTTTCCATTAAATTTAGTAAAATGTCATGGTAATGATAGGAGTCACTTTTGGAGGTTTTTCTGTATTCCAGACACTCTCTTCCTTACCTCCAATGTGGGAAATAATTTTCCTCCAGTTTCCTCTTGGTTGTAAGAACCAATCCCCCCAGCCAGCACAGCCAATCCCTTCTTTGCCTTTGATTCAGAGTCACGAGAGGCCCAAATGTCTGGGTGCAGTCTTCACTCCCGCTTCAGTGGGACCATGGCTGTCTCCATTCCAACCTTTCTCACTAACACCTCTTGGCCAGCAGAGTACAAAGTTGCGGGGTCAGGAGGAAAACTTTTTGCTGTGGGTCACTGGAGGTAACAGTGACTGGTGCCACCCTGTTTCCACACCTTGATATCTGGACCCATATGTCCCAGCTATGTGAGAAACAGCACCCTATATTGAATGCTGATTCGGAGCATAACAGCTTTCTGAAGAACCTGGCCACGGCCCTGCAATGTACTGCCACACACCTGGTGCTGTCAGTGACTCTTCAAAGGGCCCCTCCCCCATTCTGTCAAACCAGCTGACTCGGGGTGGTGGAAGGTATGGTAAGACCAGAGAATTCCATGAACTTAGGCCTCGTCTACACTTTATTAGCTCTGAATTTAGTTCCTTGACCATAAATAATGTTTTTGGAATGTCATGCTGGTGGATTGGTGATTACGTGAGTTAATGGTCGGTACTTTGGCAGAAGCATTGCATCCAGGGTAGGCAAATCTGTTCCAGAGTAAGTGCCTAGTCCAGTAAGAACAAAATATTGCTCCTTTCATGAAGGAAATGGTCCTAGTAATCATTCTACTGCCCTGTTGCTGGCTGATCCCCCCAGTGAATGGTAGCAGATCGGAGCCTCTGTGTTGGTCTGGCAGATGGGCGCTCTGTGGTGGCCGCAGGTAGGACAGCCTTGGTGAGTGAAAGTCCATGTTGCTGAGCCCATGCACAACCTCCATCCCTGTCACTGCAGCCACTTTGCTCATGAGCCCACTGGTCAGTGACATGGGCAACTTGGGGAAGAGGCTGACTGGCATCCGCAGAAGAGGTCACCCACCCACTGGATTGTTAAAGTCCTCCCCTGTGGTCACACTTCACTGAGCATTCATGTGGGACACAAATATCTTTACACTTTCTGCCTATTAAGAGAATTTTACCCACATACATCTCCAAGTATTTTAATTATTAATTTTCTAATCATGTTTATTCCATGTCCTTGACCATCCAGCCAAATTATTGGCCACAGCCTACGAATGGTATAGAATTGCACATCTGGCTATTTCTCCTTCCCAGTAAAATGAACAACCAGGTGCACTGCTTAAAATTCTACCCTCTGGGAAGATTTCCTCATCTTTCTCACTCAGGGACATCCCAGAAAAGAACTATAGTGTCACAGCTGTCTACTTTTGGGTGGTGAGGGCATGTTGTGCAGAACCATCTGAAAACCAGGCCCAGGTTTTCTCTCCCCTTGTCTACTGTTCATAGGGAACTCCCCATGAGGCCATAGGTGTGTCTGGGAGAGAGATGACAGTGCCGCGGTAATGGGGACTATAGGTATTTGGGCCACTTTATGTAACCAACTTGTGCCTACAGGCCCTTCTCTGGTCCAGTCTCCTGTGTCCGTTGCTGTGTGATGATGGAGTACAGCTGTGCATGCCTAACTTTATGGCTTTCTGTGTCAGAGATATCACCCAGCTTGTGATAGACAGCTCAGGTCACATGGCAACTTCATAGTCCATGGTTAAACATTGAGTCACTAGGCCCAGTTCAGTCTTTGCTAAGACCAAACGGTGTTTCTCAAAAGGAGAGTCATTATCTGCAGGGGATTTCAAGGCTGTGCTCCAAAATTATAAGGGCCTACACTGCGCTTTTATAGCTGCCTGTCACAGACTCCAGCAGCGTCCCCATCTCCCACCTGACACCTCAAACACTACTGAATTTTTTTAATATGACCCAAGTGGCAGAGCTGCTTGCACAACGCCTTGGTCTTGTTGCAGAGCCTTCTTTTGTTTTGTACCCATTCAACACCAGCAGCTTTCCAGAAAAGGGGAGTCTAGGCTTATTACCTCCCTGATGTCAGGGCAGTAAGAGCCCTCAGAGCTGTAGTTCCAGTGTGGCAGGCACTGGTCACATGGGCTACTAAGCACCTACACTGTTACCGATACGAATTAAAATGCACTGCAAGTTTAAAGAGTGACTTTTGAAGATTAATGATAAAATCCTTCATTAATTCTTTTGCAAATTAATGCAAATATTTAAATATAACAGGGATAAAACCTTATATCCAAGGCTAAATGCAAACACTTCCCTGAGTGGAGCCAGTCCCAGAGCAGGGAGGAAAACCTGCCTTGAAAAGGGTGCATTGAAGTACCCGCCGTCCCCGCCCCTTTCGGCCCCGTGACTGATGGCATCTCCTGCCACTCAGGCCTCAGGGGGCGTGGCTGCGGCGGCTGAGGTGGAACTGTCCAATCAGAAGCGCAGCCGAGAGGAGGGGCGGGCTTCCGCGGGCCGGCGGGGCCTTTGCCGCTGCGCGACGCGGCTGCGTCCGGTCTCCGCTGCTGCTTCTGCGCTGCCGCCTGGGTCCTGTGACCCGCAGGGACGATGTGAGCCCCAGGGAGGCCTCCTGGACACCCCAGAGGCGGGGCCGGGTCCTGAGAGGGGGCGGGAACCGGCGGGAACCGGCCTCCCTGCGCGCAGCTCCGGAGCCCGCGGGCCGAGTGCGTCCCCTCCGGCCACGTGCGGAGCGGGGCCGGCAACCCGCACCCGGCCGGGCGTCCTGCCCCTTCTCCAGGCGGTGCTTGGACCCGGCCCGCAGCCCCGCCACTCGCCCGGATTGTGCGGGGACAAGAGGAGGGTCCTCAGGGGAGGGCGTCGACTCGGTGTGCGGGGTCCACGCGGGGGTCGGGCTGTGGTCCCCGGGGGCACCCGTTATACCCTGAGTCTTTCAGATGTGCGGGACGCAGGGTCTCGAGTTCACCAGCCTGTGCCCCTGGCCTGGCTCCTCCTAGGGCTGGCAGCGAGTCCCTAAAATTCCAGTTCCTTCTCTGCGTTCCCAGATGCCCGTTTCCTCTGTCCAGCTCAGAACATTACCGATTATTTGTCCCCGTGCTACATTTCAAATGGACATGTCCGCGGAAAAGAAGCCGAACTCTGTAAAAAAATTGTAAAGGGGTTTATTCTGAGCCAAATTTGAGGACCATGACGCGGGGCCACACCCAGGAAGCCTTGAGCAAGTGACTCGCTGTGGCTGGGCCACAGTTTGGTTTTATACATTTCAGGGAGATGGGGTTACAGGTAAAGTCATAGATCAATACATGGAAGGCGTACATTGGCTTGGCCCGAAAAGGCGGGTCATCTCGAAGCGGGGGCTTACAGGTTATAGGTGGGTTTAAAGGCTCCTTGACTAGTAATTGGTTAAAAAATGAAGCTTTGTCTGTCTAAAGGCTTGGAATGTTTTAGATAAGGGACAAGTCACCAGACATATATTTGTTGTGTAAATTGGGGACCTGCATGTTTGTCTTGCACAGCCTCAGGCCTGTTGATGAGTCACAAAGGACAGCTCCAAGAAGGGAGGGGGGGCGTGGGGGGCACGTCTGACCTCCTCCTCCTGGCAGACAATTTAGTTTTATTATAACCTGTTGGCCAGGAGGGGGTCCATTCAGTTAGCCGGTGGGAGGGAAGACTTTTATTTAATTTTCACAGACAGTGCTTTAATTGCCATTTTTTCCACGAAGAAATGGAAGACATTTTAAAAATTATTGGTTTTCCTATTGCAAACATTTCACCTAAGAAGAAAACATAGAATAATCCCCTAACACTCTGCTGTAAAAAATTTGTGTGCCTCTCCTCCTTTCATCTTACACAGGCACAGAAGCCTTATTAGAATGTCTTGGGCTTCAAGTTCCCCTTGGAACCTTTACAGTGTGACGTGTCCTCAGCCACCTTCCTGTGTTTTCCTGGTTCTGGATTTCATAACTGTCTGGAATGACCCAGGATGCCCACAGAAGCCATGTCTCTTGGAGTGTCTGGAGAATTTCAGCCCTGGGTCATCCCCTAGAGGACAGCCTGAGGTGAGGGGCGAAGCCTCTCAGGGGAGTAGCTACATGCCCTGGGGCTGAGAGGAGTCTCCTGCTATCCCCTCAACTAAAAAGCCAACCTCTTCCGGCATTAAGATTTTGTTCCCTCAACCCCGGTTTCCATTACTTGGCGACTCATTGGTGGTCAGCCAAGTGGATGCTGGTATTGAGGGGAAAAGACAGAAAAGACTCCCATTCTCTGGGTTTTCTCACACATGTGAAGGGAGAAAAACTATCCCAAAGGACAAGGAAAACTCACACCAGCCAGGTGGGGCAAGAAACTGCAAAGCAAAATGCACTTCAGGCACAGAGCAGTGTCTCCTGGGAGGGTGGTCACTGAGCACTTGACTGAGCAGGATGGGGGTGGGAGGATGTCCCAAGTGCTGGGATGGCCCGACTGACACTGGAGTCAGATATGTCTATGTTCCAACCAGCCCTGCCCCTCCCTGAGTTTGCCACCTTGAAAAGATTTGTTCCCATATTTGAGCCTCAGGCTTTCATTAAATATAAAATGTATTTTATCAATAGACTTGAAAGATAAAATGAAATATTTTCAAAGAAGCAGGAAAGAAGTGGATTTTAAAAAATAAATATTTTGTTTTATATTTCATTTGTTAAAAATTCTTATTTACCTTTTTACTTTCCCTGAGCATGTGTAGTAAGGTCCTGAGACCGTTCTTTTGTGTGTTTTTTTGGGGGAGGGGATTATTTCAAATGGAATTCCAGGGATTTTACTGAAAATTCTACCAGGAAAAAGAAAAAGAGAAAATCTTTCTTCCATTATGACTGCAGGAAATTAATACCTTTTCATAAAAAAAGTGTGGTAGATAAATTGGTGAATTACAAAACTTACCCAAATATCAGTGTGAATTTGTTACAGTGGTCAAGTCTGTTTTGTTTCCTGTTAGCTGGACTTGCCAGAGTAATGCTAAATCATATAAGACAACCTTGGCATCACCTAGAAGTCATCAGATATGGTTATAATTTTACTAAATGATTTAATATTATGAAATAATAATTACATGGCATTTCTATTGTCTAAAAGTGATAGATATGTGCATCTTCTCATAAGGACACTAATTCTATTCATAGAATTCTCTCATGATCTCATCTAATCCTAATTACTTCTCAGAAATGCCACCTCCTAATATCATCACATTGTTGTTAGGATTTTAATATAGGAATTTTGGGGGGTTAGATAAACATCCAATCTATAACACTCCCTAGCGGTGTTCTCTAAAACATTGTGGCTATTTTTAGACATTTGTGTGCTTTTCAGACGTTAGAAGTAGATTTTCTTTAGTTCACCAACAAACAAAAGAAACCTGGTTGTAAATTTCATGGAACTTAATAAAGACTAGGTCTATTTGGGAAAGTTTAAAACATGGGGAAGTTCAAACTTTTTTCTAAGGACATAGTCCACCTTTCCATTCATTTCATTATACATCGATGTCTTTTAAAGTATACTTTTTCTGTGATTATCATTTTATATCATTCATTAGACATATTTTAGGGCTTCAAGAAAATTAGTTTTAATAGGCTGTGTTATCTTCTGAAAATTACTTTCAGTAGCTTGTTGGTAGCAATTCAAAATGCACTGAGATTTATGTATTGAGTTTGCATTCTGTAAATTTACTACAAATATTACACATGCAGAAAACAATTGCAGTCAGCTGAAACACTGTGAAAGTAATGTCTATGTAATGACAACCAGACAAAGACTTGGAGGAAGCCTTCCCATCACATACCCCAGTTGAAATAATTCATAAAGGCTGAATCATCCATCTCTCTCCAGATGGCATCAGTATTGTGAATTATAAGATAATTTCCTCTCTTTTCTTCATAGTTTTATAGTCTGTGTATGCATCCCTATGTTAATATACATTTTTAATGCTTTATGAAAATGTTATCATTCTGTATGTAATGTTTCTTTTTTGTACAGTTACAAATCTTCCATAGAATGCTGGTTTATTTGCTTTTATTTAATAGACTATTTTTTCAATGCAGTTTTAGATTTGCAGAAAAGTTGGGTAGATAGCACAAAGAGTTCCCCTTCTTCCCAGCTCATAGTTTCTCCTATTTTTAACTTCTTGAATTTATGGAGTGTATTTGTTACTATTGATGTACCAATATATTATATTTAATGTGCTGACAAGAATTGATGAAGCAATACATTATTACTTACTAAAGATCATACTTTACATTAGGGTTCACTCATCGTGTTGGGCAGTTTTATGGGTTTTGACAAATGCATGTGTCATGTGTCCCCCATCACAGTGTCATACCAAAGAGTTTCACTGCCCTGAACATCCCCTGTGCTCCACCTGTGCGTCACTCCCCCCTTCCCCTGTTCCCTCCTTCCCTCCTAAATCCCTGGCAACCATTAATCTTCTTACTGTCTCCATAGTTTTGCCCTTACCAGAATGTTGTTTACTGGGAATCATATTATATGTAGTCATTTCAGACTGGCTTCTTTCACTTAGTAATATACACTTAAGGTCTCTACATATCTTTTTGTGGTTATATAGCTCATTTTCTAGATAATATTCCATGTTATGGATATGCCACAGTTTCTCCATTCACCTGTTGAAAGGCATATCCTGATTACTTCTAGTTTTTGGCAGTTATTAATAAGGCTGCTGTAAGTATTCCTGTGAAAACTTTGGTGTGGAAATCAGTTTCCAACTCATTTGTGTGTATACCCTGGCGTGTGACTGCTGAATGGTGTGGAAGGACCTTGCTTATCTTTCGTGGCAGCATGCCGGACTGTCTTCCAAAGTGGCTGTCCTGCGTTCCAGTCACACAAGTAACGGACGAGAATTCCTATTCCCTCACACTTCCGCCAGCATTAAGTGGTGTCCGGGTTTCATGCTTAGCCACTCTAATAGGTATATGGTGATACTTCATTGTTGTTTTAATTTGCAATTCCCTAAACACATATGATGTTGAGCATTTTGTCATATGCATATTTGCTGTGTATCTTGGGTGAGGTGTCTTTCTAGATCTCATGTCCATTTTTTAATTAGTTCTTTCCTTATTGAGTTTTAAGAGTTCTTTGCATATTTTGAATTTTAGTGCTTTATTAGTTAAGTATTTTGTGAATATTTTGTCTCAGTCTGTGAATTGTCTTTTTGTTCTCTTAACATTGTCTTTCATGAAACAAAATTAATTTCAATAAAGTGTAATTATTAATTTTCTCATTTGTGGATCATGCTTTTGGTGTTGCATCTCAAACCTCATTGCTGAACCCAAGGACGTCTAGAGTTTCTCCTCTGTTATCTTCCAGAACTTCTAAATTTTACATTTTACATTTAGGTTTATAATTCATTTTTCACATTTCCTGTGAATTAATTCCTCTTTATTTTCTTGACCATTCTGAGCATTTTACTTTTCCATATAACCTTTGAAATCAATTTTCCGTTATTGATACCATAACTTGTTAGGATTTTTATTGGGCTTGTATTTAATCTATAATTCAATTTGAGAAGAAATGACATCATAACAATATTAAGGCTTCCAATTCAAGAACATGGAATATTTCTCCATTTATTTAGATCTTCTTTGATTATTTCATTAGAAATTTTTAGTTTTTGTCATACAGATCTTTATCTTTTTTCTTGGTGCTGTGAAAATGGTGTCATGTTTTTTATTTCAAATCCAATATTCCATTGCTGATATATAAGGAAGTGACTGATTTTTGTGTATTAACCTTATATCCTGCAACATTGCTATAATCTCTTACTAGGTGCAAACATTTTTTGTTGATTCTTTGAGATTTTCTACATAAACATATTTCATCTGCAAACAATGATAGTTTTATTTCTTCTTTCTCAGTTCTTAATTCCTTATGGTTTTTCTGCAATTAATGATATGATTGTATAATTTGGGGTTTTTATCTTGTTGATGTGATGAGTTACATTATTCAATTATTGAATTTTGAATCAGCCTTGCCTACCTGTAATAATTTTCACTTTGTGGTTTATAATTCTGTTTATACATTTTTAGATTGATAATTTTTACATCCATAATCATGAAAGGTCTTGGTTTTCATTTTCCCCTTTCTGTAATGTATGTATGTAGTTTTGGTAGTAAGATAATGTTGGCCTGATAGCATAAATTGGGAAGCGTTTCCTCTGCTTCCATTTCATGGAAAACATTGTAGAGAATTGGTGTCAATTCTTTCTTAAATGTTTGGTCAAATTCACCAGTGTGATTATCTAGGTCTTGTTTTTCCTTTTGTGACAGTAATTAGTTACTGATTCAATTTATTTAATACACAGAGGCCTATTCATGTGATTTCTCTCTCCTATGTGAGTTCTGGAAGATTGTTTCTCTCAAAAACTGGTCCAATTCATCTCGTTATCAAATTTGTGGTCATGGAATTATTCATAATATTCCTTTATGGGTTTTTTAATGTCCATCGGATTAGTAATGATGTCTCCTCTTTCATTTCTGATCCATTATTTTGGTGTTTTCTCCCTTTTTTCTTAGCAGAAGTCTGCTCCAGCTTTCACTTCCTGCTGAACTGAACCTAGAGATCAGCCAGTGCTAAAAATGAGAGTCTTCTCCGGTCTTTTCTGAAAATGTGTGTGTTTTTTTTTCCTGGACATGTACAGCGCTTTCACAATTTCCCAGTATACCTGGGTGCTTTTGAATACCCTAATTTCTGAATGAAATTTTTATTCCAGCTTTTTCTTCCAGACTTTTTGTAGCCCATTGTATGTGTCAACCATGATCTATTCTTTTTGTTCACTTAAAACATTCTCAAGCAATTCCTTCCCACGTTTCACACTGAACAGCTTCTAACTCAGGCAAAACAGAGGAAAGCTTTGTTTCAGATCTTTGGGCAGCCTCCAGAAAGACTGTAAGATAAAAATGCAATAATTTGCAAATAATATCTGCTGTTCTCCCTCTGGAACCAGTGACCAACATCCCACACAGGGAACTTGGGCTGCTGTCTTCAAGACTGCCAGCAAGTCAAAGAATGGTTGGGGCAATAACAAGTAAAAAGTCCACAAGTCTTTCCTCCCATTTTTCACTGTTTGTCTTGATTCTGCATTGAAATGGTTGCTGTAAACCTTTGGTGGTTTTTAAGAGTTTTGAAAAAATTGTTCCTGACAGTTCTGCTTGTTTTTCATGTTTCTGTGGATGGATGGATGTTTAGAGTGGCTCACTGTGCCATTTTGCTGACCTCACTGTCCTTGGGCTCTCTGTTGTATTTCATTGATCTAAAGGACTTTCCATGTGTCATTTCTACACTATCTTGATTACTGTTGCTTTGAAGCAAGTTTTGAAATTGTGAAGTGTGATTCCTCTTACTTCACGTCTTTTTCAAGATTGTTGTGGTATACTCAGTTCCTTGTAATTCCATATGAATTTCAGCATCAACTTTTCACTTTCTACAAGGTAGTCACTGGGATTCTGATAGGGATAGTATTGAATCTAGAGATTCTTTGGGGAAGTTATTGCCATCTTAGTAATATTAAGCCTACTGCTCCATGAACATGGATGTTTTTCCATTTATTTAAATTTCAGCTTCTTTCAACAATGTTTGTAGTTTTCAGAACACAGATTTTATTCTTCTTTTGATATATTTATTTTTATTTATTTACTTTTTGGGTGCTATTGAAAGTGGATTTTTACCTTAACTGCATTATTAGATATTTCATTGCAATTGCATAGAAGTAGAATTGATTTTTGTGTAATATTTTTGTACCTCCAACACTGGTGAATACATGTTCATGTTGGTTGCTGCCAAGTCTAGAAAGTTAAAATTAATGTTGCTATAAACATCCCTGTGCAGGTTTTTGTGTGGATTTACATTTTCAACTCATTAAATTAAACTCTGGGTGTTGATTTGCAGTCCAGGAGATACCTCTCTGCCATATGGGATGGGGTTGAGAACAATTCACTTTGAAAATCAAGTGGATGTGGGTCTATGATGAGGTTTGCATAAAAGTAGTGTTTGTGTATGTGTGAGTTTGAGCCCCGTGATTTATCAAGTATTAATGTCCTCCTGTGTAACAGGCTTTTTAGTAAATGCTGCAGTGAACTAAACAGCACAAATAACCCTGTCCACTTGAAGCTGATGTCGTAGGAAATGAGAAAAGAGAAATACAAGTAAAATACATAATGTATCAGCTGGTGGTTATTGCTAAGGAGGGAGAGGCAAGCGGTGATGACCGCAGAGGCTTGTGACGGTTGTGTCTCTCTGAGCATCTACTGTTGTCTTTTGGCTGATATCGCTGATGGTTAGGGAGCTTGTGTGTCTGTGTCTGGGTGTACCCACCTGTATGTGCAGTAACAAAATCCGTGTGACTTTGTATTTATGTCTATACACATAAGTATTTATGTGTTATGTGCTTTAAAATCTACAATCCTGGCTACTCTCTGTTGCTCTGAGAGAGAGCCACTGCTCTGCCTATGGCCAAGCCTTCCTTCTGTTTCTTGGTTACTTCAATACATTTGCTTTTGTTTTACTATGTCAAAACAAAATCTGCAATTCTTTTATTTTCTTGCCTAATTTCCTTGGTAGCACTTCCCTTCCCATGTTAAATAGAAGAGGGAAGAGCATATAGATGTCCCTGTCTTGTTTCTGATCTCAGGGAGAAAGCATTCAGTCTTTTATTACCAAGTATGAATTTAGCTATGGGGTTTTCATAGATGCCTTAGAGTATCTTGAGGAAGATCTCTTCTATGTATAGTTTACTTAGTGTTTTCATTGTGAAGTCGTGTTGAAGTTTGGCAAATAATTTTTTTTACACATTCCCAATATTAACACCTTACCGTATATATTATTTGCAGGTACATTCAAAAGGCAGTTTTGTGCGTTGCCTTTTCACAGTGTTGACAGTATCGTCCAAGAGACACTTTTTTTATTTTAATGAAGTTAAATGCCTATTTTTGTATATTAACCTATTTTTTATATCAACCTTGCTTATCGAGCTTGTGGTGTCATAAGCAATAAATAATTTCCAAATCCAATGTTATGAAAATTTTGTCCTATATCATCTTCTAATAGTTGTTTAGTTTTAGCTCTTACTTTTGGGCCTTTGATCAATTTTTATTTCATTTTTGTATATAGTGTAAGTTATGGGTCCAACTTCATACTTCTATATGTGAATATCCAGCTTTTCCAGAACCAATTTTTTTCCTAGTCTTTTTTTCCCACTGAATAATCTTGGAACCTCATTGGAAATCATTTTGTAATGCATGTGAGAATATTTTTCTGGGCTGCATTCTACTTTATTGGTTTGTATGTCTGTCTTTATGCCAGTACCACACATTTTCCTATGACTTCTGAAAGTGTTCTATCTTTCAAATTTTAATCTAAAATAACTTGATTACTGACCACAAGATGGAGGGGAATACAATTCATTTTATCCAATTATATACCAATTTGCTTTGCCCTATATCTTAAAATGCTTGTGATTTCTTCTACTATTCTACAATACCTGTTCTATCAAAAATCAACTTTGCATATAAATTCCAGCTCATTAAAAACTAATTTTATTTCTCTTAGCCTATTTGTTTATCTCTCTGCTAATACTTTCCTGTCCTGAATCTTGTATTTTGAAAATCCTTGATATATGTTAGGCATGATATCACCCTGTTGTTCAGAAGACTTTGACAATTGTTAGACATTTGTTATTTTTATTACATTTGGAAAAGTAGTTTTTGCTGACTACTAAAAAGTATGTTTGCACAATTTATGGAATTCTGTAAGGAAGAGGTCAAATTGTGCTGATAAGTGAGTTCTTTCTAAGAACGCATTTCATCTGTCCACTGTTTTCAGTCTGCTTCTACACGTTTGTGTGTTTTCATGATAGTAAGTGCCATCCTTTCGTTTCCAGGCTTAGGATTCCCTTCGGCATTTCTTGTGGTGATGAATCCCCTCAGCATTTGCTTGTGTGGGAAAGACTGTTTTCCTTCATTTATGAAGGATAATTTTGCTGGATATAATGTCCTCAGCTGGCAGTTTCCTTCTTTCTGCACTTGGAATGTGTCATCCCATTCTCTTCTGGCCTGTAAGAATTTTGCTGAGAAATCCACTGTTAATCTCATTTTTGTATAGGCAACTCTAAAAAAGGTGAGTTTTCATAGGTGCTTCTTGCTGTTTTTAGGATACACTCTTCATCTTTGATTTTAGACAGTATAATTATAATATTCTATGGAGAAGACCTTTTTATGTTGTGTCTGTTTGGGGATCTCTGAGCTTCTTTTATCTGGATGTCTAAATCTTTTGCTAGATTTGGGAAGTTTTCATCTACCATTTCATTAAATAGGTTTATGAACACTTTTGTTCTCTTTTTGTTTAATGGGACACCAGTAATTTGAGTATTTTGTCACTTTATTTTGCCCCATATGTCACAAAGACTTTGCTCATTCTGTTTTATTCCTTTTTCTTTATTTTTGTCTGATTAGGTTATTTCAAAGGACTCATCTTCTAGTTCTGAGATTATTCTGCTTGATCTAGTCTATTATTGAAGCTTTCAAAAGTATTTTGTATATCTTTCAGTGACTTCTTCAATTCTAGAATTTCTGTTTGGTTCTTTATTAAAATATCTGTCTCTTTTGTGAACTTCTCATTCACATCCTGAATTTTTTTTTCTATTTCTTTGTTTTATATTTCAGAATTCTCTTGGATCTAGCTTAGCTTCTTTAAAATTAATAATTTGGATTCTTTATCTGGAATTTTGGGAATTTCTTTCCAATAAACATCTTTATCTGAAGAATTATTATGTTCCTTTGAAGGTGTCACCTTTCCTTGCTTTTTCATGTTTCCTGTGTCATTACATTGATGTCTGTGCATCTAGTGTAATAGTCACTTCTTCCTATTTTTTAATTTACTTTCCTAGGGGAGCATTTTTATCTAAAATTGTATATATGGTGTTGGTGGGGTAGGGCACTTAGGCTTTGATTCTGGGTGCATACAGTAGTGTACTTACTGTCTGTATTTCTTTGGCTGCAAACAACATTATTGATACTTATAATTTCCTGAGTGTATTAGGCTATCATTATTAGTGGAGGCTGTGGTCAAGTTGTGTTCAAGGCTAGGATTCTTGTGGGCCAGTGTTTGGGCTCCAGGGGTGGCAGTGCTGGACTAAGTCTGCCTATCCTGTATCTTAAGGCAGTGTACTCTGGCACCAGTATTAGTGGCTCCAGGCAGGTTGATTCTTGAGCCTGCAGGTGGCTTACTCAGGTGCCAGTTGTAGCAGTGGCTAACCAGGCAGGTGGGTGGGTTTGGGGCCCCTGGGAAGCCAGTGTGGTGTGGGTGATTGTAGTGGCAGTAATGGAACCACCTGTGGGTCCCAAGCAGTGCATGCTGGTGCTGACAGTGGCTGCAATGGGAATGGGCTGGGTGGACCAGTCTCCAAGCCTGCAGGTAGTGCATGCAGGTAAATGCAAGCTGAGGTTATAGTGGCAGGGTGTTTTGGCCCCTTGGTGGAGTGCTCAGGTACCAACCATGGTGGAGTGCATTGGGTAATCCCCAGGTTCTCATATTTCATGTTCTGTCTCAGCAAAGGGGTGAAGCTGGGCTGGGTGGGCTTGTCCTCAGGCACTCCAATGGGGAGTGCAAGCACCAACCATGGTGAGCAGTGGTAAGGTAATCCCCAGGCCCCAAGTAGAATGCTTGGGTGGTCTGTGGTAGCAGCCACACTGAGGTCTTGCCACTTAAGAGGGCAGGGTCAGATTCAGTGGCCACAGCCTAGGTCAATGGGTGGGGAATGCATGCCCCGCTGGAACCTCAGTCCTGATGGGACTTGCTCCACAGTCCTAGTTGGTGTCAAATAAGCCATATTGTTTCATTGTTTATTTCATTCCAAATTCCAACCAACCTGCAACTTTTCTGGGAAAAGGAAACAGATCTGGGAAGTGTCTGGACAGCCTCAGCCATTTGTCTGATTAATTTTGCCAGTTGCACACCAAGACCCTGATTCCAGCCATTTGGGAGGTTTTCAGACCTTCCTGTTGGATTCATTTAGAGGAGCCATTTGGGGAGGAAATCATGAGTTTGGGTGGAACTAGGGAACCTGGTTTGGATTTAGAGCTCATTTGCGGCTCCCAAGGACCTAGGGGGATTGGGAGAGGTTGGTTCTCATTTGTCACCTTTTAGGAGATGGTAGTTCTCAGTTGAGAACTTGGTTTTGTGTTGTGGTTCCCATTTGGTAGGCCTTGGCATTTTGTGTTGGGGATTCCCTGTACCATCTGGTTTGCTGGTAAAGTTTTGTTGCAATATAGGGAAGCGCCATCTGAAAGTCCCCTGGGAAAAGTTTTGGCTGAATGGTCAACTTACAGCTACGAACCTATGTCTGAAGAGAATGGTGTTATTGTAATCCAGGGTGTGTCCTGGAGTGTGAGGAAAAGTGGCTGTTGAAAGAAACCTTAAATTATTATACTTTACAACTGGAATTATTTTGTCAGATGTCAGGGGAATGTGTTGAGGTCCTGTACGTACAATCTTAAAGGCCTGGGATAAAGTTAATGGTACAAAGGAGACCTCTAGTGGCAGTGGGTGGGATAGTCATGATACTTTTATTTATTTCTTTGTTTGTTTGTTTTACTTTTTTTAAATTCCAGAATATTATGGGGTACAAACATTGAGGTTACATACATTGCCTGTGTGCCAACCAGGTCATAGCTACAAACATGCTCATCCCCCAACAGTTCATACCACACCCATTAGGTGTGAATTTACCTTCCCTTCCTCCCCCCTCCCTCCTGCATGACACCCAATGATTGCTACTTGCATATGTGCACATAAGTGTTGGTCAGTCAGTACAATGATTGATCAATGCATGTTGATCAATGGGTATACATGGTGCTTGCTTTTCCATTCTTGAGATACTTCACTTACAAGAATGGGCTCCAGCACCATCCAGGAAATACAAGAGGTGTTAGTTCACCATTGTTTTTTGTGGCTGAGTAGTACTCCATGGTGTACATATGCCACATTTTATTAGTCCACTCATGTATTGATGGGCACCTGGGTTGTTTCCACATCTTTGCAATTGTGAACTGTGCTGCTATAAACATTTGAGAGCAGATTTCTTTATTGTAATATGACTTTTTTTCCTTTGGGCAAATACCCAGTAGTGGGATTGTTGGATCAAATGGTAGTTCTACTTTTAGTTCTTTGAGGTATCTCCATACTACTTTCCATAGAGGTTGTACTAGTTTGCAGTCCCACCAGCAGTGTATGAGTGTTCCTATCTCTCCATATCCACCCCAACGTTTGTTGTTTGGGACTTTTTGATAACAGCCAATCTCACTGGAGTTAAGTGATATCTCATTGTGGTTTTAATTTGCATTTCCCTAATGATTAGAGATGTTGAGCATTTTTTCATGTGTTTCTTGGCCATTTTTCCATCTTCTTTTGAAAAGTTTCTGTTCATTTCCTTTGCCCATTTCTTAATGGGGTTGTTTGATTTTTTTCTTGCTGATTTTCTTGAGTTCTATATAGATTCTAGTTATCAGCCCTTTATCGGATATATAGCTTGCAAATATTTTCTCCCATTCTGTAGGTTGTCTATTGCTCTAGCAATAGTTTCTTCGGCTGTGCAGAAGCTTCTTAATTTGATCAGGTCCCATTTGTTTATTTTTGTTGTTGCTGTGATTGCTTTTGGGGTCTTATTCATAAATTCTTAGCCTAGGCTGATGTCTGTAAGAGTTTTCCAACATTTTCTTCTAGAATTCTTATGGTTTCATGTCTTAAGTTTAAGTCTGTTATCTATCATGAGTTGATTTTTGTGCGAGTTGAGAGGTGCTGATCCTGTTTCAGTCTTCTACATGTGGCCATCCAGTTTTGCCAGCACCATTTACTGAATAGGGATTCTTTTCCAGTGTATGTTTTTCTGTGCTTTGTCAAAGATCAGATGCCTATATGAGGATGGTTTATGTCTGGGTTCTCAGTCCTGTTCCATTGGTCTATGTCTCTGTTCTTGTGCCGGTACCATCATGATACTTTCAGTTAAACATTGGTCTACACCAGTTCTGGGTCTGCTGCTGGGTGTTGGCTGAGTCAAGGCACCATGTGGGGCCGCAGCCCCAGAGGAGGACCGGCAGGAGCAGGGACTGGTGAGCACAGCCCGACACCATGCAGTGAGGAGGAAATGAGGAACGGGGAGGGAGTGCCCACCTCCTGACCACCTCCACCCCCAGGTGCATGCATGACAGGGCACAGAGGCACTGGCGCCCACCTCAGCTGTAGTGGTCCATGGAAAGATGTGGGCCCGGCCACGCTTGAGCTCATGCTGGGGGGCCCCTGCTGGAGGCCCACAAGGGGGCTGGGAGCAATGCCTTCCCCTGCACCCATGCAGAGCCTGGCCCAGGGCAGCTGCCACCCACTGCCATGACTGGAGTCAATTCTTCATTGCCATGCCCTCTAGGTTATGGCTTGGGGCTGGGAATGGCCTCTCTTTCCAAGGCCTGGCAGAGAGTTCAGCTGGGCCAGAGGGCACCCCTAGCCATAGCAAGGTAATTTATGGCAATATCAGGTAGGGGCTTAAATGTGCAGTAACAGCTGACAGGGTCTTTGAGACAGTCAAAAGGAAAGGGCAAAAAATTCATCCCAGATTGATGCACAATCATGTGCTTTTTAAAGAGGAAGAACACTAGAAAAAACATTTCCCAAAAACTGCAAAAAGCTCCAGGTGACAAGAAACCCCAGGAGAGAAAATGGTTTTTTTCAAGTCCAGGACTCAGATGGCAAAGGAGGGAGCCTGGGCCCTCCTCACTGGTAGCTTCAATCCAAATACTCCCCACCGGAGCCCTGGGTGAAACCGACACTGGGGATCCAGCTGGGGCCGAGCCACATGGACGGAAGTGGCCCAGGAGAACCCTCCCCCGGCCACCCCCCCAGCACCACCCATGCTTGGTGCTCCGCGAGCCAGGCAGGGGTGGCAGGGGAGGGGCCAGAGAGAGGGGGGCAGCCACAGGCAAGTGGAGCTGAGGAACTTGAATGCTGCTCTGCCACATTTAAATGGCAGGATCCTGAGACTGCTGTTGCCGCACAGGCTGAAAAGGGCTCTCCTGCCTTGTTTGATGGGAGCTCAGCAGGCGACTTGCGGAACCTGCAATTGGACAGATTTGCAAACAGCAGGTTACTTATCTAGGATTCCAAATTAGCCCAAACTTTGGACTAATAAAGTCCTTGTATGGGGCACCTGATGTGAACCACAGACTGTCAAATTGCCTTTGAAAAACTAATGCAGGGTCTTATGACTGCCCCCATTTTGGGGTTGCCTGACTTTTAGAAAGAATTGAAATAATACAAAAAACACGGAACGAGCCTTGGAGTCTGTGTATGGGTGCTGGCAGACATCCCGCAGCCAGTGGCATACTTGTCAAAGCCACTGAATGATATTATGAAAAGACGGCCTCTTTGCCTCCAGGCAGTAGCACTGCTTGTGAGTTGTTATTAAAGACTGTGTCTACTCTCAGTCCTGCCACCCTGTTACCAGCCAAAGCGAATGCACCTTTGCAGCACAACTGATTAGAGGTTCTGGGTGCTGCCTATTCTAGCAGGATGGGTCTGTCAGATCAGCCCATGGACAGTGAAGGGCTGGATATGCGGTGATCACAAACTCAATGCCACCTGGGACTGCAGCCCAGAAAGCTGAGCTGACTGCTTTAACCAGAGCACTTCAGTTATCCAGAGGAAAAAGGTAAACATTTTTACGGACTCTAACTATGCTTTTACGATTGTGCATGCTCGTGGTGCCATTTGGAAAGAAAGGGGGCTCCTGATGGCAGGAAAGAAGGGTATTGAGTACGCTACTGAAATAATGGCCCTGGTACAGGCCAGGGCCGAGCCCAAGTGGGTGGCCAGCATTGCAGAAAGAAATGAGGGCACTGGCAGAGCTGACAAAGAGGCTGCTGGAGGTGATCAGTTCCTCGGGGCCTTGATACCCCAGCTAGATTTAGATCCCCTTTAAAACTAAAGACTGGAACTCTGACACTTGTGGTGGCACAACTAAATGAAGACAGAATTCTCACGGACTCGTTCTGCTGCCCAAGGCCTTGGTTCAGCCTCTTATGGGGCACCTGCATGAATGCACACATTAGGGGCATGGAGCCTTAATGGATTTAGTAGGACATCATCTGGGAGCACCCCATTTACAACAAAATGCTTATTTGCTCAGGGCAGTCCAAGAACAGAAAGGCAACTCATTGCACAGGGAGCCCAACATGTGGGAACCCGCCCTTTTGATGATTGGTAATTTCACTGAGATGCCTAGGCTTGTATTAGTAGACACATGTTCAGGCTGAGTAGAGGCTTGTCCTACCTGAATGGAGAGGAGCATCTGAAGTTACCAGAATCCTTCTGAAGGAGCTCACTCTGAGATAGGCTCCTACCAGGAGCTGCTGGTCCAGGACATGGCCTTTGCTGAGTTCCTGCATGTGTATGACAGTGCAGAGCAGGAACAGGCCTCTGAGGACAAGGAGATGATGGGCATCAGCAGTCCAGGGAATGAGGCCAAGCAGATGGAGAGTGGCATGCTGGTGATGGGTGCTGTGGGCAGGAAGCTGCAGAGAGCTCAGCTGCTCCTCCTCCTACGGCAAGGACATCAGCAGGCACCCCATTGTTGACAGCACCCAGGAGCACACTCCATGGAGTCCTGGGCATTTTGCAAGAGTGGTAATGGACCCTCCTTTATAGCAGAGATAACCCAGCAAGTAAGCAAAGTCCTACATCTAGAATGAAAATTGCAAGTATCTTGGAATTGATGCAAGAAACCCATCTAAAGTAGGATAGGGTACTGCCACTTGCCCTGCTCTAGATAAAGGAAGCCCCTAAAAGCAGGCTTAAGTTAAGCCCCTGTAGAATAGTTTATGAGAGACACTTCCTAGCACCCTGAGGTAAGTATGGTAATATAACCACGAGTAAAGAAAGCAGAGTAAAGCAATATGTCAAATGAGTGAGTCAGATGCTAACCACTATGCATGAAATGCCTCTTTCAGGTCCCTGTCTCAGCTGGAAGCAGAGAATTGGAAGGGACCTTATGAAGTGCCTCTAACAACTCACACCTCATTGAAATTGTCAGAAGTAAAACCTTGGGTCCATCATACCAAAGTAAAGAGGTATCTCATGGAAGAAGAGGACCCAAGCCCCTAGTGGAGATTGTCTACTTTAGACAATCTAAAGTATTTGCTTAAGAAAAAGGGGAAAATGAAAATATTGCTATTTTTGCTAACCTTTCTTTGATTATTTGTCCTGTCTACAAGATGGAGAGACAACTCCTTAGTGAGGGTTTCCCCGGGCTATTGTCTCTTCTGCTGATCTGTCTTGCTTCTGGGTTTTTCATCCTAAACCTTGCTCAGTGCACTTATTCCTGTATTTGATTTCTGAATTTGCAGAAGCCAAGCTCTCAGATCACTGACAGGGTGTGACTAATAGCCCCATGCTCAGAGGTCCCATGTTTCTTTCTTACTCAGACCTGTATTCATGGTTGTAGTTGTTGCTTATGATCTTTTTCACCTGGTAATCTGTTATATTCTTTATTTTTGTAAGTCTACTGCCAAAGCTTTGCAATGGCATACGTAAGTATAAACCTTCCATCTAAAACATTGCCCCAAATCAGCAGGAAGTAGCTCAGTGACTAGGTTGCCCCTCCTTTCATAGAGATGGAAGGGTAAAATTGACTTTGGGGAATATGTAACAGAGAGAATGACCTGAAAAAGGGTAAAGATGTGTTTTGCCTCTTTAAATCCTCCCCCACTCCTTTTGGTAACTGACACCTCATCCCTGCCTCAGGACCAGTGGTCAGGAGGGGAGGGGGTGTCCTTTGCTCCACCTGGAGGTCTGGGGCCGAGGTCAGGAGATTGTCTCTACTGGAGATGGGATGGATCAGAATGTAGTTAAACAGCAAATGTCCTGACGCTGAAAATGCTCTCTTCAAAAGCTCTGTATTTCTCCTTATGACTAGCATGATGGCATTTTAAGATGGGAATCTCCCACCTCCTCATTTGTCAGAAAATTAATAAAACTCCTCTGTCCTTGTCCTCAACCACTCATCCTCGTCCTTACACGGCCTCAGGGACAAGTGCCAAGCTTTCAGGAGCACAACCAAGCATGCACAATGATTCCAGTTTCTCTACGTTCTCACAAACACTTGTTATTTACCAGGTGTTCTTTTTTCTTGCTTTTTCTGATAGTTTATTTCAAAAATAATGTGAAATCATTTTTTATGCCTTTACTCATGCTTTTCTTTAGTTCTATGAATATATTTATGTTTACTTTGAAGTATTTTTCTGTTGAATTTTACATCTATTCTTCCAGACAGTTTCTGTTCCCAGCTTTTCTGTGTATGGTTCATTCTTTCATGTTTCTTTGTATTTCTCATATTTTTAGCCTCAATCTGAAATTTTAGATACTGTATTAAACCCTCCCAGAGTATGCTCTCCTTCTCCAAGCCTTGATATTGTCATTTGCTTGGTTTTTTGTTCAATGACTCGCTGGAGTATTTTGGTGACGTCTATTTCTGCTTCACAGTGTTAACCCTCTCATGTTGCTCTTCCGAGGGAAGAGGGGTGGCTCAGCTTTATTGCTGCTTATAGTCATCCACGACTGACAGTGGTACTGGTGGGACTCGCTTCCGCTCTTGGCCGGCACTCAGGTGTTAAACGACACTAATTGCTGGCTGATGGTTCTATTATTTTTAACAAAGTCCTGGGGCAAATTTTTCTATGAATAAATCAAACATGTGGATTCTTTATAAGAATACTACCTAATGTTAGTGTCTGATATTTGTTCATACCTCTAACAGGCTCCTCTAAACAGTGTTTTTCCTGGTTCTCTCTTACAAAGTAGCTGGCCTACAATCTAGACTGTCTGTTCATTAAATCCATAAATCTCTTGATTTTCACCTGTATTTCCACTGTGTTGAGGGTGGAGCACCCTTTGGCTTGGACTTCTCATGATCTGTTACAATTGATATGCATTCCTTTGGCAAGAGATGAGGAGTTATCTGTTTTATAACTTAACTTCTTCCCCTCAAAGAAAAATCTCTCTGATAGGGTTTTAAAGCTTGGGTAGGGACAATGGTAAGCTGCTTTCTAATTTTTTTCTTTTTAAGAGCTGAGTGCTCAGTGGAGGGGAGGGACGGCATCCTGTGTCTCCTGGCATGAGTCCACCATCTCACAAGCTGGGGTAAGGCTGATTAGGGTCATAGTGTTCTGAGCACACCAGGCTCACAGTACCACCTCCATTCCATCAGTAGGGGAGGAGAACAATGTTCCCACTTTTTAAGCACACCCATACTGGATTAACTTTAGTAAAGGGTAGTGGGAGGTAGGATGAGAAATGTTGAAGTCATGCTCTTCCTAGAAAAAGTTCTCTGACTGGAAGCTGGGGGGACAGAGAACCTTGTATTCTCGGCTGCACAGTCTGGTGTGGAGTGTTCACCCTGCTGAGCTGAGATCAGGAGGAAGGGAGCAGTCAGTGTTCAGACACCACAGACTCTCACGTCCCTCACAGAATTTCTATAGATTGTCTTAAATAAATGTTCCCCATTTGCTCTTTGCCTTTTGGATGAGTTCCAGAGGCTTTAAATGGTTCTTTTAAAATAACGATCATGTTTCGCTGAGGAGTGGTCACTGGAGCTCCTCAGGCTGCTGTGCCATCCTAAGGCATCGAACATTCTGCCTGCGTCAGAAAGTGCTCTGCTGTGTCACTTGTTACGTTATTTACAAACAAAATTGAAAAATACCATTTTTTATGGTTTTCAAATACATATTGTATGCTTTAAAAAATTGTTCTTTAGAGGATTAACATGTAGCAAGGTGGCTTTCCATTAGAAATAGTCATTTGATTTATAATGTATCAAAAATAAAATATGGTTAATATAGTTTTTATCTGTCATTAATTGATTATAGTGAATATCAAGATTCAAAAACTCAGCCTGGGACATATAAAAGTCTACATGAAGTCTTCCTCTTACCAAAGCCTCTAGCATTTGAATATACTTACCTCAAGATCTCAAAGATATCAATTTTATTGTATTCAGCCCTCAGTATTTTTGGGTTCCACATCCATGGATTCAACCAACTGCAGATCAAAAATATTTGAAAAAATCGTGTTTGTAGTGAACATGTACAGACTTTTTATTTGTCATTATTCCCTGAAGAATATACTATAACATTATTTATACAGCATTTATTTTGTATTAGATATTGTAAATAATGTAGAGATGCATATGGATAATATGCACGATAATATGCGTAATTTTTATGCAAATACAATACTATTTTATATCAGAGACTTGAGCATCCTTGAATTTTGGTATCCACCAGAGGTCTTGGAACAAATTCCTTAAGAATACCCAGGGATTACTGTATTTTGTGGACATCTTTTCAGCATTTATGTATAAAGAAGCAATTTAAACTACATTTCTTTTTTCCCTTTGATATGAAAGGCAAAAGCAACATGGTTTACACAAAGAGAAATACTCGCTTTTTGCTCATTTAAAAATAAATTTTGAGGCCGGGCGCAGTGGCTCACACCTGTAATCCTAGCACTCTGGGAGGCCAAGGAGGGAGGATTGCTTGAGGTCGGGAGTTTGAGATCAGCCCGAGCAAGAGTGAGATCCTGTATCTACTAAAAATAGAAAAAATTAGCAAGATGACTAAAAATAGAAAAAGTAGCTTGGCATAGTGGTGCATGCCTGTAGTCCCAGCTACTGGGGAGGCTGAGGCAAAAGGATGGCTTAAGCCCAGGAGTTTGAGGTTGCTGTGAGCGAGGCTGATGCCAGAGCACTCTAGCCTGGGCAACAGCAAGACTCTGGCTCAAAAAAAAAAAAAAATAATTAATTAAATAAAAATAAAATTTGTAACTTTTTTCATATCAGTGAGTGTCTTCCCTAATTTTTATAAAGGTGAATAAGATGACAGAAGGTTACATAATGAGTTCTCTCTAGACTCTGAGCATGTTCCCAATATTTTGCCATTCATTCCTGGCTGAAATGAAGATCAGGGGAAATATGAACAGACACACTATAAAAGACTTCCAAGTCTTTACTGAACTAAGACTGTGAAATGAGAACTGAAGAGGTGGTTAGAAAACGTGGCAAAATATATATCTGAAAATCATCAGTTTTAATGCTTAAATAACTTTTATATTACTCTGATGATTTATATCATACTTAGAAAAGAATGCACTTTTTAATGTTTAAATAATAATAATAATCATATATAGTTCTGTAGACCAGATGCTCAGAGTACTGAATAGACCTTGGGCATGTTACAGCCTCCCTGTGGAACTCTACCCTGACTTGGCTTCCTTCCTGTCCCCAGAGGCGACCACTATCCATAATTTCATAGATATTCTTTATGGCTTTATTATCATGAAGCAGTGTTTTGCTTAATTTTGTCTCTTTTGCATGTTGTATGAAAATAAATGAATGGATCATTCTCTCTTTGGGTTTTGCCCCACTTGGTTCCTACCTGCTGGAGTCTAGGGCTTGAGCCAATAAATTTGCTCATCCATTCCAGTTATTAAAGGCTTTGGTTTGTTTAGATTTTATGTTTTGCTCTTATGGAAAATGCTGCCCTAATCATACTTGTTAGAATTTGCAGGTGCTTATGCATAATAAGTTCTCTTTACATTAGAGAAAACTTGCTGGCTTATATATTCTGGGCGCTTTTAAGGTTGCTACAAATTCCCAGTGGAGTGTATGGATTGACCATCCCACCATTCTTGCACATGTGGTTCGTAGCCTTTAGGTTGATTAGTTTTCATGTATAGTCTTTCAACTCCTATGAAATAGTTTTCAGTAGTTATCATACTTTAAGATTATTTTTTATTGCTTTCTCACGATTTCTTTATATACTCAAGGTATTTATGTTCGGGTTTGGTGTGGACACAAATTTTGACTCATAAGATTAAATATCAAGGGGTCCTATTGCTGAATCATACTGTAAGAGACTGATTTGTAACAGATTGCCATCTGCCTTTCAAAGTGCCTGCACCAATTTGAATTCCTACCAGAAATGAAAGTGTTCCTTTGCTCTGTATCTTTGGAAGTGTTTGGTGTCATTGTTGTTTTGGAGTTTAACCATTCTAATGGATGTGTAGTGATAATCATTCACCAAACACTGTAAGAATAGTGAATGTCCAAAAAGAGCCAAAGATTTCTGAAAACAATATGAAGCTCTTATTAATATACCTCAAATATTTTAAACTATAGTAGTTCTGACTGTGTTGTATTAGCAAAAAAAAATTTTTTTTAATAGACCAAGGGAAAGGAAAAAGTGTCTTTAAGTGCCTATATGTATAGAAATATGATTAAGCAGGCATGGCAGAGCAGTAGCAGAAATGAAGTATACATCAATTGTGGGCAGGGAAAAATTGTTATCTAAATGGGGAAAATGTACTGTATTTCCATATATGCCAAAAAAATTATTGTGGATGTAAATGTGACAGACAAAACTACATCACATCCACAAGCACCAGGCAAATGCTTTTATTACATGAGAATACACACTATGCTTTTATATTGGCCTTCCCATGAAGTGTCTCAACAGCCCGGCCTTTCCATATAATCGTTACAGGAAGCATATTGACTCTATGCAACTTGTTTTAGGAACTCAGGAATGGTGTTATATTGATGGCATTGTCCTGCAGGAAAATCCAAAGGATATACTCACACAGGATATGATTTCCCAGTCTACAATCAAAGACAATTAAGAGGGGTTTTTGGAGTTGCAGGATACTGCAGACCTTGGGTCCCACATTTCTCCCTAATGGCATCACCACTGAATGAGCTCACTGGGAACTCCATGCCAGAGCCTTTGCCTTGGGATAAAGTCATCAGCAGGCTATTAACCAAACGAAACTGGCCTTACAAAACCCCAGTTTTAGGACTTCCAAATTACACTAAAACTTTCACTTTGTTTATTCATCAACTCAGCAATCAGGTGTTAGGAGTTCTTACCCAAGAACATAGGGGAGGACATAGACACCCCCCCCCACACTTATTATATAGCCCACAATTAGACCCAGCAGCGCTTCTAATCCTTTCCCTTTCCTTACAGGAAAATTCATGAGACCATAATCTGAGCTAGGGCTCATGTTCTAGCAAAAATCCAGGGCCACTGTTGGGTTTGGGGGCTTATGCCTAAAAATAAGAAAACAATGCCACTAATGCCAATGCCTCTCCATGTTCCCAGTGAGAGTTACCATGAAACCCCAAAAGAATAGGGTGAAGCTATCCTTGATCTTCCTAGCATCACTGCTACTTGCTTTCCTACATTTGCACAAATCAATAACTCAACCTTTGCAATCAATAACCTAACAACTACCAAATATAGAAAGTGATCCAAGTGATACCTGCAGAGGGTATATTATGAATCCAGACATCACATACTCAAGACCTAATCTATGTGTATACTAGTAATTGCTCATATAATGTCACTGTATTAAATCCAGTAAGGTCCCTTACCACTAATGTTCTTATAAGCCCTTATAGCATGCTATGAAGGGACCACAAATATGTAAGTTCCTACTGGGACTTGCTCAGGAGCTCTGCAAACTTATGGGCAGACATGTTCAATTGACCCAGGCTCAAACCCCTCCATGTGGCCCTTTTTTCCAAGCTCCACAGGCCTGTATTGGGTCTGCAGTAAATTTGCTTAACCATAATCAAAGGCCAGATTGGTCAAAAATTAAATTAGCACCAACTTTGAAATATATGAAAATAAGGAAAAATTCAAATGGGGTTCCTGAGGGTTCACTCTTCATGGTAGTGGGGTGCCAGTTGTATAAAATTTGAAACTAATTCATTAATTAAGAAAAGTCTTGGATTTTGTGGCAAACCAGACCTCACAGCTGTTCAGACTGGTGAAAGCTCCTATCGTCCACCCTCTGAAAGGTGGATGATAACACATGTGTTCAACAAAAACACATAATGTAGCATCAAGCAGCTTTAGATCTCTTCTTTACCCCACTTGGGGGCTTGTGCATAGTGCCAAACAAAGCTGACTGTTGTATTTATTTCACCCCTGATTTTGCTACTACAGAAAGCTTAATTTAAAAGAGTCTGATAATGCTGCTTCTTTAGACAATGACAATAAATACACGAGATAAATTTATCAAGGAAAAATAATCCATAATGTGTTTATGGAAGAAGCTAACGGTTGGCTTGCAGACATTCTAGAGGGTGGACGGTGCAGGGTCTGGCTCCCCCCGGGGAGGCAGCAGAGGGGCACATGCCAGCCAAGCCCTCATGTCCCCCCCCCAGCTGCCAGGCACACATGCCGCCCATAACTTCCCCAGCAGACCCAGGAATGGTTCATTCCTTATCAGCAAAACGGGGGCCCACCCACACCCACAAGGCAATCTAGTACCCACACACAGAACTGCAAGTGGGAGCTGCTTCCTGCAGGTCTGAGGACAGGAACATCAGGGGTGGGCATAATGCTCCCTCCCTGGGCCACCCCACTGTCCCATCTCCAGCCTCCACACACCGCAGCTTTGATCCTGACTTTTCTTCCTCCCTCACATGTCTCCAGTGCTCACTGGCTTCCGTATTCCAAAGCTGTTCCCTCTGCTGGAGCCCCTCCCAGTGATCCCTGCCCATCCCTCAGGTTTTAGCCCAACATTTCCTCCTCCAGGAAGCCCGTGCCAGATAAAATTGTGGCTCTCAGCTCACCTCAGACTTCACCCTTGACACTGTCTCATGCATAGCCGTTGGCAGTACTGATTCAACGACGGTCATACCACGGGGCTATTGTGACGCTTCCCTTTATAAATAGAGCTGCCCCTGCTGTCAAGGGCCCCTTTCTCTTTACCCGCTGCGCTGGTAACAGGGCAAGACCAGGGGTTCACTCCAGATCCCTTCAATGACAATGACTTGCATTCTGGGGAGAATGTAATATTTTGTCAAAATGTCCCCTCCCTGCCTCCTTAGTCAAGCTGTTTAGGTAAGAAACCCACAAGAGGAGTAAGTTTTTGAGATCTGCACAACAGATTGACTATAGTTAACAATAAGATTATATGTGTGTGTGTGTGTGTGTGTGTATATATATATAAATATATAAAAATTGCTGATAGGTATTAAACATTCAGGCCAAAAAATGATAAATATATGAAGTCATGAATATGTTAAGTAATTTGATCCCATAATGTAACTGTGGATAAATATTTAATCTGAGAGAGGTTGCCTTATTTTAGATTTCGTGTATACATACAGGCTTTATTATTTAGTAATATATTCAAAGGTAACGGAAATAGGAGTCCACGTCTGACCTACAGCAAGGCCAGGCCGTGCCGGATGTGGCTTGTTCCTGTGGGGGTTGCAGTGGGATGGTTCCCTTTTCCTATTGCTGCCCCACAACTTTCCAGCTGTGTAGACTCTGACAAGTTCCTTCATTCTCTGAGCCTGGGTTTCCTCATCTGTCAAATAGAGCTAATGAGAAACCCCTGGGGAAGTCTGTGAGCGAGCGTGTGGGCAGCTACAGCACCTGCACATGAAGGTGCCTGTCTCCACTGCTGTTAGGCCTTCCCTGAAGTACTTAGGGATGAGGCAAGCAGAGCTCAGGGACTAGGACCAGGCCATGGAGTGAAGCCCCTGCCCCCAGCCCTAAGCAAACTCTTCCCTGGTGTCCCCTCCAGAAGCAGCTGCTGGACAGGAAAGTCTTCCCTGAGGTGGCAACAGAGAACCTGGTGAGCAGCCTCCTTCCAATGCAGGTGGAGGAGGAGCTGGAGCAGTCCCTCTGGGCTGTGATTCAGGCTCACCCAGCTGCCTCCTCCCAGCCATGCCTGACAGGAGCAATCCCCGGCAGTGAGTGCTGAGCCCTTGCTGACTCATGGCACTGCATAGACACACAGGAACAATTAGCCTCCACCCCATGGTGCTCCTAATGTGCAGCAGGAATCAGCGAAAGTTTCCTGTAAAGGACCGTGTAGTAAATATTTCAGATTCTGTGGGACCTCTGGTCTCTGTCACAACTACTCGGCTCTGCCCTTGTCCGCCAAAGGCAGCCCTAGGCAGTGCAGAAGCGAATAATCGTGGCTGTGTTCCAATAAGTATTAATTCATTTAGGTCTTTTTTGTCTTTTTCTTTTATTTATATAGGTTTAGGGTGTACATGTGCAGATTTGTTACATGGCTATACTTTGTAGTGGTAAAGTATGGGCTTTTTGTTTAACCCTCACCCAGTTAGTGTATGTAGTACCCATAAGGCAATTTTCATCCCACACCAAGCTCTGACCCTTCTGAATCTCCAGTCTATTATTCCACCCTCTGGGTTGTGAGCCCAGCACGCTTCCACTGTACCACTCTGCTATCTTATGATTCCACTCTCTATGTCCGTGTGTACTCATTACTGAGCCCACTCTTACAAATGAAAACATGCAATCTTTGACTTTCTGAGTTAGTTCGCTTAAGATAATGGCCTCCAGTTCCATCCATGTTGCTACAAAACAGATTATTTCATTCTGTCTTATGGCTGAGTAGTATTCCATGGTATATCCGTATCACATTTTATTTATCCAGTCATCAGTTGACTCCATATCTTTGCTATTGTGAATAATGCTGTGATAAACATATGAATGCAAGTATTTTTTGATATGGTTTCTTTTCCTTTGGATGGATCCCCACCAGTAGGATTGTTGGAACAAATGGTAGGTTTACTTTTAGTTCTTAGAAAAATCTCTATACAGTTTTCCATAGAGGTTGTACTAATTTACATTCTGCCAGTGTATAAGTGTTACCTTTTCACCACATCCATGCTATAGTTTTTTGACTTTTTAGTAATAGCCATTCTGACATGTAAAATGGTATCTCATTGTGGTTTCAATTTGCATTTCTCTGATGACTAGTAATGTACAGAATTTTTTCTTTTTTTTTTGGTCATTCCTATGTCTTCTTTTTATGAATATGTCTTTGCCCACTTTTTAATGTGGGTATTGGTTTTTTGTTTATCTTTTTCTTTTTCTTGTTCTGTTGTTTGAGTTCCTTGTAGATTCTGGATATTAGTCCTTTGCCAGTTGCATAGATTGTGAATATTTCCTTATTCTTTAGGTTGTCTATTTACTCGGTTAATTTTTTTTTCTTTTTTTACTCTGCAGAAGTTTTTGTTTAATTAGGTCCCATTTGTCTATTTTTGCTTTTGTTGCATTTGCTTTTGCAGTCTTAGTCATAAATTATTTGCCTAGGCCAATGTCCAAGAGAGTTTTTCTTAGGTTTTCTTCTAGAATTTTTATAGTTCCATGTCTTACATTTAAGTCTTTAATCTATCTTGAGTTTATTTTTTGTATATGGTGAGAGATAGGGATCCAGTTTCATTCTTCTGCAGGTGGCTATCCAACTTTCCCAGCACAATTTACTGAATGGAATATGCTTTCCAGTGTATGTTTTTCTCCACTTTGTTGAAGATCTGTTGGTTGTAGGTATGTGGTTTTATTTCTGGATTCTCTATTCTGTTCCACTGATCTATGTTTCTGTTTTTATACCAGCACCATGCTGTTTTGGTTACTGTAGCATTGTAGTATAATTTGGAGACAGGTAATGTCATGCCTCCAGCTTTGTTTTTTTGATTCAAGAGTGTTTTGGTTATTTGGGCTCTTTTTTGGTTCTGTATTAATTTTATTAAATGGGATTGAGTTCTTTGTTTGGTTCCTGGATTGGTTGTTAATGGTGTATAGAAATAAATGCTACTGATTTTGTACCCAAAAAATATTTGTTTATGGACACTGAAATTTAAATGTCATATAATTTTCATGTCATTAACTGCTATTTTTTTTTCAACCACTTAAAAATGTGAAATCTGTGTTTAGCTCACAGGGCCAAACAAAGGAAAGCACAGGACCAAATTTCACCCTCAGGCCACGGTTTGCAGATCCATGACCCAAATTATAAAATAAAACACGTGTTTTTTTAAAAAAGCAAGAGTTGGAGTGAGGACTTAACAATCAGTTTGACTTTGTCATAAATGCTGTGAGTTGTGGAATTCCAAAGGAGAGATGACCTAGACTGAGGTCCGTATGGTCCACTTGAGAGTCCAGACTGGGTTCTAAGGTCAGTCTTTTTTTCTTCTCAACCCCAAACTCTATCTTCATCCTGTCAGTTACTTCAGTGGGACATGGATCAGGTCTAGAAATGGGACTTCAGGGGCAGCTGGACCAAGGGTAAGGCCTTGGGCAAACCAGAAACACTATGTCAGAGGATGGAGGGCCATGAACCAGGGTAGAACCAAGAAGCTGACCCTGAGGGATGGTGCCCAGGCAGTGCTGGCCCATCAAGAAAGCCCATGGGGAGGGCCCTCCTCATCATCCTGGGTGGATCAGCTCTAAAGACCCTATCTCTTGGTTCTGCAACTGCAGAAATACTTGGCCTTGCAGACCCTGGTGAAGTGAATAATGTAGAAGAGCTCTGACCCCTTCAGCTTATTCCAGGAGGCCATGCATCCCTAAGGGACACACCAAAGCATGCTGTTGCTGTAGGATCCAGAACAAAAGAAGAGGATGGAGCAGCATCAGCAGAAGTCCAGCAGGGAGAGGAAGCACAGGCCCCACCAACTGGGGCAGCCCCCAGCGGGATGAGGGATGGGTCACACCAAGACAGTTATTTGCCTCAAGGGCTCAACATGGCAGCCTTTGAACCTAGGCAGTATTCAGATGCAAAAAATAGACACCTTTGATCCATTTTTCACATCAGAAACAAAAATTAACTCAAACTAGATTTTAGACCTAAATGTGAAAACTTAAGTGATAAAACTTGTAAGGATGAAAAATTGAGGTTCATCTTGGTCATGAAACCAAATAGAAAAATTTTCCCTGAGTCAGGTAGTGGCTGTGTGATAGGTCCTAGAATGAAGTGTGTCTGTAAGAGAGTGTGCATGAGAGAGACAGACCCACAGACCGGAGGTAAGGAGCATCTGCCTCTGGCAGTAACCTGCCCCCACAGGAGATCACACAATCTAGGGGTTGGGTGGGGACACACTCAGCATCTGATTTCAAGTATGATTGGTAAGAAGGTGAGTGATGAGCAGATGTCATGGGAAAGTGTAGCAGGGGACTGACCAGGTAGTGTGGGTCCCTGAGGAGTACCCTCTGAGCTGTCTCCTGGTGTGTGCAAAGTGACCAGGAAAGAACATTCCAGAGAGAAGAGCCCAAGGGTCTGGATCAGAGAGAGCAAGGGCAGTGGCAGATTTAGTGCCTCTTTTGTAGAAAAAAGTCCTGGGCCTGCCTGGGCACCTGGACCTCAGTTCCACTAGCAGAGTCTTTGTATGTCACTTAAGGTCTGTGAGCTCTCATGGCCCATGTCTGCTTCCTCTTGTTTTGGGGGTGACTGCCAGGCACAGGAGGTTTACCATGGTAAGGTTTGGACAAACTGAGGTAGAAAATCCCCAAGACCTGGAAAAGGCTAAAGATTTTCTGAAGAACATGAAATCCAAGTAGGCCAACCAGACACCAAAATGCAGAAGGGGATGGCCTGAAATTCATATTCAAGCTCACAGGGAGCCTTCTTAGGAGCCCAAGGTTGTGTACAGCAAGATTAAGATGGATATTTTGCCTCTAACTTTGAAGAGTGTTGTGGTCCTTTGCAGCTTTGCTGTCAGCCAACACAGAAGCTCTCAGGAAGAATTTTGAAAAAAACTATTGAGGGAGGTTTCTAGGCAATGTAGTTTAAAGTTCAAGAGCATGGGCCTCCTTTTAAGAAACTTACACAAACATATTCTCTGTTAAAGAAAACAGAGTCAACATATACAAACATGTAGAAACGTTGCCCTCATTCCTGCAAAGCTATTGTGTACAATTGTGTGTGTGTGCAGAGCATACACACACACACATACACACATATATACACATATCACACATATGTATATAGTGTTGTTTAAGTATGTTAGGTTCTACTATGCAACTAGTTCTGTAAATGCAGATATATTTTAATTTTAAATGAATGATCATAATAGAATGCATTAATATGAATTCTTCATAATAATTTATCCCCAATTGATTATTTTTCATTGGTTTCAATTTCTAAGTATTACAAACAGTTCTCTGTGAACTTGTTTTTTTTTTGGTCTTTGTACAACTAATCCTATAAGGACTAATCACAGAAATGGAACTGCACTGCCAAATGTTTGCAGTACTTAGATTCCTAGAACAGGGGTCTCCTGTTCAGAATGCTAATAAATGCTCCTTATGCCAGCTTCCTAAATCAAGTGATCATTCCTCCGTACTAATTTTAGAAATTAATAAACTGTGAGAGGCCGGGTGTGCTGGCTCATGCCTCTAATCCCAGCACTCTGGGAGGCCAAAGTGGGAGGATCGCTTGAGGTCAGGAGTTCAAGACCAGCCTGAGCAAGAGTGAGACCCTGTCTCTACTAAAAATAGAAAAATTGACCAGGCTCAGTGGCACCTGTAGTCCCAGCTACTCGGGAGGCTGAGGCCGGAGGATCACTTGAGCCCAGGAGTTTCAGGTTGCTGTGAGCTAGGCTGATGCCACAGCACTCTAGCCCAGGTGACAGAGCAAGACTCTGTCTCAAAAACAAATAAACAAAAAACAAAAACAAAAAAAAAAATGAAAGAAAGAAACTGTGAGTAGAAAATCTCTTTATTTTTATTCTTTGATCCAGGGTCTTATTAACAAGGTGAAATATTATAAAGAAAACTGGATTAGTTTTGGCTGAAGAAAGAAAAAAATTAGATGACTGAGGAAAGGGATAAAAAACACAATATAGACTAGAAAATGTGCGAGAACATCTCTGTCCCACCTTAGCATGCCCGGCTGGCTTAGGCCTTGTACATCAGGAACAGTGTTTTCTGTGCCCAGAAGATTTCTGGGCTCTTGTTCTGAGAACATCTGTCAGTTTGGGGTTTCTTTCCTCCCTCCCTCCCTCCCTCCCTTCCTTCCTTTTTTCCTTCCCTATTTATATGGATGTCAATATAAAGGAATGGATACATTATGTAAGGTGTTTTGTTCTGATTAATCAACACACTTATTATAAAAAATTTTTAAAAAGGAAAAAAAACAATCAATGGAGAAACAAAATTAACCCACTATTTCACCACTGAAAATTTACCTCCCTTAACTCCGATAGTTCCGGGCCTCTGTGTGCGATATCAGATCAAATATGGACATTTGAGTTTGGCTCTTGGATGGCGTCGCCTCTGCCCTCCCAATTCACCAATGTCACAGCTGTAAAAACTAACCGACGGGACCACCTGGTTAGTCCACCTTTCATGTCTAGAGACGGGCAGGAGTCGTAGGTGGAATGGAGAACCTCTGGCACTCCTTCTTGCACCCCAGCATCGTCTCTGACCTCTACCCCTCACTTTTCACCTTGGAAATGTCTTTGACTTGAACCTCATCCTTGTACTTCCTCTACCCCAGGCCACCAACTGTCTTCCCCATTGTTCATAGAACAAAAAACAACATGGAGCACCACAATGGCTCGTATTCATTGTGAGGATTTAATGCCCTCAGTAACTATGAGAAGAGAATCATAACTAATCCATTTTACAGATAAAGAAACTGAAGCCTAGAGAGTTAGCAACTTGGTCAATATCTCTGAGATAGGAAGTGGTCAGATCCAGGATATTAATCTATGTGCTGTAATTCCAGCACCTTGAACCAACCTTTATGCCTGCTGGCCTCAGGACTAACCAGAAAAATGAGAGTTCTGGGTCCAACTGATTTGATTTTTGTGTTGATGCATAACACCCACACCTAAAAGTATGGAATGGTAAGTGTATAGCTCAATGAATTATTCAAAACTAACACACACCGTAATCAGTACCCAGAAGAAATAGAACATTATAAACATTCAAGGAGACCCCCTTATGTTCTCATCCCAAGTCACTAAACTCTCTTTTCCAATGTTAACAGATATGCTAAATTCTGATTTGGGTTTAAAATTTTATTTAAATGGAATTATACAGAATGTACTCTTTTATGTCAGGGTACTTTATTATGTTTTAAAATTTCATGAGTAATTGTGGATGTGGCTATAATTTTTATTACTGTGTAGTATTCATCATATATGTATATGTATGCAATATCATATTTTATTATTTTCCCTATAATTTTATATGCAGAATCTAAATATGAAAAAATTTAAATATATATTTCTTTAAATGTATTTTTATATATTCATGAGAATATTTTGAGATAATGTGTTTATATAATATATATTTTGGGATAATATATGTCACATATATATACATATATATATTTGGGATATATGTATCACATTTTACTAATTCTTTCACACTTGTTTGTAGTTTGGAAAAGTACCAAGTAGTGCTGCTCTGAACATTTGTTTGTATGGTGAACAGACACAAGCATTTATTGGGTATAAACCTAAGGGTGAAATTGTTTAATCACAGAGTGTGTGGGTGTCCATCTTTAGAAGATACTATCAAAGGATTTTTTGAGATTGATTGAAACAGTTTATACACATACAGCAGCGTATGAGAGTTCCAGTTGCTCTACATCCTCACCAACACTTGATATTATCTTTAAAAAAAAATTCATCCATTGCATAGTGGTATCACATTGTGGTTTTAATTTGCATTTTTCTGATAAGTAAGAATATGGAGCAGATTTTCATGTACCTTTTTGGCCATTTGGTTATTTTGTGTGTGTGTGAAATGCCTAGCCGAGTTTATTTTTTGTTCCAGTGTGTTTTTTTTTTTTATTAATTTATCAGAGACAGTTACATATTCTTGATGTAAAATTTAGTCACATAAAAGTATGGCAAATATTTTTATCCAACTCTGTTCTTGCCTTTTTACTTTCTTAAAGGTGCATTTTGATGAAAGGAAGTTCTTAATTTTAATAAAGTCCAATTTATCAATTTTTGCTTTTATGGTTTGTGTACTTTGCATCCTAAGAAATCCTTGCCTGTTCCAAAGACATGAAAATATTATGCCAAAATATTCTCATGAATATATAAAAAATACATTTAAAGAAATACATATTTTTAAACTTTCACATTTAGACTTAAAATTCACCTGGAATTGATTTTTGTTTATAGTATGGGATAGGCGTCAAGATTAATTTCTTCCCCCCATGGATAGCCAGTTGATCCTGGCCCAGTTACTGTGAAGATGTTCTTCTCCCCACTGCCCTACTGTGCCTATTTTGTCATCTACAAAATATCGAAATGTGTGGGTCTGAGTTAAATTCTCTATTCTAATTCTCCTGTGCCTATCCTTGCACTACTGAAATACATGACCTTGATTACTGCCGTTTTAATTTAAGTGTAAACATCTGACAGTGTAAGATCTCCTACTTTGTTCTTCTTCATAATTTCTTGATTGTTCTTGGCCCCTATTTCTATGTAAATTTTGAAATTGCCTAATCAGTTTTCAAAAGATAGCTGCTGACATACTTTATTGTGGCTGTTTGAACCTGTAGATAAATTTGGAGAGAAGTGGCATCTTAATAATACATAGGAAATAAAACCCACCAAGCAAACAAACACCACCAAGAAAACCAATCCAAACCAAAATTAAACACCAATAAAAACAGATAACAAACTATGAATAAATATTTATAACTCATATCACAAAGGGGCTCAAATTCTCACTATATAAGTAACTCCTAGAAATTGATAAGAAAATAAACCACAAGGTAGAAAATTTGATAAAGGCAATAACCCACAGTTCACAGAAAAAGAACTCTCAAGAGATTTTAAAATATGAGAATATGCTCAAACTCAGTCATAGTATAAAAAAATTGTCAAATCCAAAGTTTGACAACACACTCTAGCACCCTGTGGTCTCACTTGAATGCACTGGTGTTGCCCACCTGCTCCAAAAGTCATGGAGCACAAAGAGCAGGCAGAGGCTGATGGTGAAGAATCACACAGCACTGGCCTCAGGAGCAGAGCTTTGGTCACACAGTGTATACCCACTTGACCTCTGACAGCAGACCTGGCTTCCCCGTGGCCCATGTCTACAGCACAGGCCATGTCAGGAGGCCTGTGCACCAACGTGTGACTGAGCCCAGCCCACTCTGACACCCTGTCTGGTGTTGACGGATCCTGACACCATGTCCTCACTGAACACATACTTATTCAACTCCTCATTGCACAATTGGGAAACTGAGGCACAAAAAGAGGAAGGGACTGGCTCATTCCAAGGGGGTGGACAGAGTACAGAGTATTAGGAAGTACTCTGGCTTCCTAGGCTTTGGCCCCACCTTCTCCCATCAGGTTTTTTTTTAAGCGAAAGCCTCTAAGAACCTGGGGAAGCCTTACTCACTCCCTCCCCACCTGTGGCCACATCCCCTTCCACATGCCCACACGAGCACAGACACACACACATGCACAGTGACTTCACAGGTGGGGACCATGGATGTGGGGTCACAGAAGAAGTAAATGCCACAGATGTGACAAGAAGAAAAACTGGAGGCAGTTGTGCCATGAAACTGGGGTATCCACTCTCCTAGCTACATGCCCAGAGGCCAAGAGTATGAGCAGGAGGAGCCTCCAGGTCCCCGCAATTCTGCCTGGACTGGGGCCACACCTGACACAACCTTGAGAGGACAGGACTGGGGTGCTGCCATCACCTCTGTGGGCACCTGAAGCCAGGATGAGCCTGGTGTAGAAAGGATATAGGAGGGAAACCCTCAGGTTCCTCCTGTATAGATTGGGGTGTTTGGAGTGGGTGACCCCAAGGGTTCCACATGATCACAAGTATCTGCTGGTCTTGGTTCTCCTTGGGTGACCCACTGTGCTCTGAGACTCTAGGAAAGTGCATTCCACTCCCCAGAGATCCTTCAGAACACAGAGAGGATTGGGGGTTTGAGTGGATGGACACGTGGGGTACGGGGGCATGTTGTAGAGCACTGGACACTGAGTGTCAGGCCCAGGGAACATACAACTTCCCATTGGATCCTTGAGGTGCTCATTTGGAAGGTGGTAAAAATCATTGCCCTGGCTGAGGTGAGGATGCCTCATGAATGAGCTGCACACCCAGGAGGTGGAGGCAAAGAGGGGACAAGGGAGGTTCCTAAGGTCCCACTTCCTGCCCTTGGAGCAAGCAGATCCTGCTCCTTGGCCCCCTGGAACCCTAAGAGCCGCTATCTTGAGGACCCCCAGATGCAAGTGCTGTTCTATCCTGTAAAGCTTCTGCCCGGGGCTGCACTGCTAGCGTTGGCCACCAGGGGGCAGAAGACGCCTCCTTCTCTGGTCCCCACAGAGCTTGGCAGGAGCCGCTGGGGCCAGGAGAGTCACGCCGAGGTCATTCTGGCCACTCCCTGCCTCAGACCCAACTTGGACTCCCTGTTATTGTCAATGATCTGCACATAATCCGGTGGTCAGAAGCAGGAAGGGGGCTTTGAGACCCCTTATTTATTCACCTGCAACACTGCCCTGAGCACTCACCTGTGCCAGGTGCCCTGCTGGGCCCAGCACGCGGAGCTGAAAATGACAAGCTTTTCCCCCAAAGGAGCCCACAGTCTGGGGACAGCTGCACAAAACATGTGGAAGAAAGAGCGAGGGCCATAGTGAAAACAAAGCCTGATGCTGGCAGGGAGGACTGGGGAGTCACTGTGTTGGGTCCAAAATGCCTCACTGAGGCGACATGCCGTGACAGAATGACAAGAGCCAGCCCTGCACAAGCCTGGGAACTGTGTCAGGGAGGAGCCAGCCTGGTGCAGAGTTGCAGGTGGGGTTTGCAGAGGAGGATGGAAAGGGGCCAGTGAGGCTGGAGGAGCCTGGGGGGAGGAGCAGAGGGAGGAGGGTCCTGGGCCTGGGAGAGGAGGGGAGTGACCTGCTCTTCCCCGACAACACTAACCCCAAACTTACCACCTTTACACAACGAATACTTCATATCTCACAATTTGCGTGGACCAGAATCTGGGCACAGCTGAGCTGGTGCCTCTGCCTCAAGGTGTCTCAAAGGCTGGGGCTGTGGCCTCCACTGAAGCTGGGCTGTGGGGGATCAGCTTCCAACTCACACACGTGGGGACTGGGAGGAATCAGTGTGGACTGAGAGCCTGAGTTCCTTTTGGTCCTCTCGGTTTCACCCCTTCAGTTCTCTGCCATTCAGCCTCTCCACAGGGCAGCTTGTAACACTGGATCTTGCTCCCCCAATTTGAAGAATACAATGGGGGGGGTGGGAGAGTCTGATGGAGTGAACACAGGAGAGAGTAATTGAGAAGGAAATAACAACTGTTTGGGTACTAAGCTCTTGGAAGTCCCAGTGGATTGAGTGTTTCTGTCCTCTCCAAATCCATGTGCAGAAATCCTTATCCCCCATGTGATGACATCAGGAGATGGGTCCACTGGGAAATAATCAGGTCCTGAGGATGGAGCCCTCATGATTGGGACTGCTGGCTTTATACAGGAAGCCCAGAGAGCTCTCTCCCCACCTCTCTGCCAGGTGAGGCTAAAACCTGACATCTGCAGCCTGCAATTAAAATGAGAGTCCTCACCAGAGCCCAACCATGCTGGTACCCAGACCCAAAACTTTCAGGCTGCAGAACTATGAAAAATTACATTCTGTTGTTTATAAGCTACCCAGCCTATGGTCTCTGCTATGGCAGCCTGAACTAGGACAGAAGTGACAGCCAATCATTTGTGTGGTTTTCTGTGGGTCAGAAGCGAGTCAGTAACCACCTCGTTCTGTGAGCCTTCATAGAGGCTGCACACCACACAGGCCGAGATGAGGTACGTGGATCTGATTCTAAATATAACGGGAAGGCACTAGAACATTTGATGTCAGAGGATTGTTAACCAAGCCACGATGGGGGGGTTCAATGTTACTTGCTGCACAGAAATCCAATTACTGAGATGAGGGCTGTCAAGGAAGAAAGGATTTATTGCAGAAGATGTGTCTGCTGTTAGGCAGAGTAATGAACTGCCTCCCTGACCAACAGGGTCAGGGTTTTTTTCTGGAGGTGCAATGAATAATGCATGAGGGGAGTGAGCATCATTACGTTTGGGGCAGAGGGCAGGGCACGCAAGTGCCATGAGAAATCATGCTAGTACATACATCCTATGATAAAAAACTGGTGGATAAGTCCCTCCCAGGGCAGGGATGTGAGTATTATGAGCCAGGGGGTAATACTGGTCATTCTTTCAGCCTTGTGTGCAGGCTCAGTGGGTCCTTGGGCACAATCTGTGGTGGAGCATCACTTGTCTTGTCTTCTTGTGAGGTTTTATAGTTATCTCATGGCAGCAAGGAGGTTCCACCATTTCTGCTAAGGAAACTCAAAAGGGAATGCATCAGTGCAACACAAATTTACAAAGTTCTGGTCAGCAAATCTTACTGGTCTGTGAACTTGAAACATAAGAGGAGAAGAAAAAAAAACTATAAAAATGTTTTCTTGCTTATGGAGCTGGTTACAGGATGAGAATATCTGAATTTCATTCCATTTCAACCTCTGACTGATACAGAATGACAAATGAGGCCCAGAGGAGAAGTGACTGTCCCAGTATCACACAGCTGGGCCCGGGACTGAGGTGCATTCCATGCTACCTCCCACCCTCTTGTCATTCTTTCATCTCTAAGTTTGTGCATATCTACATGTGACACCAACTCAGATGTTTTACAAGTTTTACCTCATATACACCTGGTGAGTTCCCGAGGAAGAAGGTGCTAGCATGATCCCCCCTGTGCACACTGGGAGGCTGAAGAGGCCCTGAAACACAAAAGGACTTGTCTAGGGTCATGTAAATTGTGTAAAAAAAAAAAAAAAAAAAAAAGGGATGTTTTCACCTCAAAATTTGCATCCCTGGCTGCATTCAGGTTTTCCAAGGGGACTGAGGAGGGGCTCTGTTTGCAGGTAAGGAGGTGACAGTCAGCAGCCCAGTGGGGCCTTTGGGTAGGTCTTATGGAAGGAATGGGCCCAAGTGACGAAACCTTGAAGAAATAACCTCACTTCCTTGGTGACAGACCCCAACAGAACTGAGAACTCTGGCAACCAGATGCCCACATTCTAGAGACAGCCCCGTTTCCAGCTCACTCAATGGGAGACACTCAAGAGAGGAAGATGTCACTTTGCTGTATCCTGATGTTGAAAGGCTGTCTCCTCAGGATTCCCTGAAGTGAGAGCCCTTACTGATGATGCAGATGTCCACTCAGCCCTCACCCCCGATGCCTCTGGCCATAGGGCAAAGGGCACCCCCTGCAGGCCCATCCAAGCCAGGCCTCACCTGTGATCCCATCTGGGCAGCCCCCACCCCTCCCCATCACCAGGTGTTAGAGGAGGAAGAGAAGAGGAGGCCCTTCCTGGAAGGGAGCGGGTTGTCAGGTGCAGGAAGCCTGGTGCGTCTGTCAGTTTCATACTCCAGGTCACGGCTGCCAGGATGGGAAGGTGAGTATTGGGGACCAAGTTTGTCTGCTCATATGTTAATACCAAGACTTTAAGTTGTCATCTGGTTTTCTCCCTGGCTGGATGTCTACGCAGATTTCCTATCTGCATGATCTGAGGAGTAGAACTTCTAATGGGGGTGCTCCCCTGTGGGGCTAGCCACACAGGCCACTGATGACTCTTGGTTGAACTATCTTTGCAGAGCTCCACACAGGAGATCAGTGAAGAGCGTTTTAATGGATTAAACTTCTTCACCTCACTGGATGAAGCACAGGTGCTTGAGGCTACCAACTGTGGCCAGTGCTAGGCTGGGGTGAGGGTGGGCACAGAGAAGTCTCCACAGACAGGGACCCAAGAAGATCAGGGTACATCAAGAACCCAGATCTGAATATGGGGACTCCCTGGGCTCTGTCCTAGGGTTTTCTCACTTGAGTGACCAACAGTCCCCTCCCAAGGGAATTTGGCCTCCATTAGTTCCCAGTGGAAACTTGGTTAGGTGCACGGTTCCTGTTCACATACTTGTAGGAATATCAGAGAAAACACTTTTGTGTTGTTTTCACTTTACACTAGGCCATGAGTATGTTTGCATGTTGCTACTGCTTTTGTGTTTAACTACACACCCTAGGTATTTCCTGAAGCAGGCAGCTCCACTGCCCTGCCAGACCTACCACAAGACTTAAAGGCCAACACACTTAGGGCAGTTTTTACACAAAAAGGGGGGACTACACTAAAAGGGGGTTAGGATACTCTGTGCACTTGTCTATGTGTCATCTCACAGAACTCACCCCTGCAGCCCCGCCAGGGCAGGAGCTGTGATCTCACATGTCTTCATTATCTTCATTATATTCCAGGACAGAGGACGTTTCCCACCGTATTTCAGCCTTTCAATGCCGGTGGAGCCTGAGACGATAAAATTCTATTTCCACGTCAGCTGTGCTGCAGGAACATCCTGTGTGTTCCTAATAGGCTGTGACAATTTCTTAGGGCTGACATAACATGGCACCACAGACTGACGGGCTTTAACAATGGAAATTTAGTTTCTCACAATTCTGCAGGCTAGAAATCCCACACCAAGTTGTTGGCTGGGGTGTTTTCTCTGAGGCCTCATTCCTTGGCTTGCAGATGTCCATCTTCTCTGTGTTCACAGGGTCTTCTCTTGCGCTTCTGTGTCTTAACTGCCTGTTTTTATGAGTCCAGACCTTCTGGATGAGGGTCCACCTCAAATAACTCAACCTTAATTACTTTTTTAAGACCCGTATGTCCAAATACAATCACATTCTCAGGCACTGGGTGTTAGAACATCCTTTTATGAATTTTGGGGAGAGGATACAATTTATTCCATAAAATATACAAATCCCCTGCAGAAGACAGACTCCCAGGAAAGGGATTACTGAGTGAAAGTGTATGCATGTGCACAATTTTAATATTAAATAGCTATAGTCAGATGACTTTCCAAAAGTGCTGTGGCAGGTACATTGTCACCTGCAGTTTCTGAACGTAGCTGCTTCTCTGCATCCAGCCTCCCCTGGCTGTTAACATTCTATTATTTTTTTGCCAATCTGGTGTCCCCGTGTCAAGTAAATCATGTTGTTTCACTGTTCCTTTCAGTCCAATTTCTCCACTGATACGTGACAGTCACCTCCCAGTTGTTTAATATCTATCTGGGTTTTCCTTTCCTGAGTCATCTCAGACCCTTGGCCCTGTGATGGGTTTTCTCGACCCTGAAGTCTCCCAGCATTGGCTCTTCACCAGATCTGGGACTGCTGTAGCTCAGTTTCTCAACAGTCCTTTAATGTAAATGAAACAAAAAAATATGTTGCCTTAAGTCAAGAGGGTTTTTATAGAGTGTCCTGCCCTGCGCAATATTATCTAAAATGTGAAGAAAATGAGGCTTCCCAGGCCCTTCCACTCCATGTCAAGAGCACAGAGAGCCTCAGGGAGCCTAGGGAGAATTTCATGCAGCCCTCACTGTGGAAGGTCCTCAGTTCTGACCCATGTGCTGGTGAACAGCCATTTCACACCCCAAAACCTGTGTGTTTTCTCATCTCTATAATAAGGATGTGCTTTTGAAGACTCAGAGGGATAAAGCTCTTCAGACAGGCTACTGATACAGGTGAGTGTTGTTGCACCACAACTGACAAAATATCTTCAAGGTATCTTCAAGTTGTCAATAAGTTAATCATTCTCCACCCCCACATGAAATTTTACTTTGAAAGCCTAGAACATTTTTCAACATGGACACCCATGTCCTCCACATGCACAAGTCCTTACAGAGTTGGTCCAGGTCTGAGCTTCAGACCCCACTCCTTCAGTGGACTGGGGCACTGCCACTGATCCTATATCCTGTCTTGTCCCCCCAGTATAAAAATAAGTCTCCCTGAACTAGACGAGACCTGCATAACATGGACCCATCATCCAGGAACAAAGGAGAAACTGCTGGCATCCCTGGTTCCAGACTTCCAGAGATAAACCATGCCCTCCTTCACCACCTTCATGGGCTCCACCGTTCCTGGAGCAGCTGTTCATCAGGTGAGCATCTGTTTCCTCCAAGGTACAGTGGTGACTCTGTCACTTGCTAAGTTTGTCTTGGGGATGTCACTGCAGCCCTCTGAACCTTAATTTGCTCCTCAAGAAATGGGGTGATAACAAGATGAAACTAATAACATTCTTGTAGGGACTAAATAGCATAACACATGTCAAGTGGCTTCCTGTAGAAATGCTGCTGGGCCTGCTCTGGTTGTTCATTTTTATGATGTTTCTCTGTCCTCACTAAAGAATCCCTCTGCCTCATGCTTCAATGGCCCATGTCCCTGTATGTTTGGAAAAACACATAGAAGGCAAATCTAGTTTTGCTTTTTGTAAAGGAGGTTTAAGATTTCTTCTAGCTGGTCTTGGTCCTCAACACAGGGTCCCTGGGTGCTGGGAGAGAGGACCCAGGCCCATGCAGATACCTGGGAAGACTCTGGATGGGCTTTATTCATTTAACACACATATGTTAAGCACTTAATTTGTATAGTTGCTTTTGCAGATCTTTGGAGTAATTCAATAAGCAAAAGAGATGAAAATCCCTGGGTCTCAATTTTATTCATGGAGTCAGACACTCACAGTAGACATAATAAGAGGGTCATGTCCACAGAATGTGAGATGTGATGCCCTCAGGGCCTCCCCTAGGTATGGCTACATCCACACAGATTCTTCACTGAACTAACAAAAAAGTTTTAAAATTCATGTTACCACAGAAGACCCTGAATAGTATAAGCAACGGAGCACAAAGAACAAAGCTGAAGGCATCATGCTACTTGACTTTGAAATATACTACAAGCTATAGTAACCCAAACAGTATGGTATTGGCATGAAAACAGACACATAGGACAATGGAGCAGAATAGAGAGCCCAGAAATGAATCTATGCATTTAAAGCTAACTTTAGACAAAGGTACAAGGAAACACAATGGGGAAGGGACAGTTTCCTCAATAAATGATATTGGGAAAATTGGATGTTGACATGCAAAACAATTAAATGAGACCCTCATCTCAGAGCATATATAAAAATTAACTCAAAATGCACTAACTACTTAAATGTAAGATCTGAGTCTCTAAAACTACTGTAAGAAAACATAGGATGATAGCTTCATAACATTGATCTGGACAATGATTTTTGTGTGTTTAACCTTAAAATCCTGGGCAACAAAAGTAAAAATATACAAATGAGAGTACTTCAAACTAAAACATTTCTACACATCAACAGATACAGTCAACAGAATGATGAGACAACATAGAATTTGGAGAAAATATGTAAATTATTCACCTGATAAGGAATTAATATCCAAAATATATGAGAAATTCAACTATAAAACAAAAATCCAGTAACTATTTAAAAATGGGCAAAAGACCTATACAGACATTTCAAAAGTGACAGAAGAAATACAAATGGCCAATAGATGCAAGAAAAAATGCTCAACATCAATGATCAGAGAAAGACAAATCTAAACCAATATATCAACTCACTCTTGTTAGAATGACTACTATTAAAAATACAAATGATAGTAAGTGTTGGAGAAAATGTGGAGAAAAGGGAACACTTGCATGCTGTTGGTGTGAATGTAAATCGGTACAGACATTATGGAAAACAGTACAGAGATTACTCAAAATATTAAAAATAAAACTACCATGTAACATAGCAGTCACACTATTGAGTATTTATAAAAAAAAATAAATAAAATCAGTATGTTGAAGAGACATCTGCACTCCCATGTTTACTACAGGCATATTCACAATAACCAAGATATGGAATTAACACAAATGTCCATTATTAAATTAATGGATAAAGAAAATATGGTACACAAACCAAATGGAATACTATTTATCCATTAAAAAATCCTGTAATTTTTTTTGTCACATGGATGAACCTGGAGATTATGTTAATTGAAATGAGCAATATACAGAAGTATAAACACCCCATGATTTCACTCATATGTGGAATCTAAATAAATTTAATCTCATTGAAGTAGAGAATAGCATGGTGTTACTAGAGTCTTGGGTTCTTAGAGGGGAGATGTCTGTCAAAGGATACATATTTACAATTAGATAGGAGGAATAAGTTCAAGAGATCTATCGTACAGCCTGGTGAATACAGTTAATGATATATTGTATCTTTGAAAAATGCTAAGACAACTAATAAGTGTTCTCACCACCAAAAAGTTAACTGTGAGGTAAAGCATTTGCTAATTAGCTAGAATTAAGCATTTGACAATGTATACATTTGCCAAAACATCATGTTTTACATGATAAACACATACAATTTTGTTAATTTAAAAAAGAATAATTTAAAAAATATTATGGTAGGATAGCAGTATTCCAAACACTGAGTCTATGTCTTTGTCATTAGCTTAGCTAAACTATATTTTAAAATGTATATTTTGTGATGTTTTTGTCATTCCAGTACAGTCATATGCACAGGAACTGATATTTGCCAGCGTGTGTAGGACCTACCACAGAACATGGCAGTGGCCAATGTACTTTAGGGCTTTTGCTTTAACCTCAGGTCACTTAGATTTTCTGGTGCTGATGGTGATAATATGGAAGACAGTAAAGTTGAAGGTGGTGATAATGGTTCTATCTCTGACCACTCTGTGGATATGAAAAACAGTTTTGCATCCAAAATCACTGAAGTTCAATGTCTCAATTCAAAATGTGCCATGATCTCTGAGATTTTTCTACAGAAAATGAATAAGGACTTGGCTATATTTAGGTGACTAAGAATGAAAACAGTGGACTGTGAACTGCTCCCATTAAAATAAAGAAGGATATAATAATATGAGTGAAAAATTCCCCAAAGATTGTAATAATGATATGGAAAAGAAAGATTATTCCAAATTTTAAATCCACATACACCATTCTATTGTTGTCCAACAAATATGCACACCCAAAAATAGAAGAATCTGCATAGAAACAAATGTTGTGATATAGGTATTTCATTAAAAAACTAAATTGTAATTTCATCACTTACCATTAACTTTCCTAATGATTTTATTTCTGTGATGTGTTTAATCTTAAGAAATGTTCAAATTATGATGTTTTTCTCTACATATCATTTACAATATATTAAGACCCACTGTTATTAATGCTGCATCTAGTGTAACTAATTTAATATTTTTCACACTTTGGGTTAGGATCTAATAACATATTTCTTTTACAAAGATAAACAATGCTAACAGATTTACCCTCTGGTCCATGGACACTCCCTCCTTCCCTTCTCAATTAATTGATCAGAATGTTTCATATATACCCCATAAATGCTAAACTCTCCAGATAAAACTCTCCATATAAAAACAATTTTTTACCACATTAAAAAAATCCAAACTTATCTTCAGAACCTAAAATTTACTGAGTGAAATGACATGCGGTGCAGAACAGTGAGAGAGCTGTTAGCCATAACCCAAGACAGACAGACAAGGGCTGAGATGCATGTTGTAGTTGGAGAAGAACATAAAGAGACAGCAAAGAACTGGAGATAATTAGAAAATAAAAGCAGAATTTCTGTTTATTCAGACAGAGTCAATTGTGTAGCATGGGGACTGTCCTTGTCTCATGTCAATGATCAGTGCCATCTCTACACGTGGCTATTTTCCATCTCTCATATGGAGCCACAAACTCACTCCAACAGGAACACTTACTGCTAATTATGGAGCATCTACTACACGCTGAGTGCTGTCTTGAGTTTGCCCACTTCATATAAATGTCAAAATAACCCATGACTTTTGAAGCCTCTCCAGTTTTACCTAAATGATTTGGTCCAATAAAGTCAACCAACTCAGTTATGTCAATTATAAAAAGTGAAACTAATAATAACTAAAGAAAAATGAGCTCAAGTAGGAGTCTTCAACTGAGATAAAAAATGGAATATGAATTAATGCAATTTAACTTAATACAATGCCTGTGGAATTACATTTTCAAATTATTTTTTGAGCACCGTTAAACTTCATAGATGTCATTCTTATAATCTCTTAGCAGGTCATACAAAAAATACTTCATATACTTTGGAAGAAGTAAATTATATACTAGGTCTAGTGTGAGTAAGAGACAATAAGAACCACAGGATTTTCATGGGAGAGAAATGAATTTAATACAAATCAGAGAAAACATACTTATTTACAGAATCTTCGAGGTTTCTACTTTGCTAGTAAATTATTAACATTTTTGAAATTACCTGTTTTGTTCCAATATATTATAATACTTTCCTTCTCAAAACAGGTACACACTAACATAAACACAATTACTTTCTGCATAACCCTCTTACAACTTAAGTTTATCTTTAGAGTGATATACTTCCGTATTTGACTCCATGTAAGTATAAAATAAAAGTATGTATGTGCTTTGCAGGCCACAGAGGTCACATATTCAAAGAAAAATGTAGGATGAAATTTTGCAAATAGTCATTCAGTACTCAGGAATATATGCTTTTGATTATACATCCTATATAATCTTCATTATAACCAACATAATGACACTTTAGCTACATAAAGAATAAAAATATAACCTATGGAAGTGATATTTTTCAAATTATTTGAAGGTTAAAGCCTATTGGAATAAAAGTCACTAAAGATGTTATTCCACTATGTTGACCAATAATATGTTGTTATCATCTGTTACTTACAACCTTGAATAAGGTGGGATAGGTTGATGTTGGTGGCAGGATAACACTTCATTCTATGCAAAATACTCTTAACACATTAAATACAATTCTGTTTTATTGAAACAAATAAAGCTCACACATACAAAAAGCATTTCAAAATCAACTGTATTTTAGTACCTTAATATCCAGTTGGTAAAACAATTTACTTCTCAAATTCAAAATGTTTCTAACTACAATGGAGAAGAATATTACTCTGAACAGCCACCTTTGACATCACTTACAGTGCTTTTATAAGTCAATCACAAAGAGCCTCTCCAGTTAGATTTTCTTCACGCATCTTACATTTAAGTGTCCTTTATATTCCTTGGTAGAGTATATTTAATGATACCCACCTAGTTTAGAAGGAACTTTTATAGTTTTGATGTAGCAAAAATTGACCACATGCTTTCACAAAAACTCTAAAAATGAAGGCACAGCATCAGGTAATTTGAAAGTTAAATTTTATCAATATATAATTTTCAAAATAATCTAAAATTTTTAATGCAAAAAAGTATACTTTGAATGTAATTCTAATTCACCATAAAATCAGTCTCTTTTTAAACATACATATATAATTACCTAACAATTTTAAGGTTGGATTATTCTCTATAATCAACACTCTGTTTTTGTACAATATACATTTGTAAAGTTTGTCTCCAATGTAAATTCTCTGAACTTAAAGTTTGAGCAACAGATGAAGGGTTTCATTCCAGTACAAATTTTCCTGTGCACAATAAGGTCTGCGATAGAAGTAAAAGTATTGTACTACTCTTTATAGTTGTGATATTTTTTCTCAGTATAAACACTTTGATACACTCTAATATTTTTATTTTCTGAAAGGGATTTTGACAGTTGTTACATTTACACCACTGTTACCCAGTATGACTCTCTGATGTCAAATAATATGTGAAAGGTTATTAACGGCTTTCCCACTTTCTTCACCTTTGTAGGATGTTTCTCAGGTATGAATTCCCTCATGTATAGTAAGGGAAGAGCACAAGGTAAAGTCTTTGCCACATTCTTCACGTTTGTAGGTATTCTCTTGTATGAATTCTCTTATGTACAGAAAGATGTGAGTACTGGTTAAAGGCTTTGCCACATTCTTCACATCTGTAGGGTTTCTCTCCTGTATGAATTATCTTATGTTTAGTAAGGTGTGAGCGTTGATTAAACACTTTGCCACATTCTTCACATTTGTAGGGTTTCTCTCCAGTATGAATTCTCTTATGTGCAGTAAGGTTTGAGCAATGATTAAAGACTTTGCCACATTCTTCACATTTGTTGGGTTTCTCCCCAGTATGAATTCTCTTATGTTTAGTAAGGACTGAGCCTTGATTAAAGGCTTTGCCACATTCCTCACATTTGTAGGGTTTTTCTCTGGTATGAATTCTCTTGTGTATAATAAGGCTTGAGGTGCGGTTAAAAGCTTTGTCACATTCTTCACATTTATAGGGTTTCTCTCCGGTATGAATTCTCTTATGATTAGTAAGGTCTGAGCAACTGTTAAAGGCTTTGCCACATTGTTCACATTTGTAAGGTTTCTCTCCAGTATGAATTCTCTTATGTTTAGTCAAGTCTGAGACTTGATTAAAGACTTTGCCACACTGTTCACATTTGTAGGGTTTCTCTCCAGTATGAATTCTCTTATGCTTAGTAAGGACTGAGAAATGATTAAAGGATTTGCCGCATTCTTCACATTTGTAGGGTTTTTCTTTGGTATGAATTCTCTTATGTATACTAAGGTTTGAGCAACAGTGAAAGGCTTTGCCACATTGTTCACATTTGTAGGGTTTCTCCCCGGTATGAATTCTCTTATGTTTAGTAAGGTCTGAGCAACGGTTAAAGGCTTTGCCACACTGTTCACATCTGTAGGGTTTCTCCCCGGTATGAATTCTCTTATGTTTAGTAAGTTCTGAACACTGGTTAAAGGCTTTGCCACATTGTTCACATTTGTAAGGTTTCTCTCCAGTATGAATTATTTCATGCACAGAAAGGTATGAGTAGTTGTTAAAGGCATTGCCACATTGTTCACATTCACAGGATTTTTCTCTGGTATGCATTCTCTTACATATACTAAGGTTTGAGCTGTGGCTAAAAGCTATGCCACATTCTTCACATTTGTAAGGTTTCTGTCCAGTATGAATCCTCTTATGTTCAGTAATGTGTAAGCATTGGTTTAAGGACTCCCCACATTTTTTACATTTAAAATATTTCCCTACACTATGTCTCATCTTATATCTATTTAAATTTGACAAGTTTTGGAAGACTTTCAAACAGTTATTACACTGGAAGATTTTGCTGTGGGTAGTTGTTGAACATTGCTTAAGTCCATTAAAACATCCTTTTTGCTTCTTACACTCATCCACACTTTCCCAGTCTGTCGTTAAGTTTAAATTCTCAAGTCCACAGCTTTCATATCTTCCCAGTACCACTTTTTGGAATGAAACATTTATTCCCTGCTCTGGCAAATGGTCATGGGTGGAATGAGAAGACATAGCTGAAAGAAATTTTAAAAATAACAAATTATCCCACTTACTTTTTTTCAGAATCAGATGAATATACATTGCAAACTTAATATGTGAAATTATACCAAGCACATTAGCAAAATGGCATAATACAATACACAGGCTCTAATTATCTTTTAGATAAATAAATGTAAAAAACCTATACTGGCCAAATTGATTTGTGGGAATTCTAAAAACCAGGTAAGTGTTTGTAGCACAATTGATGAGCACAATGCCAAGAGCCACGGAGAAGAGGAAGAAAAGTTTGTTATGTTTACCCACAATGGCCTATTCTTTTTAACACAGCATGGTGTATATAGAAGTAAACTCACAACTCTCAGCTTCTCCCTCAATAAAGAAAACAGTGACACCTGTGTCCATTCATCTGACTTTTGGGGGCCATTTGAAAGACTGGTTACTGTCTCCCGTAACACAGAGTGCTGAAGGGAATGGTACTATAGCTTGAAACACAGACTGTGTGTACTGAAACCAAAGGTAAAAGACTGTTACAGCAGCAGAGAGACTTCAGTGCCACAGAGAGCAGGTGTAGCAAACAATGACAAGCTCTTAAGAAGAAATGTGGGAATACTGCTTTAACGGGAAAATAAACACTCAATTTTACAGAAGAAACATCCTCAGAACAGATTTGAGGCTCCATGAATGTCTAGTACAGTTAGTTGATGTTAGAGTCCCCCAGAACAAACCCACTTTTTAAAGTTTGTGAAAGGTGGCTTTTTTTTAATCCTCAAATCTCAACCAAAGATTCCAACATATACAAAATATCAGGGTAACATAGCCCAACCAAAGAAACAAAATAAATAATCAGAAATCAGCCATATAGCAATGGAGAGGTATAAATTATCTGAAAATATTAAAAATATCCATCAGAATGACGTTGAATGAGTGAAATGCAAACAATACAGACAACTAAATAAAATCAAGAAAATGAGAATATCAACAAAAAAATAAAGGCATAAAAAGAAACAAGTTGTGAAGCTGAAGAATACAATTATAAATGACTGAGATATTCTCAAATATAAGAAAAAAGCCATAAAAAGTTAAGAAGCTCAACATACTTCAGCTAGGATAAACACAGAGACCTGTAACAAAACAGATTATAAGCAAACTTGTGAAAGTCATACACAAGAAGAGAATATGGAAAACAGCAAAAGTGATGTGTCATCTATAAGCATGCTCCTCTGAGATTACTAGTGGATTTATCAACAGACAACTTTCATGCCAGAAAAGAGTTGGGTGATATAGTCAAAATGGTTAAGGAACACAAACTTCAAAGCAGAAATACTATATCCAGCAAAACTTCCCTTCTAAATGAAGAAAAAATAAAGACTTATAAAGATAACTAAACAATAAAAAAGTTTATCACCACTAGACCTCCCCCACAAGAAATGCCAAAGGGAGCCACTTTCATTGGAAACAAAAAGATACTAAAAAATAACACAAAATCATATGAAAATAAATAAATCTCTGGGAAAGATACATAAGCACACCTAAGTAAATTCCATAGTATTAAAATGATGGTACAGAAAACACTTTTAATCATGCTCTAAATTTGAAAATAAAAACAGAAAAATAATACTAAACCTCTGTTAATGGGTCTACAATGTAACAAGATATAATTGGTGATGTCAATAACAAGTTGAGGGCAAATGTAATGAGGAAGAATTTTTATATGCAACTAAAGTTAAGTTGTTACCAGATTAAAATATATTGTTGTAACATAGGAAGTTTTGTGTAATTGCCATAGTAACCACAATGAAAATACCTATAGAGATATACTAAAATAATATGAAGTATAAGCATATAACTACAAAAATCAATGAGACACAAAGGAAGACAGAAAAGACAAAAAGAGGAAAAAAAATAGCTACCAGAATCAAAGAAAGCAACTAATAAAATGGCTAAAGTAAGTCCTTCCCTTTCGCAAAATTATATAAATAATCATGGACTAAACACAAGCAAATTGAATAAAGATAGGGATTTAAGGAAATAATAAAAAACAAGATCCAAGTATATACTGTCTACAAGAGACTCACCTTAGGTCAAAGAACAAAAATGGACCAAAAGTGGCAAAAAAAAAAAAAAAAAGTATTCCATGCAAATATTGAGGTCACAATTAGGCACAATATATTTTGTGGCAAAACTTGTCCTATTTTATAAAATATACTTTAAGTTAAAATTGTCTCAAAATGCACAGAAGGATATTAAATAATAATAAAAACATTCATTCACTGGGAAAGTACAATTTATTTTTCTATTTTTATATTTACATATACATAATATATAAAAAATATAAAACATATGTGTGTGTATGTTTATGGCATGTATGTATGTGTGTTGCCAAATATATAAAGCAAACATTGACAGAATTGAAGCAAGAAATACACAAAAATATAATAATGGTAGGATATTTCAGTATCCCACCTTTGGTAATGAATAATAATGCAAGACATAATGTTAACAATGGAACAGACAACTTAAAAGCACTATAAAGCAATTATAGAGAACATCCCACACAACAACAGAGAATACACAATCTTCTCAACAGCTCATAAAACATTCTTCCAGATAGATCTGTTAGGCTATAAAACAATCCTTTACAAATTTTTGAAAACTTAGATCTTGCAAACCATTATTTATAATAAAAATGGAATCAAACTAGAAATCAGTAACAGAAGGAAAACCAGAAAACCCACAGATAAATGAAAATTAAGTGACACACTCTTGAGCATGCCCTTGTTCAAGGATTGGAAGACTTAATATTGTGAAGATGTCCATACTGCCCCAAATGATCTACAAATTCAAAGCAATCTCTTTAAAATAATCAATGTCATATTACACAAAAAGAAAAGAAAAAGCAATTCAAAAATTGTATTCAATGTCAAAGTACCACAAAGAACCCAAACAATCTTCAAAAAAAGAAACAATGTTAGAGGCATCACACTTTCTGATTTCAAGACTTGTTATAAAGGTAAAGTAATCAAAGCAGTTTGCTACGGGCATAAAGGCAGACAACTAGACCAATGAGAGAAAATGTAGGACAGACATAAAACCCTCACATATATGGTCAAAATAAGAGTTACCTGCACATCCATACTTATTGTAGCATTATTCACAAAAGCCAATAGGTGAAAATAACCCAAACTTGCCTCACAAAATGAAGGGATAAATGTATTTTGGGTTATAAAAATAATGGAGCATTACTCAGCTTTTAAAAAGCAGGAAATCTAGTATCTACCGTAAAGATAAATCTTGACATTATAATAAACAAAGTAAGCCCATCACCACCCAGAAAACAGGTACTTCATGAATCCACTTATATATAATATCTAAAATAGTTACATTTTTAGAAACAAAAGAAAAACAGAATAGTGTTTGTAAAAGACCAGACAATGGGGAAAAGAGGTACTTGTTTCATATATATTCAGTTCCATCCCTCTTAGCCACAGTCACTGACCAGTCCTGCCCACCTAAGAACCCACACAGTGACCTGGGGAAAAGCTCCCACATACTCAGTAGGAGACACACTCATCTATACACCTGATGTCAGGCCCACCCTGTGCAGAGCCAACTGCAAGTGCCTGCCCTACAAGTCAAAGTCATGAGGCAATCCAGTCTGCCCATGAAAAAGACAGGATTTACAACTACCCAAGCCCCTGGTAATAAGCCCACACTAAAGGCACCTCTTCATATACCTGTTGGCCACTTGTGTCTTCATTGGGAAAATATCTATTCAGTCTTGTGCCTATTTTTCAATTGGTTGTTATATTCATTATTATTGTTTTTGCCTTTGATTTACATGTTTCTTATATAATTGAGATATTAACCTCTTCTAACTGAAATAAGGCAGGCACGAAAAGAGAAATACTGCATGATCTTGCTAATAGGGGGAAACTAGAAAGGTTGTACTCATTGAAGGAGAAAGTACAAAGACAGTTGCCAGGGCCTGAGGTGGGGAAAAACATGGAGATGTTGTTCAAAAGGTACAAACTTTCAATTATAAGATGAATAAGTTGTGTGGACCTAATGTATAGCATTGTGACTATACCTAATAATAATGTTTTGTATCTTAAAATTTGCTCAGAGTAGACCTTAAGTGTTCTCACTACCAAAAAATAGTAACTGTGAAGTGATAAAGATGTTCATTAACTTGATCGTATTAATCATTCCCCAATGTATACACATATCAAATCATTACATTGTATAAAATTATATAGTTATACAACTTATTTGTGAAGAAAATCTATGTCACACAAACACACATACATACACACACATTTATATATATGAATGATGAAGTCCCAGTAAGCTTCATATAAAACTAGAGAACATTACAAAATGATAGATATTAAAAAGACTAAGTAACAATTGGGAGTTTAATATATGCTCAGCAGTGTTCTAAGCTGCCCAATAACGTAATACATTTAAGAAATGTAGGGAGCAGATACACTAAACTATATTAAAGTTGAGGAATTTGGGCATATAGAGTTTAAATTACTAATCAGAGTTCATACACTAAAAATTGAATTTTGAAGTAAAATACATCAGATTTTGTTATATTTATGGAGATATTTAGTGTTCTGATAATATTACTGAGTATGAACTTCTGTAGAATATTTAATACTTCCATAGGATAAAAAACCATAGAGCAGAAAACATACATCTGCTTATGATATTCCTGAGATTTCTGGACCAAATACCAATATCACCACTACACTCACACATTTCAGATATGATTCAAAAAGGGAAATTTAAAAATGGTTTAACATAGAATTCCTCAAAAATGCACAGATATTCCCATGTCATGAAAAGTAATGAAAGAACAGCCAGATCCTACAGGCCCTTATAAGCCAAGAACAGGACTTTGTTTTCACTGTAACCTCAGAGGAAGATCACTGAAGGGAAGTAAAGTCCTTAGGGACAGAGATGCCCACATGTGACACTAAGAGAAAGAGACCCAGGCTTCTCAGAAACCATTCCCACTGGAGCAGAGTTTCCCAAACCACATTTTCAGACCTGGCTTGCTCCTTGACCTTTAGACCTCTTATTTGTGTTATCTGCTTCATTCACTGCCACCTACCTGGGTGTTCAGCTACTTTCTCATGTCTTCTCACATTCCAGGGCCCTTTCTGTTCCTCCAGACAGGTGATTAGGTCTGGCTTAAAGGCTGTAAGACCTGTTTTATTTAAAAAAATAAAAAAAATAAAAAAAAATAAAAAAAAGTAGCATGACTCTTGCTAGAATTGTGCAATTACTAACCTAGTGCTGTGCTCAGTAGAGAAGAGAGAATATTATAGAAGATTTCAGAAAATTAATCCCAAAGTACCATTTCCTGATAAACTTTACAATATTTAGGAACTACTTAAAATTTCTGGATCCTTAGCTCAATTACCCAGTACCAGTGAACCAAACTTGATGGCAGGAATTGAACTTTAAGTTGTGGACAACAATATTTTATGCCACTAAATTTCTGGGATTACCACTAATCTACAGTGAAGGATACAGATCAGCTCACAAAAGGGTGAGATTAATGTCAAGATAAAACACCTTGAAGATATTTTCTATACCAACAAGTCCCCCAGTTTTCCTTGGAAACAGCATCTGAAACTCATTCATATAAAGCAGAAACTCCCAGAAAACATTCTACAAAGGAAGGCTATGAAATTCTTAGTGTGGAATAGAAATTGTGTATTGAAGTGATCCTCACCCAGGGAGACCAGGTTCCTGTAGTTCTCTAACATCACATCCCTATACAAATTCCACTGAGAAGGGTCCAGACACGCCCACTCTTCTGGAGAAAATTCTATGGTCACATCCCTGAATGTCAACAGTTCCTGAAAGAAAAGCACATATTTACAAAGTGACCATGGGAAGAGTTCTTAATTTGACTCCAGCTGAAATGTGAAAGTGAAGAATACTGCTTCTTACTCATTTGAGTAACTGTAATTATTCAAAAAGATAATTTTTAACAGAAATATTCTCTAATGTATTCTCTGAGGAAAGAAAATGACATAAGATCCACAAAACTGGGGTAGCTACTATAGTTTTCTGGATGATACAGTATAAAATTCAGGTTGCCAACACAGGCATTTATGTTTTTGAGTGCCATATTTACATTATACATGATAAGTTGTATATATATCTCAGATGGAAAAGTTATGCTGAGTTGGAAGGCTCCTCTCAAACTTTAATGTACACAACAATGAACCGGAGATCTTGTTAAAATGCAGATTTTGATTCAGGAGATCTGGGGTGAAGCCTGAATTTCTAACAAGCTCACCAGTCATGTCAGTGCTTCTGGCCCAAGGGGAATATTTTTCAAACATCCAGTAAGTGTCAGAGCCTGGCTTTATACCAGTTCATCTAACCAGGAAGCAAAGATGAGAGCCTGTATTTTCCAAAGCAAGCTATACACAAATGGAATCTAAAAAGGAAAGGGAGCTTCCAGATTAAATGTGATGGTTTATGCACATCAGTTGGTAAATCTTTATGAGGTACCTATTAATAAAGAGAAAAACAATTAACTCTACAGTGAAAAAAATCTGTCACAGAGAACCTTAACCAAGGGAATAAAATTAACATAAACTGTAATAGGACAAATTACTTTCAGATGTCAAAGCACACAGACAACATCACTGCTGTGATATTGATGGCCAAAGAAAAAAAATAAATTATAATCTGAATCTAATTATGAAGAAACATCAGTTTTATGCAACGCTCAAGCTCCAGAGATCTCTCATGATCTGTAATCTCTAACAGTGTATTTAAATAGTCTTTCTTTAGGATCCTAGGGAGCAATCTCTTCTAATTATTCTCTTTCTCAGAACTTTCTGAGTTATTCTGGGCAATTAATGTCCATTTTATTAATCTTGTTCTACATAGAGCTGATGGAGCATCCAGATAGAACCTGAAAAGTACATGTTCCCCTTATTCAGTGATATCCCAGGGACTAAATCATCTCCACTAGTAATCTTGGGCATCTCGGAATCTGCTTCCAAGATGTTCAAATCATACAAAGGGAATTTTTTTTTAATATTACAAGTCATAAATTTATGGTGAGAATTGTTCATGATATAAAGAAGCCTGGATGGAGAGAACAGAGAGAAGGCTCTGGTATATAAAAAAAAATAATAATTTTTCAGAGCCTCTTGACTATCATTAAGAAAAAAAGGGAAAAAATAGTTAAAACAAATTCAATAGGTAGAAATATCAAAGGAGAGAAGTAAAGGTTTGCTGAGTCTAAACACATGGCATTACAATAGGAAAAGTGAACACAGCCCCTGACCTGGGACATAATTACCTGAGAACCAGCCATTTCTTCCTCTTCCTCTTCTTCCTTCTCTGAAATTCCTCCTTAGGTAAGATGACCTGAACAAATCACACCTGCATCTTGATAATATGCCTTTAAAAGCATCAGCACAACCCCTTCTCCTGCTACCACCACACACACAGGCAGGAGGCCTTGAAGTGCATAAAAAGTCCACCCTTCCCTGTCCTGCATCACTGGAGAGTCAGGAACCTCTACATGGAGACCAAAGTGTGAGTTTCTTCTTTCCTGACCTCAGATGCCCTCCCCTGCCACAGTCACCAGCAATTTCTGCTACAGCAATGGAAATATGGACCACACTGACCTGCCCCTACAAAACCCAAGCAGAGAAGGCCCTATGACCTTCCTTTGGAACAAAGTCTGAACTCAAGTCTCATAAATATAGCTCAAAGACCTTGTACTTGACCCCTAGCCTCAACACAGAATCACATGGGGCACTTTAAACCACATGGATGCTCCCACCCAGACCAATAGGTATAAGGGCACAGGTGATGGTGTTTCAGACTGGCCACGTAATTCTAACAGAAAACCTGGACAGATAATCTCTTAGAATGTGCATATAAAGCATTTGCTAATCTTGGCCTCACTCTAAGTAATGTGATTCTGCAGGTGTGGAAGGGGTCCATGAATTGGATCCTTTAAAAAGTTCTCTGTTAATGCTGATGCTGCTCCCCCTAGACCTGTTATCAGTAGCACTCAGAGAAAGCTGGCACAGCACACAGAGGGCCTTACACCCAACACTCTTATCATGACAAAAATACGTTTTGTCCAAAGTTAAGACCACCAATCACCATCCTGAAACATGGCATTATCTTTAAAGTTTACAGAGGCTGGAGAAGGCAGCACTGAGTTAGTCTGCATGTGGAGAAGACCATGTCCACGTGCATTACTGCAATGTTTACTGTGCATGTACTATGTGCTCACAAGTATGTTACAGTGCAGTGCGCTGGGAAATTCACTTTGTGAATTTATCCTCATAACACCCTGGAAGGTGGATACTCAATGTCCCATAATTCCCAGGATTTAGATGAAGGGCCCATCCTATTTCTTCTTTTGTTTATCTATCATTGATTTTAAAAAGAAAATGTTTATATTTACTTTCTTGTAACTTGTAGAGCAACTACTAAATCGAAAGGAATAGAAAATAGAATGCAGGGTGGAGTATCTCTAGAAACACAGATTTTAATAAAAAAGAAAAATAAAGGCCACAAAACAATAGCCTTTTACTCTCATTTATCTGCTTTTAGGTTTGGAGAAATCGTGAGCACCAGCTCTGGGGAGACAGCAGCAGAAGCCAGCCAGTACTCTGCTCTGCTCTAGTAAGTTCTGTGCAGGGAGATTCCAGGGTGCGGTGAGACCTGGACCAGGCTCAGAAGAGGATGAATCTGGGCAGGGCTGGGGCAGGGAGAGGGGCCTCGTCTTCTCATCTCTATGCCCCTGGGGTACACTCAGTTCTGTCTTTCCTCAACCTGCTCAAGAGGAACTTGTATAATTTTAATCTATTCTACCACCTACTGGTTTATTCTGTAACATATAATAACAAGCAATTTAATCAAATTCCTTAGGGTTTTCTAGGACAATTTTATTAGAAGCTAAATATTTATTCTTAACAAGGTAAAAGCAATAGAAATAACAACAAAAACAACTCTTCTGTCCATAAGTAACCTTTCAGGTGGTCACATTAGAACTCACAACAATATAAGGGAAGTGGCCCAAAGGAAGCCAAAGTCCCCTGTACATCTCCCTTTTTTTTACTGACCACATGATGCTGAATTTAACCATTTTTCCATTTGTTCCAGAGTGAAAGTTCCTGGACGGTAGGGATTATGATTGCTTCATCTGTTTTCCTAATGGCTATATGAAATGGAAGAAACTGGTTTATCTATTAGTTTGTGCCTCCACACCCCACTTTTATTTACCCAAGTATCAGAAAGCTGGAGAAAATCCCATCTGGGTTCCAACCAAGGAAACTTCTGTCAGGAGAGAAACAAAACTTGGATGACTCAGTCCTCTGCCTCTGAGATGGAAGCAGAATTCGATCCTGTTGTCAGCCTGACCCTAGTCTACACAAGACATACCCAAATGTCTTAAATGCTCCCAGGTGCTGGTGAGAGTGTCCCCAGTGAGCCTGGGCTGATGTCCTCATGGTGATTCAGTCAGGAGAGACTCATGGTGACTCTATGGGGCCAGGATAGAAAGTGGAACTGCCCTGGTGTAGCAGCCACACTTGGATCCATGTGTGATATTACCTGCCTCTGATCAGCTAACTCTTGAATATGAGGACAGACAAGAACACTCTAGTCCAGTAACACCATGTACAGGCAGGTGTGGTTGTGGTCATGGCTCTGAATACTTTGTGGCCCTACCCTCTCACTGCTGAGGTGCTTGTTTACACTTATTGATTCTGCCACCACATTCTGTTTACACCAGGAGCCCCTCACACCTGCAGCAGGTCACTGGACAAGATCTGGAAAACCTGGAGGGCCCCACTGCAAAAGGGGGGATTTACAAAGTCTACGTTGACCTCTCATGATGCAGGAAATGTCTCCCCAGAGTTTTCTGTACATCCTCAGTCCAAAGCCTGGCTCTGTCTTGTGAATCCCAGGTGGGAGCCAGTTCTTAAGTGCAGATTCTAGGTGGGATTCACCTGGCTTTGTATCCCTGAGTGTCACAGTGAGGGGAGGGAAAATGGGGGAGAGATCCCCTCAAGGAGGCTGCTCTAACACATCCTGAAGAACCCCAGGACCTGGATTCAGAATCTGAAGCTGCAGATTTAGGTCTTGGAGGGGCCAGGAAGTGGCAGGAAACCCCTGCACATTTGTGGGCATTTGGGCAAGAGAAGGAGGGAGAAGATGAGATTCTCAGAGCTACTCAGTGCACATGTGTGAGCCTGGCTGGTTTTCTGGGCCCCGTGGTCTCTGAATCAGTTTCAGGTCTGACGATGCCAGGGACATTGAAAGACAGAGCTAGAAGGACTGATTGCTCCCCTGTGAAGTTACTTTTGTAGAAATATGGTCAAGCTGCTCTAGAAAGGACTATAGATCCCAAATAGGCAGAGAGACCATTCTACCTGCAGATTTGGGAGCAACTTAAACTTTTCTCAAAAATTTTGGGTTATGACTGGAAGCCTGAGAGGGAAAGGGCCCTCTAGAGTAAAACCTGGTGGGCACCTCCTATGTTTATATCATGTCTGGTCACTCTGGGCAGAGTTTGGAATTGTAATTAAAAATAAAATGATCTCCAAGCCCATAAAAACTCTCCACAATCGTAGAACAAGGAAAAACAAAAACAAAAAACCCTGTTTTATTACATAATTAAACCAGAATGTGAATTTCACCACAGGCAATCTGCTAAGAGGTTGCAAAACAGAAAGGTTACCATAATTAGTCCTCAAGTTGTGATGGAGCAGGGACCCCTATGAAGGGCCTGCAGGGCCCCACAAGAATGGAAATAAAGGAAAAGGCTAGAATTTCCCTTCAAGGAAAATTCTGGGCACATTAGCTAGCCTTAAAAAGTGAATGGGCAACCTGATGAGCAAAAAGAGAGTAATAACACTGGTCCTCCACGCAAGCCAGAGTCATGAGGTATTTTAGTTCCCTTTGGAAACTAAAAGATAACATCCTCACATATGTTCTTGGGTTGTTTATCAGAAACCCCCACCAAATGGAAAATGCAGATGGGAAACTGAACTCTGACTGTAGCTCTTTGTTCTAAATGTCTTTCTGAAGGGCCTGGAGAGAGTCACACTCGCCTTAACATCCCTTTCCACTAATCAAAGAATCTCTGAATCCACCTATGGCCCATAAGCCCCGGTTTAAAATATCCCACATTGGCTGGGTGTGGTGGTGCACACCTGTAATCCTAGCACTCTGGGAGGCTGAGGCAGGAGGATGGCTTGAGGTCAGGAGTTTGAGAGCAGCCTAAACAAGAGTGATATCCCATCTCTACTAAAAATAGAAAAATTAGCCAGGTGTGTGCACCTGTAGTCCCAGCTACTTGGGAGCTAAGGCAGGAGGATCACTTGAGCCCAGGAGTTTGAGGTTGCAGTGAGCTACGATGATGCCACTGCATTCCAGCCAGGGCGACAGAGCAAGACACTGTCTCAGAAAAAAAATTTAAAAACACATTTTTGGGGCCAAACAAATGTATAACCTTCACGTATTGATCTGTAATTTTGCCTGCAACTTCTGCTTTCCTGAATTATACCCATGTCTTTAAAAATCCTTGCTTGTGAGCCACTGGGGAGTTAGACATCTTAAGTGTTAGCTGCCCATTCTTCTTGCAGGGCATCATGCAATAAAATGTCTCTTTCTCCCACTGAAACTCTCTGCATCACTGTCTGGATTTGCTGTGTTTTGTCAGCAGACCACAGTTTGGTTTAGTAACAAAGTGGAAGATTTGACAGCACCATTTGTCATACATAGTTCACCTGGTGATTGGGGAGGTTATCTGTGTTTTGGCTATATTCAAACAAAGAGTAAACTTTCCACATCTCCATGACAGGAGGTAGTTTTGCAACTTAGAGCCATGTGCCTGCTGAAGGTAGGCTCCTACTGTCCAGGAGATACTGCAGGATAGGGCTCTTTCTTTGCTACTTACATTTCAAAGCAACAGTTTAAAGGTTCTAGAGAAAGACACTCCTGAGTCAAAAAGACTGACAAAAGGCCTACTTAGCTGTTAAGATGATTTATATATACTTCAAAGAATATTTTACAATATCCATTTTTTAAAAATGACACACATATATGTATACATATAATCAACAAAAATTTAGCAAATGTAATAGGGGAAAAAGACATTAGCAGAACTACAATAAATATATCCAGAAAAAAAGTTTTAAGTAATATGCAAAACATATATAATGAAAATATTAAGATTCCAAAAGACACAAAATGACCTAAAACTATCTGAATAGAATAGGGCAACATCCTCAAATAACAATTTTAACAAAATCTCACTTTAACACAACAGGCGTAAAGTTGACAAATAAAGGCTGGTGGCTCATAAATAAAAAAATAGTAAAAACGGAAATGCACACTAAAACCACAAAGAGATTTTCAGTGATGTTGTAAAGAAATAGCCACTCTTGTATATTTCTACTGGGAAGCCAAAATTACATAATCAAAGTAGAAAGGAATACATAATGGCATTAACCTTGGACTCTGGAAACCCAATTCTAGAAGTGTACTGTGCAATTAGTTTTATAAACATGAAAGAAATATTTTCAAGGTTATTCCCTGTGGCTTTGTATGTCTCAGCAAAATAAGGGAAAGAGCAGCTGTGTCCACTAATAAGGCACAGACTGAGTAGTCTCATGACACTAAAACTGCCCTGTACAAATCAATAAAGGGGTGCAAGGTAAGAACTATGGTAAGGGCCTAAAACTCTGTAAAACCACAGGCCTAGCTAAAAATAATGATAATAATCAGCCACTGTCCTAATTTGCTTGATAATAATCACCCACTGTCCCCTGTTTGCTTCTCTGTAATTGCTACTGTAGAGTCACATATCTGGTGGTCATAGAGACTCTTAACTTTCTCCATAGATAACATCACCTTTTTAAAACCTAAAGGTAGTTTCTGAGATATCTCCCAAGGCCTGCATTTCAGTGGATTGGCTGACCCACCCAGACCAGCAGCCCATACGAAGAAACTGACTCAACTGGAATTGTGACCTCAACCCAGGAACTGACTCAACAGAGAAAGATGATTTCTACACCCCTATAATTTTGCCCCAAACCTAACCAATTAGAAAACACAATTGCCTAATTTGCCCACCAAACTATCCTTAAAAACTCCATCTTCCAACTTCTCAGGGAGGCAGATTTGAGAAATTCCTCCTGTCTTCCCACTTAGTGCTCTGTGAAAGTAAACCCTTTCTCCATTGCAAACCCTGACTGCCTCAGTGTACTGGCTCTTTTCTGTGCAGTGGGCAATACAACCCAGTTGGTCATGTTAGAACACTCACCAGACGTGAAGATGAAAGAGAAAGTTATCTGTGTGACTGTATGGAGCGACAGCCAAGGCATATGGTGGAGTAAACAAAAAGAGCAGGGTGCAGAAAAATGCCTATTGAATGCTGCTTTATGTGTAAAATAGGGACATTTGATTCAAGTGAATGTTATGCATAATAAAGTAAATTAAAGTAAATTAAAAACTAAAGTTAATTAAAATAAATTAAAAAGCAAACACTATAACTAAAAGCAAACTAAAATGAATGAAAACAACTCTATATCATATCAACACGGCCACACAGAGAAAAGTATAGTTTTGATGACATTAAAGTGCAGAACACTGATAAGACATTTTCAGTGGAGTATATTCTATTTATACCAGACATTCAAAATGACATAATTTCCAGGTTTTAGAAACTGATACAAAACATAAAAATATAGAATGCTTCCAATGCGTTTCTGTGACGTAGCATTACCTGACATAAAAACTGAATAAAGTCAGCACAAGACATCTTGAAGTTAATTGCAAGTGTCAAAATAGTTACTGAAATCCTAATAAGATTAAATCAAACCCAGAATTTCATTAAGAAATAATACATTGTATGTATTTTTGTGTATATATTATTGAAATGCATATATACTTGAAGACATAAAATATGTTGTTATAGTGACTCAGTTTAAGAGATGAAAAAAGTGATCATTGTTCATAACTGTGAAAAAAGCATGTCTAAACAGATAGCTATTTATATCCATATCTCTACATATGATGTTTATGCATTATCTATTTATTAATCCATGGGGTCACTAATAAAAGATATATTTGAAATGTATGATAAAATTTAGATTATCACAGTGTCCAGAGACTTGTACATCCATTCAGAAAATATAAAATGAAAATATAAAAAGAAAATATAAGAGATTATTGTCTTAAATCTTCCAGATGATCAAGGAGATTATGCAAAAAGAAAAAAGAAAAAAAAGCTGTGGTTAGGATTATTACCTGACAATAAGGGAGACTATGTTCATTTGCATCAAGACTAAAAGTTTTCTAAACTAGATACAACAAATAAAAAGTGTCATTGAAAAAGGCTCATAAAGTAGATGATGTCAAAAATAAACATCTCTGTGCTACTGTAACTGGATCTATGAACAAATTTCCACAATCTCTATGTTTTTTATAATCCTCTTTCCCATGTTTTAGATTCTCAGGCCAGTAGGGCTTGATGACCAGAACCCTGTAACTTTTAACTACTTGACCTTTTTGAGCTGTTTCTCAGAAATGGCAGAATTTCTGCAAGACAAAGGAGTTGAGATTCCAAAGGGCTCTGTGCAGATTTCCTGATGCCAACAATCACCATCACTCACTAATCTGCTCCAACGCATGTACCAACTCATTAATTTTAACACAACCTGCTCCAATGCACCAATGCATGTAGCCTCTTGTCAAAAAGCTTGTCCCTTCTGCAAAGTGGAAAGAGTGAACAAATTTTTAAAAAAGGATGCCTTTATGACTTGCAGAATAACAAACACAGGAATTATTCTTTTGTAACAGAAGGTGATATCATCCACACTGTGGCCATTTTGAATCCAAAATATGTAGACATATGTGGTCCAATTGTTTCAAACCTGATTTTACTTTTCACAAGACCTTTCCAAGAAGCTCTACGGAGTAATTCTTGAAAATGTATAGTCTGGTTTACACTTTAAAAAGGATTCCCCCAGTTTGTCTAAATAACATAAATCCACATGTGATGCTTTTCCACTAATTGCAGAAAAATATAAGCCAGAAGCCTGATTTCATGGTAATCATTCTGACTTGTTTGATGAATTTTGCAGTTATTTCAGAATACTCATGAAGCCTCCAGATGAGAGAATACTAAGCTCAGAATAAGTTCACTAAGCTACTAAATAATGTATTCTTACTTTTATGTAAACAAAAGTATTATTTTTTTAAAGCTTCTATGGATATTCTCAATCTACAGTTTAAAAGACAAGCATAGGTTACTCTACAAGTCAGTTTGCAGAACAAAACTTATGTAAGGAATAATTATACTACATATGAATTTCTCCTATAAAGAAAATAAAAATCTCAAAACCTCCTTCCCCCCAACTGCTTATGTAATAAAGAAGGTGAAGTCTGCAGGCTGAGTCACGCAACACCCCCTTTCAAATAAATAGCTGTTACTAACATTATGCGTCAGCCAGAACCCCATGGGAAAATAAAAGGCCTCAGGTATCTACAAGGACTGACCCCACAGATCATTCATAAGGAAATTCTTTGCTGGTCTCCCATAAACAAAGACATACAAATTGTAACTTTGGGTTTGCAGGCTAAGTCTGCTCCAAAAACTAAAGTCTGCTTGATTCCACACTAATGTTGATTCCAAGTTTATCTTCCCAGGTATAAGACAAAAGACAAGACCAATCATTCTTCTACTTACCCAGGGACATCTACATAATGGATTCTTCCTTTACTCCCTTTTTCCCTTCAAACATTCACTTTACCTTATGTAAAATGTAGATTTCCTGGGCGCTGGCAAAAGTCTCATAAGAATGTAACAATTTGCCTCACTCCCCCCATTTTTCTCTCTGTATGCCCTCTCCCCTTAAATACTGAGTTCCCGCATCCCTCATCAGAAAGCAGAGATCACAGATGCTTCTGTTGTTTTGCTTTTCCCAGGCACATTCTTAAACTTTGGTATAATAAACCTCCACCGATTGAGATCTTTGCCTCGGTCACTTATTCGGGTTGTCATACAAAGGATGAACAAAACTCCTATCCAAGGTTTCGTGAGTCTGAGTTTTCCAGGCAGCTGTCCACACACTGGCTCAAGTAAATTCTTTAAAGTTATATTTTCTGTCTCAAGCTTCTTCCCTTAGGTTCACATTTCTGGTGCTCTGAGCAAGATTCAGAGTGATCTCCCTCCCTGCAAATATCAAACACTCCTCCTGGACTCAGCGCCTGCCAGAGCCCCCTCTGTTCCTCTGGCTCCAAATATTAATACATTATGGAAAAAATATATATTATTGAGTATAAGGGGTGAGTCCTCCTGAATTCAGACCATCATAGTCTTTGGTGACGTCTAGATTTTACTTGAGCTGTTTTTTTCATTACTCCCTTTCTAGAACAGAGGTTTCTGTCTCTGGCTAAAGGCAGGATATTAAGGTTTCAAGATTTTAAAAAACCTGCCAGCTGGGTGCAGTGGTTCATGCCTGTAATTCTAGCACTCTGGGAGGCCAAGGCAGGAGGATCACTTTAGGTCAGGAGTTGGAAACCAGCCTGAGCAAGAATGAGACCCCATCTCTACCAAAAATAGAAAAAAATCAGCCAAACATGGTGGCATGTGCCTGTAGTCCAGGTACTGGGAAGCTGAGGAAGGAGGACCTTTTGAGCCCAGGAGTTTGAGGTTGCAGAGAGCTATAATGATGCCATTGCACTCTAGTCTGGGTGACAGAGCAAGACTCTGTCTCAAAATAATAATAATTTAAAAAAAAAAAGTCCTGCCTTCTCTGCCTCTGCCTCAGAACAGAAAGTCTGGTTCATGCTGTTGACAATCTAGCACTGGTGGTTTCAGTTTCTTTTGGCACAAAATTATATACCATACTTTTAAAATTGCAGCTGCTTTCTATTGTTTGTAATTCAGACTTTTTTTTAAATTTGTGACCAATTCCTGTTACATGGAAACCAAAAAATGCCTGAGGATGAATTTTCTCACCCCAAAAAGAAGAATCAATTGCTCCCTCTGACCCATTCAGATGCTCTAGACAACTAGAGACTTTACAGAGATGTTGGAAGATTTCTTGTTGATGTATAGTAGTCTCAGGGCCTCCCTAAAAAAATATCTGCAGGGACTTTCAGCTAAGCTGGAAGATGCACACATGGATTGATCACTCAGCACCTGAGCACTCTTCTACCACAAGGTGATCAGAGATTCAAAGACATGTTAGAAAGTGAATCACAACTCTTGGGTGACACCTTGGAGGAATGATGCTCATAAGGAGCTCACTTTGACCCTGTACACTGTTCTGGCCTTGATCACTTTTGAAAAACTCCTAAATGTTGAGAAACCACATGTCAGAACTGAGCTTTCTCTTATGGGTCAATCCCACTTAGAAACACCAGCTAAATTTATGTATATTACTTATGGAGCTCCATCTTGCAAATACCTAGGTAAATGGACCCACATCACTCACGATGACCCAAAAATACAATGGCCAAAATTGAGTTCTTTTGAAATTCCTGAACTAATATATTTGCATGCATGATTGGAAAAAGCAGGTTTTAAAACCACACAAATTTAATGGAAGACCGACTTTTTGATTCTCCTGGTTGAAATCTGGTAAGAGATTTGAAAGTACTTTTTTAGAGGGCTCTCCTTTAGCTCCCACAGGAACACTTTATATGCTCAAACTGACTGTCTGACTTTGCTGAAGGATTTACAAAAGACACAATAACCTTTCCCATGCCCTTCTCAGTCCCTTGGGGGTGAATTAGCTAAACAGCATTCCAGCTGAGATTGAATTTCCAAGCAAAGTAAAGATCTTTAGACTCACCACAAACTTTCTTTTCTCAGTGGACACCTCTAGTTTAGGCAAGAAACATTTAAAAGAATTAGTTTGATTTGTTTTAAATTATTTGTACGACTTGGACTTTTGGAATATCCATTTGTAACCTTTTCTAATGCCCATGGATAGCTTTTGTTTTCATGTTTTATCGACTCTTTAAATTTTTGTTTTAGAGTGTGATATGAATTCTTTTTTTTTTTGTACAGCCTTCTTTCCTAAGCTAAATAAAATTATATACTCAGAAAGAAAGGAAACAGTTTATTAAAACATTTCAAAGATGAACAGCCTTAAGTAGTGATTACCCTCATAAACAAATAAGCCCCTTCTCCAAAATTCCTTCTTGGTGTAAATGTCAAAAAGAGAAAGCCAAGAAACAGAAATCTTTGCCATTTACATGATAGAAAATTTTGTAAGTGCTCTACAATCAAAAGTTCATTTAATTATAACAAATATTTAGGCAATGTAGGTACAAATGTATTTATTTGAGACCTATGTTCTCTCAATAAAAAAACTTCTCAGTCAACTTAATTCCTTTTAGACACCTGTTAACTATATGTGCTCCCTCTGTTTCTCCTCTTGTTAATGTGATTTTTGCCGAGGAAAATGTAAAATTTTATTGGCCTTTTTGAAAACAAGATCTTCTCAAATTAGTTCCTCTAGGACTTACTCTTCCACTTACTTCTCTCTGTCTCTCCTTCTCCTTACCACCTTTGACACCATGTGAAGGGACCTAAAGGAAACTTCTATCAGTAGCAGCCCAGGGACTGCTTGAGGAATACAGAAAAGGAACCACAGACTCCTCCTTTTTTGTCAGGATACCCATTTTTTCTCATGGAACCCTAAGACTTGTAGGTAGACAGTCCTCTCTGGTCTAAAGTTCTTTCTTTTACATTTAACTCTGCATTCTCTTTGGCTTTCAGATGCATGCATTTGTAAGTTATATATTGTGTCTACATGTATGTATACATCTATATATGTGGTTGTATATTGTTTACATGGTACCAAATTAACTTAAAGGTAAATTAGTGCTTGTAAGTTAAATAAATAAGCCCAAATATTTTTCAAGTTCACATGACTTGAGTAAACATTTTGGTAAATATGACTAGTTTAATATTGTCAGTTTAATAAAAACAACTATGCCTTCTGACTTTTCAGCAAAATATTCATGTATTTAACTTTAAGGTTATTGTTTTTATGATAACTGCCTAGCATATAGGAATACAAACATGGCTAATTTGAGATGATGGCCTGGTTTGTCTAATGTCTCATGAGATTTTACAAACATAAATGTTAACAATGAATAAATAAAACAGACATAAATGGGATAAAAGTTTATAAATGAACTTATAGTAATTATGATTCATAGTACATTTACTTAAAAAGGTTTCTTATTTTTGTAACTATACCTTTAGAGTTTTGCTAAGCTAAATGAAATGATAGAAATTCATTGACTATACATTTCATTTCCAAATAAGATATAATGCTAAAACATTATTTACTAAATGAGTTTAAGCTTATATACTTTTGGCTTTTTATGTCAGAGAAAAAAGATATTTAGATGTTAGTAAACATGTCCTGTTTCACACTGAAAAATTATTCCATATGAAGCCTATTCTAAAAATTACAAAAAGCATATTCATAAATTGTTAACATATGACTCACAGTGAAATGTCCCTACTTATACGTTTTCATTATGAATTAAAGTTACTAAGATTTAAAATTCTGACTAACTTACGGTAACTAAAACTAGAGAAAAGAAGAGAAACAATTCTACATACAGAGTATATAAAGAAAATAAGATGTGAGCCAGGTGTTGTGGCTCATGGCTCTAATCCTAGCATTTTGGGAGGTTAAGGCTGGGGGGGGGGTCACTTGAGGCCAGGAGATCAAGACCAGCCTGAGCAACACAGTGAGATCCCATCTCTACTAAAAATAGAAAAATTAGCCAGGCATTGTGACACACATTTGTAGTCCCATGTACTCAGGAGGCTGAGGCAGGAAGATCCCTTGAACCAGGGATTTTGAAGTTGCAGTGAGCTCTGATGATGCCACCACACTCTAGCCCAGGCTGCCTCAAAAAAAAAAAAAAAAAAAAAAACCACCAAATTTGCAATTTCTCATTTATGCAAGAAAAAAACATTTTTTTGATGCAAATGGTTACAAAAATAGACAAGAAAATGTGGTTTCTGTTTAAAAAAAAACTTTGCCTAGTTTAGAGGTTAAAGTTTGAAAAAGTAAAAGAATAAAAAATGAAATAGATAAACTCAGTGGGTATAGAAAGTTAAGAGAAAGAGAATGGAAAAATTATAAGAGGTTATAAAAGGTGTATAGAAATCTAACCTTGACTGGTCAAAGCTCGTTGAGATTGGATAGATTTGCTTAAAGGGTTTTATTAAAATTAGACTTAAAATTAATAATACAAGCAGAAAATTTGGCTTTTTCACTTAAGATTTTCATCAAGTGTTAATAGGAGATAATAAAAGACTTTGGTTCACCTTTTCAGTAAATTGAATAAATAAAAATGAACAAATTTCTTTGTTGATTGTGCTTTAATTATGATCCTCTTAAGTCTTGTCCTATTCCTGTTTGGGGATTTCCTTCTGAGCTTCACAGAAACTGAAAAACTGCTTTCACTGCTCAAATAATTTAGTCTATTTGCAACATATGGCCAAATTTTCAGCATTTCCATTGTGCAGACCACTCTCTCCAGCCTGGTGAAATACACAAATGGGGTAATAAAATCAATTGACAAAGTTTACAGAAACTTTTAACCTTCCCTGACCTAAGGCTCTCCTGTTGTTATGTTTAACTTGTTTTCCCTCCTTAGGAAAACGTCAGCTTTCTCCCTTTAAAATAACAACAGGAAGGCCCACGTACCTGGATTAAGTAGCATAAAAACCAGATCTCCTTAAAGGTGATATTTTTCATTACTGTAAAGGCCTTTTAAAACTTCTCATTAAAATTAAAGATTCTGTTTATTGAAGATACCATCAAAAAAATTCCCTCTAATCCTGGTGAAAGGAACTATGTCAGGTATTGTTGACCAATCCCTGTGCAGCTAAACTGAAGGTCAATATCTCTTATAATATTTGGTCATCACTTGATCTATAGATAGCTTTGAAGAAACCCAACACTGGACTACTTACCTCAAACTTTTCTCTAGGCATGATCACCAATCTATTTTAAATGGAGATTCTACGTAGGGGAAACCTGCTAATTATCTGCCTGTCCATCAAGAAAATAGCTACATGCATTTTATTGGTAGAATGCTTTTGCCTTAATGAGGTGTCAATACCCATGGACACTTGACTAGAAAAATTCCTATAACATTAGAAAAAATCGCTGATTGGTGAAACTGCTGCCTCCATCACAGGTCAACAAAAAGCTACTGATTCACTGGCTGAGGTTGTACTAGACAATCACATGGCTTTACATTATATATTACCTGATCAAGAAGATGTAAGTATGGTGTCAAATATCTCTTGCTGTGTATATATAAATCCTTCTCATGAAATAAACACTCATCTAAGAAAATCAGAAAAGAAGCCACTTGGCTACAAGTAGCCACTAATAAAGAACCTGGATTTAATTTTTTTCCCGATGTATGGAATAGACTTTTGTTACTGTTGTTCTGGCATACAAATTTTCTTTTTTATTATCCTTATAAGCATTATATTTCTACTGTTAGGTAGATAGCAAGGGATTCTGGGTCTCCTGGGGATAAAGGTAGGTGCCATTGCAGTTCACCCCCACAAATGGGTTTTCAGAGAGGCTCACAGGAGATCCACATGCGCCGTAAGACTCAGGTCATATAACTCCTAACTGTCCAGTCAAAGTGGTTCCATGATGATGTCTGAACCATGGGGAAGTCCCACTCCAGACACTACAAAACAAGACCCAGACCATAACCAAGCTCTCTCTCTTTTGCTACTACAATGGATCTGGGTCTGATTGTCATCTGTGGCATATGTATCTTGCTCTGTAAACCTATATCTTGCTCTTACTCTATAATCCCATTTTTCTCTCCTCAATATACCTCATTTTTTGTGCTTACCTTGATTTTGCTGTATCTGGTCATTGCTCGGCCAAGAGCACACCAGGAACCTACATTTCAGACTGCCACCTGACATATTTGATGCTATAACTCGGATGTGTCTGTCTAGGTGAGCCAGTTCACCTTTCTCCATAATAACACTCTTGCTTTGGGTCTTCATGCCTTGCAGCCAGCGCTTGAGGGATGCTGGAGCTTGCTTTCACTTTTCCACCCTCTCCATTTCCATGAGCCAGATATTTCTGTCTAGGTAAGTCAGCTTGCCTTTCTCCATAAAAACTCTCTGACTCGGATCACTATGTCTAGACAAGTCAGCTCACCTTTCTCCATGATAACACTCCTGCTTTGGGTCCTCCTGCCTTGCAGCCAGCGCTTGAGGGATGCTGGAGCTTGCTTTCACTTTCCCACCCCCTCTGTTTCTCAGACTGCACGGTTGAGTTCTTGGTTAAACCCAGGTGTGTGATAAGGAGCTTGGGGACAGGTCCCTCATGGTAGGGAGAAGTCTTTCACTTTGTTTCACTTTAGGGAAGAGGGCTCTGTGGTGTAACTTTTGCATTTCCAGGCTTCCCGCTGGTTTTGGCAATATACTTTTCTTTCTGATCTGGTGGGGTGCTTGAGGCTCCTTCCCATGTTAACACTAAACAATGTTCCCCCCCCCCCCCCGGTTTTGTTAGCACTAAGCCATCTAGTGTCTGGATCACTCACTTGGAGTAAACTTGTATACCTGGTGATAAGGAAAGCAGGACTCGTTCAGTGCCTTTCAGGACCAGAGGTTTCATACAGCCCATGGACATGCCTGTATGTGAACAGATCTGGGTTACCTTAAGGCATCACTTTGTCTATCCCCCCCAGGTCTCTCTCAGATGGGGCACAGTTAAACACCCCCCTGGTTTTACCTGGCCTTTCTCCTTCCCCCTCAAGCTGCTTCCTTGCTCCATCCCAGGAAGTGCCTCCCTTATAGTGGCTGGCCACCCAATCAATCACTGGTTACAAATGAACCAGGTCATTATACCAGTAGATATCCTTGTCCTGCTTACAAATGAGAGGCTTTTAGTTTTGAGGGGTTGTGCACAGCCCGTCTTCCTAAGAATCAGAAAAGAGACACTTGGACTGGTACTTCAGCCACATGGCCCGAGTTGTCATCTGGGGATGCCCAGCTCTAACAGATCCCAGGAGGTACAGCCTCTCCCCTTTCCCTCCTTGTTCCTCGGCCACATGGCCTGGGTTGTCACCTGGGACACCCGGCTCTAACAGACCCCACGTGCCCTCCCTTTCCTTTCCCCCACCATTTTCCCTCAAACCGGGACAAGTTTGATACAAACACCCTGAAGAAAAAAAAATGTAATCTTCTGCACAACCACCTGGCCACAGTGCCAGCTGGACAGTGGAGGACACTGGCCACAACATGGGACTCTAAATCACCCCCCCATCTTACAATTGGACCTCTTTTGCAAAAGGGAAAGAAAATAGGCTGAGATACCATATGCACAAGCTTTCTTTGATTTACAAGAAAATCCTCGGTGGCAAGGAGTGTTTGGAGCCAAGTAAGACTATGGTGTTAAGAGATCCTCCTCAGGTTCCCACATGTTCTGAGCTGCCCCCATACCCAGGGAGGCCTAAAGGGCCCACAAAGGGAAGGTGGTGCCATCTCTACCTCCACAAGGGGGAAAGGCAGCTCAACTCCTACCCTTGGTGAAGGCAGCAGGGGAGTTTGGACCAACCCTGGTCTGTAAGCCCTTTAGTTTAGCAGCGTTAAAACAAATAAAACAGGATCTGGGAAGCTATAGCAATTGCCCTGATAAGTACGTAGAGACATTCCAGCATTTGCGTCTAGCCTATGACTTGGCTTGGAAATATGTATGTGTTAGTCTAAGCCAGACTTTAAATGATTTTGAGAAATCCAGAGTGTTAACAGAGGCACAAAAGTTTGCCACCAGATTACACCTTTCAGATCCTAGATATCCAGTGGGTGAACAGCAGTGCCCGTGACTGACCCAGGGGGGAATAATAACTCCTCAGAAGAGAGGTGGGAGAGAGAACGTTTTCTAGTATGCGTCCAGGCTGGCCTCAAGGCCGCCAGTCATTCCAAGGTCTCTGCCATCACCCAGGGGCCTGAGGAAAACCCCACAGCCTTCCTGGATCAGCTCTGGGAGGCAATGGAAAGACATACCACTCTCGGTGTTAACTCCTATGAGGGACAAGTAATATTAAAAAACAAATTGTTGACCCAAACAGCACCAGATATTAGGAAAAAGCTCCAGAAGCTTGTGCAGGACCCTACCACCTCCCAGGACAACATGGTGGCTGCTGATAATTACATTTTCTGTAACAGAACTTCTGAGCTGGAGTCTCAGGCTCGGGAGAAGGAACAGAGGAAGCAGGCTAGGCATACCCAGTTAACGGCAGCATTAGTGCCCACATTTGGACCAACAGCCAAAGCCTCCACCAAAGGAAGAGCCCTTGGTGCTGTATCTGTTGATGGGGAGGGCACTGGGCCAAGAACTGCCCCAACAGGGACAGGCCACCCAGGGCCCCTTGTCATCAATGCCATCAAACAGGTCACTGGACTGCAATCTGTCCTTTGGGATTTTCCCAGGAGGGGAATTGGTTCCCAAACCGGATCATGGTACAATGATGAAAGAGCCTGCTCCTATCAGCCCCCTGGTAGATAATGATCACTGCACTGGAACCAAGGGTAACACCCCTGGTGACAGGTAAGCCAGTAAATTTTCTTCTTGATACTGGGGCTGCCTACTCTGTCCTCCTCACCTACTCCAGAAAACTGAGCACTCAATCCTGCATGGTCACCAGAGTCTCCAGAGTCCCTACCAAACAATTCTTTACTCTGTTTGTTTCATTTGTGGGGGAATGTGATCACTGAACATTCATTTCTGGTAATTCCTACTTGTCCTGTCAAACTGCCAGGACGTGACTTGTTCTGTAAACTGCACGCATGGGTTTCTTTCTACTCTCAGGAGGAACCCAGCCTCATAGGCCTCTTAGATTCAGAGGTCTTGGGCCAAGATCGACAGGACTGGGAGGCAACTATTCCCATGGTAGTTTGGGACATTGGTTCCCTGAGCCATGCCAGAATGGCCCAGCCAGCCACTTATGGTCCACCTTAATCCACAGCAGGGACAGCCCCATGTTAAGCAATATCCCTTGTGGCTGAAAGCCCAGGCAGGACTTGATCCCTCATAAGAAAATTCCTAGTTTCAGATCTACTTGTCCTGACTTGCTCTACTCGTTAGTGTTTGTTGACACTTTTACTTGTTGGATTGAAGCATTCCCTTGCAGGACTGAAAAGGCCACTGAAGCTTCCTGAAGACTTCTGGAGAACATCATACCTTGTTTTGGTCTTCCCCAGCCCTTACAGAGGGACAAGAGTTCCGCCTTTGCTTCACAGGTAGTACAGGGAATCTCTAGAGCCCTGCAGATCTCTCACTATCTGCATTGTGCCTGGGGGCCTCAGTCATCAGGCCAAGTGGAGTGAGTTAACCAGAGCCTCAAGCTCACTCTCTGAAAGATGACCCAGGAGACCGGACTCAGTTGGTTACAACTTCTCCCACTTGCTCTTTTGCATCTATGCATTGCGGCTAAAGCCCCCTTTTCTTTGAGTGCTTTTGAAATGCTGTATGGCCAACCTTTTTCTCTGATCACTTCAGATTTTGATTTTCAGGAAATGGCTAGACACCAAGATGCCCTTCAGGTAGCTCAGTCCTTGCAGACGTTACAAGAACACAAGCTACCACCTAGGGACCCTTTGTCCCCTAGTCCTGTCTGTCAGCTGGGGGACATAGTGCTCATGAAACAGTGAAAGGATGAGTCCCCCATATCCCAGCATGGAAAGGTCCCTATCCAGTCTTACTTTCTACCCCAACTGCTATTAAGGTCCCAAGGATGCCTACTTGGATCCATCATTCTCGGGTGAAGCCATGGAAGGACCAAAATAAAACTCATGTGGCCCCCCACAGATGAGGACTCCAACACCAGAGACAAATGCTCATGTACTCCCTTGGAGGATCTCTGGTACCTGTTCAAGCAGACTCCTCCTGCTGTGGCTCCTTCAGATAAGTAGCACAAACTGTTTATCCATGGGAAAGATACCTTTTGCCCTGACAAACCAAACTGCACATACCCTCATGGCTGGGGCTGTCTACATACGCAGGTGCTTCCCTTAATTCCCCTTTTTGCCTTTAGGGGAACAGCAGCCACTGCCAGAGTCGTCACAGGAGGCACATCCAACAGTCTTTGGCCATGGAGGCAGCATGAGGTCTGGTAAAAACTAGCCATACACTCACCCTCTTATAGGAACAGTTGAATTCACTGGAAGGGGTCGCCTTCCAGAATAGGCAGGCCCTTGATCTTCTAACTGCAGCAGAAGAGAGCACCTGCTTGTTCTTAAAAGAACAGTGCTGCTTCTACGTTAACAAGTCAGGACAGGTTCAGGACAACATCAATGCCATCCTAAAGTCCACCTCCAATCTCCAGACACAAGGAGAGAGCTCTAGACCCTGGAGGATGTCCTTGGTAATTCCCTTGGTAACCCCATTACTTTGCATTCTGGGAATTCTTATATTGGGACCCATCCTCATAAATTTTCTAACTAAATTTATTTCATCCCATCTAGAGGCCATCAAGCTACAAATGGTCCTACATTCTCTGCCAGCCCTGGCACATATCTCCACCTCACACCTACAACTACAATAATCTACTGAGAACATACACTGAAGTTCCCTAGAGAGACCCCCAGAGAACCTACAAGAGGCCACCCTAATAGGGGTCATTGCCCCCACTCAGCAGGAAGCAGCCAGATGAGTCAACACACCTACCCAATGATTTTGGCCTCTAGAATAGACAGTGAGGAAATGTCAGGTAAATAGTAAGGGATTCCAGGTCTCCTAGGGATGAAAGTGGGTACCGTTGGGGCTCACCCCCACAAATGAACTTTCAGAGAAGCTCATGGGAGATCCACATGTGCAGTAAGACTCAGGTCATATAACTCCCAACTGTCCAATCAAAGTGGTTCCACGATGATGTCTCAACCACAGGGAGGTCCCAATCCAGACACTATAAACAAGACCTAGGTCATAACCAAGGTCTCTCTCTTTTGCTACAACAATGGTCTTCGTCTGATTGTCGTCTGTGACATATGTAACTTGCTCTGTAAACCTGCATCTTGTTCTTGCTCTATAATCCTATCTTTCTCTCCTCAATAAACCTCATTTTCATGCTTACCTTGCTTCCACTATGTCTGGTCATTCTTCAGCCAAGAGTGTACCAAGTACTGACATGCCAGACTGCTACCTGAAACTACTATGCAAATTATTAATGCTATGTATCTCTCATTGTTTTACTTCTTCCAAGAAAATTAAAATCATGGTATTCCAAAGACTAGAGATAATAAAACAAGCAACAGCAGCTACATAAATCAATGACTTCACTGAAGTCCCATTCTTGGCACTCTGTGATGCCATCCCAACTTGGCTTTTGGGTGGTCTTAAAATTCCTCACTGCGATGCCTCCTCTTCCCCACTTTCTCCCCGTGGGACAGGACTGTCTGGGAATAAGCCTTCCCCGTGATGAAGGACACCTAGACACTGAGACTTTAATCACCAAAGCTTTCAAAAGGAAATATTTTGGTTAAAAGGGAGAAATGAGAAAGAAAAGGAACTTTTTTACGTGAAAAAGCCTCCTCTAAATTATTAGGACCAGAGAGGCACCGAAAGGAGGCAGCAGTCATGTCCCACTCCCCACCTTCACCCTTGAACTGAGTGATCACCTCTAGAAAGTGTTTGCTATGTGGACTCTACACTGACTGACACCACAGGTAGCTATAAATTAACCTAACACTGCCACATGCTGGATGCCATACTCATACTGCATAGTTAAACTATGTATAGCCAATTACTAATCAATGTTTGTGTAAATCAGTAAGAATTCCTGACAAACAATTTTGCATTGGCCCACCCTTGTCCCCCCTTTTGACTTTAAAATCCTGCTTATAACAAACAGCAAAAGGAGCTCATAGCCAAGGCTACTTGGGTTTGAGTCTTCCAGGTAGCCTTCCTCATCCTGGCTCAGGCAAACTCTTTAACATTATATTTTGTGCCTTCTTCCTTTAGGTCAAAAATGTACAAAGTGTTAGCACTTGTGGGATAAAACCAATAAGGGCCTTGTCAATAACACCAAAAAATTAACTTGAAACAATTAAAGTCCCATTAGCAGTGGAATGGGTGAGTAAATTGGGTGACTCACAGCCTCAGACAGTAGTGTGTATGTCACAGACCGAGGCACAGAAACCACATAAAAACCTTTTTAGCATAATATTAACAGAATATTAAAGGTAACATTAAGTTACTGAAAACTCAAAAAGAGGCAAACCTCTGCTTCATGATAAATAGATAGTTAAGCTACAAAGAACAACAAGAATCAGACTGGCAGTCATGTCTGGGTGCAGAAGGAAAATGAGCTCAGGCAGCACACCAGTACTGCCCAAGGCAGTTCTTATTATATATAATAAGGATATACAAACAATATTCTTATTATTTAAATTCTGTGTAATACTATTTCAAGAATGCTCTTTGCTTCTTCAAACCATATCATATAATCCACTTCAGATTTTACAGCAAGAAAATAAGAATCTTACACTCAAATCATGGAATAAAATTCTTGAACATCTGGGAAAACTGGAGTTACATGGCAGCAAGATTTTATAAAGGAAACAGCTCAGGTAAGCAGCCTGTTTCTTCCACAGTTCACAAGGAAGCCCATACTCAGCAGGATAAACATGTTTCCGAGCTTGGGAAACACTAACTGTGGTGTTGTAGCCCATCGTGGCTCATGGCTTGGTTTGCTCCTAGGTAGCGAGTAAGAGAAACCTGAGAAAACTGGGAAATTTAACTCTGGAATCTCCACTCACCCTACTGTTTCCTCCTCACAGGGTGGAAATGCTCCCTCCTCCAGGTTCTCAATTAATTCTCACCAGTGATCAAACAGTGACCTGCAGTCAGTTTAAGGTTTTGACCTGTGATGTCCTTGTTCTGTCAACACTTCTGACCCCAAATGTGTGGCATTTGCTGAACAGCAATCAATTCTCCAACACTAACTGGGTGTCCAACATTTCAATTCTGACAACACCCAGAGTTAGCACAGACCCCACAATTTCAGGGCTTAGTCCCACACCAGTGCTCACACTCAGATGCCAGTTGCAAGCTCTGAGGGCCCATCTATACTTCGAACAACTGCCTATAAATCAGGGCTTCCCATAACCCCCTTCTCAAGTTCAGTAATTTGATAAAACTATGCATGGAACTCATCAAAACACTTCAGTTACATTTACCATTTCATTAAAATTGCTACACTTGGGAATGGCTAAATGGAAGGGATGTGTATGGCAAGGGAAAGTGGTGAGGTAAGATGGGGCTGGAAGGTAATCCTGGTAAATAGCTGTGATTAAAGCAATCCCCCCTCCTTTGGGTACATTAAGAGCAGCTTACTGCAAAGAAACACCCCTTACATTATGACTTAGATGTGCTCCCTGTTTTACTTATCACAAAGCCAGACACTGACTCTGCATGTTCCCATTTTTGCCTCATAAACAATTAGATGAACGGTTCTGTTTTCACTGGTCTGAATAAAACACTTGTTAACCAAATATGGCTTAAGTTACTTAACAATACAATACATGACCAGATTTTTTTGTGAAGTCTGCCTTTTTCATAACACTTTGAAAGTATTTTCTTTCAAGCTCTACTGCTAAAATTCATTTTACAGTTAATTAAAAAACCAAAGTTGAGTAAACAAATATTTTCAAGGTGACAAAGCCAGGGAGGGGGCAGTGGCAACAGGAACAGAGACATGTGCCTCAAATGCCAACTTGGGCCATCCTATCAGTTGGAACATCCTTCCACCTCCACCCTGATCACTAAAGTGCTCAAAGACACCCTCTCAGGAAATACTGCACTTGCCCCGCCTTGGGACTGAAGTGCAGACTGCTTAGTAGGTTCCTGCACCACTTTGCTGGTGTGTGTTTTCCTTGTTTTTTGGGATAGTTTTTCTTCCTTCACAAGTGTGAGAAAATCCAGAGAACGGGATTTTTTTTGGTCTTTTCACCTCAATACCAGCATCCAATTGGCTGACCACCAATGTGTCTCCAAGAAATAGAAACTGAGGTTGGGGGAAGAAAATGTTAATGTCCCCAGGGGTTAGCTTTTTCAATGAAGGGTGTACCAGGAGACTCCTCTCAGCACCAGGGCATCCAGATGCTCCCCTGAGAGGCTCCAACCCCACACTCAGGCTGTCCTCTGGGACATGACCCGGGGCTGACATTCACTAGACACCCCAAGAGACATGGCCACTGTGGGCATCATGGGTCACCCCCAGACAGTTCTGAGGCCTAGGACCAGGAAAAGACAGGAGCGTTGCTGAGGACACTTCACCCTGTAAAGTTGCAAAAGGAGAACCTCAACCCAAAGACATTCTGGTAGGGTGTGTGTGCTAGGGCAGGAGGAAAGCAACAAGGTTTTTTAAGGAAATCAAGTGAAAATTCTGTCTCTGTGAAGTAAATTAAGAAAACAAAATAGAATTTTTAAAATAGCCAACCACTGCTTTGAAAAAATGATAAAAGTGAATTAAATTTCTCGCTAAAAGTAAATAAAGGACAAACAGTTGAGAATGTTGTGAACTGGTGAGGGAAGTTGGAATTTGCGAATGGGAAGGAAGTGGAATTTAGAATTTTACTGCAAGCCCTAGACGAGGTTAGCCGGGCGAAGAGTGGGTGGGTTTGGGGTCCTGCTTGCCACACATTTGGAAAATGCAGGAGAAAACCAGACTCTCTGCAGTGTTAAAACAACTATTTAGGAGGCAGTTAGACTGAACTGACTCTAGCGCCCTGACCTCAGAACACTGAAATCCAACCCAAATGCATTTTTTTTGGTAACTTACTAACTTACAGAGAAACAAAACTTAGGCTTCGGCAACTGCACCGCTAATTAACCTCTGATTCCACAACCAGAACACAGACACCTGCACAGTCCAAACAAGGCGACCACACAACTGTAAACAAGCAATTGCTGAATCCTCCTGCAGCTACAGAAGCCTTTCCTCAAGCCCCTGCGGGGGACCCCGAACCCCAGACCACGCCTGGGAGCTTCCTAAGTAAGAAATCGCTGTTTGCGCCAATAAACTCGTATTTTAACGGCGCCTTAATTTAATTTCCAACAGGGGAAAGGAGGGACGGGGGCCCCGCGGGCCACAGCTCCCCCACGCAGGAACCCCGCAGCCCGAGTGGGGGTCTTCCCGGAGGACCCTCCCGCCGTCACCGCTCAGTCCGGGCAGACGCGGGGCCGCGGGCGCAGAGCGGCCGAGGGACGGCTCCGGTCGGGCGGAATCACACGCGCGGAGGGGACGGGACGCCGGGCTTCCGGCTGCCGGCCCAGCGCTCCCCGCGGCCAGAGGCGCCCGAGGGCCGAGCTGCGCCGCCGGGGACTCGGTCCCCGCACTCCGGAGCGGACCCGGAGGCCCAGGTCCCGCCACAGCCTGTTCCGGCCGGTCCCCGCCCCCGGGACACCCAGCCCCGCACACTCACCGTTTCCCCGCTTCCGTGGTGTCCCGGCATCCTCCCTCTGGGCCTCCCAGTCCCTGCAGGGCACAGGGCGACAGAGGCCGCGGCAGAGCCCCCGGCCCTCCCACAGCGAAGGAGACGCAAACACCGGAAACGCAGACGCCGCGCGGGCTGACGCCAGGGACAAAGGCCGCGGCGGCGTCCTGGGAGCCGCCCCTTCCTCTCCTGCTGCGCCCTGATTGGGCAGTTCCCACCCCAGCGCCGCTGATTGGGTAGGGCGCCTAGCCCCGCCCCTAGGGCCCCGAGTGACAGGTGACGGGATCCCACGCATTCATGGCTGCAACCGGGGCTTCCTCTCGGCGCCGGGACCTGGCGCTGCCTGGAGGACGTTCGCGTTTAACCTTGTATATAAGGTGACATCCAGTTATGAATAATATGTGTGACATTCAAAGTTGGAAACAATGTAACAATAACTTTGAAATGTCCTATTTCGTACCCTTCCTTGCCTCTGGTCTTTGGAGGAGGCCGCCTGAGAGTTGGAAAGGGAGGCGACGCTCTCAGGCAGCGATGGCTGATAGGGGTAAAGCAGGCGCCGCGTGTGTCATTTTAAAGTTTCTGGTAGCGACGTAAAAGAAAACGAAAAGAAACACGTGAAATAGATTGTAATAATTCATTTACCCCATATATCCAAAACATTATCATTGCAATATGTGATTAATGTAATATTAATGAATTATTTTTTGGTACTAAATCTTTCAAAGTCACTCTGTATTGTAAGCTTTCAGCACATCCCAATTCAGCTAGTACATTTGGATACACGTCTGGTTTTTCCACGTTTGTTTATATTAAGGTTGATCAATGGGTCCAAGGAATATCTGCCTTTTCCTTTCATAAAATTGTTTAACATTTATTAATTAGTATTTTCCTAATTTCACTTATTTCACTGAGTGTTGCAAAGTAGTAGTTTTCTAATTGTTGTCTCCTCTGCATGTAGTAGGTCTCACTCTTCTATTAAGAATTGCATTTGCTAATGAGTCTTCATTACATTAAAAACTAGCTCATCAGGAAAGGAAGGATAAAAGCCTGGTTCTTTATTTTATTAATTGTCATAATAATGATGATGTGGCCTCATAAGACAAAGAAAACATATACATGATATTTGTCCTAGCATTTTTTTGTGTATTTGATGGGATTTTATATGCTACAGTCTATATTTATTTTTGAGTTCAAATTGTCCCCTCACAGGTCATTGAAAGACCCTTCACATTGCCTCCTTTTCCTTACGCCATGAGCCCATATGTTTTGAGAGTTTTCTTATTTTATGGAACAAACACACATGTGTGCTTCCCTTTGTCTGTTATATAAGTTGCAAATAGATGTCCCATTTGGCATTTTCCTTTTTACTTGACTGGTGGTGCTTCCTGCCAGGCACAATATTCTGGTTCTACTATTTGTATTTTTTCAATTATTTGCCACTTACATTTTTCCTTTATTTGTCCTGTATCTTACTCTAGCATGTGAAGAATGGATCCATTTTCATGTCCAGTTCTCAAACACCAAGTATTGATAACGACGCCTCCTCTGTAATTTTTATTGCATAGCTTCTTTTATGCAGTTTGGTAGATTTCTGAATATTCTACTCTCCTGGTCTGTTTGCCTATTTTTCTATCAATACCGCACTGCTTTAATTATAGAATGTTTTAATGTGTTTTAATTTTGTGTAGGACCAGAAACCCTCATTGTGTTTCTTTCCCTGGGATTTTGGCTATTCTATATGTTTGTTTTTCCATGTGCATTTTCCAAAATCATTGCTAGCTTACAAAATCTGACAGAATCTATTATGAGATCAAGTACAATGGCAAAGTTAGCTTAAGGATAAATGATTTCTTTATATTATTTAGTTTTTCTACCCAAGAACAAGATGTAACTTTTCATTTATTTAAGCCTTCATTCAGGCTTTCATATTTCAGGAATGCTTTATTATTTTGCTCATACAGCCTTTGCACATTTTTTTGTTAGATTTGTTCCTAGGTAATTTTGTTTTATGTTTTAAAATTTACTGTATATTATACTTTTTATTGTATCCTTCTCACACTTTATTCATAAATGATTGTGAATTATACATAGAAAGGCTACTGTGTGCATCAATATTATATTGCATTTGTTTACTGAACTATTTTTGTATTAGGGTTTTATTTACTAGTTTCTTTGTGTTTCCAGATATATAATCATATCATCTGCAAATTAAGTCGTACATATTTGTTTTTTTCTTCTGCCATCTTCAAATGCCCTGGATAAAGCTCAATGCAAATTTAATGAATACTATAAGCAATATTGTGCTTTTTAGTATTGTTTCTGAAAATAGTAGGAATCTCCCTCATGTTTTCCATGAATGTGAAAAAGCCTGTTTTGTCAAGTTTGAAAAGATCTATTAATTCCTAATTTTAATGATTTTAAGGTATCAGTAGTGCGTGTTAAATTCTGCTAAAGAGATATTTTTACAACTATGAAAATAATAGTGTGACTGTACTATTTCTCTGTATAAAAATAATGAACCTTATCAGTGGAATACTTAATATTAAATTTCTGTAGAATTCTAGAGTACTCTAGAATTACTCTAAAATTCAATATTATATAATGTATAATAAATGAATTTTGTCGTTATGTACTCTTTTCAATAATCAATTAAGATTTGTTTGCTAGTATTTTATCCTATGTATTTCTGTGTGTAGGCAGAGATGAGATTTTTCTGTAATAGTCTATTTTGCACAACATTTGGAAGTTTTTGGTACCAATGTTCCATTTGATTTCCATAATTTATTTGGAAGTAGTACTTCCATTGTAGTGTTGTTAAATTGAATTAGAAGGATTGATTTATGTGATATTTAAAATGACTGTAAAATCCCCCTGTTAAACTACTTGATCCTAGATCTGTATTTTTGGGAGCCTCTTTTACAAACTTTTCTGCTCCTATGGATATTATATTGTTTAGACTTCCTATCTGAACAGAAGTCTATACTGATAAAGAATATTTTTCTAGAAAATTTCCATAGCCTCTTGTTTTCTAAATCAATGTGCGTTGAGTTGTGCTAATTATTCCTTAATGATTTTAATATAACCCATTGATGCAGCCTTTTTAGTTTCTTCATGCCATCTCATTTTTCTTCTTATAACTTAAAGGGGCATCTCAGGGACACAAAATCAAGAAATTGTTAAATTTTTGTGTAAAAGACCTTCTGAGGGCAGTTTACAGTCCAATGTACAACACATGCTTCACTGCCAGCCCCTCCTGTGTGAGACCTCAGCATTTCCATGTGACGCCCTGTCTGCCTCCAAGCATCATGGAAAAGGAAGAGCCTCTTCCAAACACTCCAATGGCATCCTTGGAGATGCTGATTAAGAACCTGCAATTATTTGGGGGACTCATGATGAAGACATATTTTTACAGAAATAGTCTCAGCTCCACTAGTGTGCACTGTCACTGCCACTACAGATGAAATGATTGCAGTTCTGTGGGGAGGGGAGGTCACAGAATGGCAAGAGTCTGTCTCAGGGTTTTCCTGCTTCCATTCCACACATACCCTGACCGCCAAAACTGTCACACTGAAACCACAATCCTGAAAGTAGAAAGGAGTCAGGGGAGTATTTTAGATTTCAACCTGAGAGGCAGAGTCTGTAAGGGAAGGAGGCTTATCAAGAGTCCAGGTGGGTAAGTGCTCATGTCTGGAAAAGGGATTATTCTGGATTTAAAACTGGTCCGCTGCCAAATACACCCTGGATGGAAAAATAATTTCTGAGGCAAGGGCTGACCTCTTGAAAATAGACTAGAGGTCCTAGGCCTTATTTTATCCTAGTATAATTTAATCCATAGTGATGGCAGTTCATGTTTTATGTTACTAAATTTAAGCTGATGCTTAAATTCTTTATAATTTTCATTCTGAAATTAATCTCCTCTATGTAAATCATAGACACTATTTTCAGGAAAATAAAAATATTGATGCAAAATCTGTATCCATGTGATGATAATTAAATAGAACTATAATACAATGATTAACTGCTATACAAAACCATTTGTCTGAATGACAGTGGCTGCTAGAACATAAATGTCTTTTCTTTAATGCTGGATGTATTTTGTGCTTTATATTGACAGTACCTGCTTTGATGGAAACTCTCTGTTGTATGTTGATTATGTTGGCTTTATTTCCCTGCTGAAGTAACAGAAGGAGCATTTAAGGAAAGAGTTACATCCTGAATTTGGGTTTCAGACAGTAGGAAAACAAACTCAAGGCCTTCAACAGTTTCTGCTTTAAAAATGTTGCTATATCACCTCTAGTCTCACCAGGAATCTCTCCAATAATTATTCAATGCACTTATTTCCGTGTCTTTTGGATGCATCTTTATGTGATTGTCTCATATCGAAGTGTCATTTAATAATGATCACATTGTCATTAACTATTAATTAATGCAATTTATTATTAAATAAATCAGGAGACAGTGGCAAACCCAGCGGGAGGGGAGAAGTAGAGGGAGGGAAGGGGGCGGAAGGTGAAGGGCGCTGAGGGCCTCTCTGTCTCCCCCCCGACTCGGTTCTCCCCTGCTCCGGGCCGCCCATGTACCGCGGGTTCGCGGCCCGGTGCCTGAGACGTTCGGATCTGCAGGGGAGCCCGTCTGCACGAGAACCAACGTCTCGCTGTTCAAAACCAAGAGGTTGTCTCATGTTGGGTTCCCCAAGAAGCAGACCCTGAGACAAAAATAGATAACACAGTGAAGTCTTTATGGATGAAATCGTGATATCTGGAATTTGCTTTAAAATGATCCACGGGAGAGGAAAAACTTCTTGGTCTTCTGTTCATGATGGTTGTAGTGGGGTGATGAGTTCATGAGGTTTTATGATACTTGTCTCCCATTTTGGGGTTTGTTTCAACATTTTCATAAATGAAATATTTTTAAAATAAATAATAAATAAAGCCTATTATGATCACAATCGATAATGGTTACGTCTGCACCGTGCAGTGTTGTGTCTCTTATTCATGTGTCTGATCCCGTAGCTTAGCTCACAGCAGTGTTCTGTAGCACCATTGTGATCTCAGTTCTGGATCAAGGGAACATGTATAATCTTGGTAGTGTGGTATTCTAAGAATTATTTCTTGACAGCCAAACAACCTGAATTTAAATCCTGATTCAGGCAACTTACTGGGATGGGAGTTAAATGAGTATTTTACCTAGGGGATGCCTAAGGTTCCTCATCAGTCATGAGAATAACATCAGTGCTTTTGCAGGGTTAAATATTCAGTTAGCAATTGCATGTAAAGCTATGATAATAGTGACACTTACTCTAAGGGCTGTATAAAGAATAATAAATATGCAAACATAATCAATCACTTCTTAAAGTGAATAATAAGTGTTTCTGAGCATGAATAATTTCTGTGTTGAGAATACTGGACTTAGTAGCCTTGAAGTAACACCACTCTCTTGTTTCTCTGAAGGATCCTCTGGCTCTGAATATGAATATCAGTCCAGGAAAAAGGCAGAGTGGCCTCCAGGGATTTGGCAGTAGGGATTATCTCCTTATTGCAGGCTATAGTTGGAATCCTGGGGAACTGTTCTCTTATTTATCATTATATCCTACTTTACTTCACTAGATATAGGTTAAGGTCCACACATCTGATTGTCAAGTGCCCGGCATTAGCCAATGCCCTGGTCACTCTCCCTAAAAACACCCCCTAGACAATGACAGCATTAGAGATGAAATATTTCTTCAATGATTTTGGATGTAAACTTTTGTCTTATCATCACAGAGAAAACAGATGTGTGTCCTTTGTGTGCCTTTTGGGAATCTTCCAGGCCACCATGATCTGTCCCTGGAACTCCAGGTGGGCAGAGTTTGAAGCGAAAGCTCACAAGTACATTGGCCAATTCAACATCCTGTGCTAGATCATGTAAATGCTTTTAAAAATATATATATATTTTTTTTAAATATATGATTCTGAGAAATGGAGCAGTAAAGATTCCACAAAGCAAAAGGATTGGGATATTTTTCTTATGCACTTCATAAAGTAACTTGTATATAATCGAAGTAGCTTGTATGAGGAGTTATGAAGTAACTCCTCATTCCTTGTAAGCTGTTTAGCCTCTCCTAGTATTTTGGGTTTTTCACATAGGATCTGGGCCAGTGACTCCATCATTTTCATCCTGTACAGGTAAAAGCAGTGGGTCTGACACATTTATAGGACCAATCTCTTCTCTAGATGCTCTCCTGAGGCCAGATCCACCCAAAGAATCCTTATTCTGTTGAGCACTTTTGTAACGTTCCTCACTCTCTCCTGCCTACAATTTATGTGGTGCTGTTTGATGATCCCAGGTGGTGGCTGGTGACCATTACTGTGCTAATTAATTTGTTTTCCAGCTGTCAGCCACTTTGTTCCCATGGGCCAAGACAATCATGTATCCAGACTCTGCTCTGCCTGCTGAAAACTGAAGGCCTAATGCTCTAATCTGGTAATAGAGCAGTAAAGGTTATTTTTGTTTTTACAACGTGCAGTTACTTTAATTTACTTTTATAACAGCTTTTTGAGATATAATTCACATATTATAAGATTTTACCTTTTGAAGTGTACTATTCATTTGTTTTTAGTATATTACACAGCTATCTAGTTTTAGAACACTTTTATCACCAAAAAAGAAACCTCACACCCAGTGGCAGTTCCTCCACATCTGTCCCCTTCCCCAGTCTTAGGCAACCACTACTCTGCTTTCTGTCTGTATAGATTTGCCTATTCTGGATATTCCATATCAATAGAATCATATAGTATGTGCTCTTCTGTGAATGGCTTTTTTCACTTAGCATAATCTTTTCAAGATGCATCTATGTTTCAGCATGTATTCATACTTAATTTTTTATGTGGAATAATATTCCATTGCATGTATATGCCTTTTTAAAAAATTTTTTATGGACATTGGGTATTTTCTTCTTTTTGTCTATTGGGAACAATGCTTCTGTGAACTCTCATGTACAAATTTTTCTGCACATATATTTTAATGCTTATCTGAGCTCTGAGTCAAACCAAACATCCCCAGTACCTTAGGGATGGAGATTTTCTGGGCAGCTATTAGTGTGGACCAAATATTGACTGTCCTTTAGTGATACTAGGTTTGTTTGTCTAATAGCTTTATTGGGCTATCATTAACATATAAAAGCTGGATATATTTAAAGTGTACTTGATGTTTTGATATACTTATATATTGTGATAACCATCATTCAGCTAATTAACATATAATCACCTCTACATAGATAGCATTTGTGTGTGTGAAGAAAATGTAATTTAAGATCTACCCTCTTAACAAATTTCAAGTCACAATACAATATTGACTATCATCCCCATTGTGTACATTAGATCACAGAATTTATTCATCTTGCATAACTGAAACTTCATACTACTTTACCAATATCACCCCATTGCACCCTCCCTCAAGTCCCTGGCAAATACCAGCCTACTCTCTACTTCTATCAGTTTGACTATTTTATTTTATAATATTTTATTTATTTGTTTATTTGGAGACAGAGTCTTGCTCTCTCACCTCGGGTAGAGTACAGTGGTGTCATCACAGCTCACTGTGACCTGAAACTCCTGGGCTCAAGTGATCCTCCTGCCTCGGCCTCTGGAGTAGCTGGGACTACACGTGAGCATCACCATGACAGCTAATTTTTTCTATTTTTGGTAGAGACTGGGTCTCACTCTTGCTCAGGCTGGTCCCAAACTTCTGACCTCAAGTGATCCTCCTGCCTCAGCCTCCCAGAGTGCTAGGAATATGGGCATGAACAGTTTGACTATTTTAGATTACATCTATAAGTGAGATTATACAATAATTCCCCTTCTGTGTCTTGCTTATTTCTCTTAGCATAATGTCTTTAAATTCCATCCATGTTTTGTCACAAATGGCAGGATGTTCTTTTCTATGACTGAATAATATTCCATTGTGCGTATACAGCACACTGTTTTTACCCATTCATTCAACAAAGAACAGTTCATTTGTTTCCATATCTTGGCTATTGTGAATAATGCTGCAGTGAACATGAGGGTGCAGAACAATGGAGTTTTAAAGGAGCTTCAAAAGCGGTCACTGCTCTCCACTGAGCTAGGGAGGGAGGGGTGATGGAAACTCCATGTTAAAATGCCACAAATGTTACTGCCTTAACAAAGTTCTGTAGTTTCTCTTGGATACATAATTTTCATTTTTTTTTCCTGTGGGTTTGGCAAATTTCAGAATTGTGAAAGTGTTGATTTATAGGTTTTTTGCTAATATGTTCATCATTTTTTAGGGGAAAGTGGGTTTATTGTGGTTTCCATCCAGCAATTCCAGTAATTAATCTCTCCATTCAATATTGCAGAGTTTTAAGGACCACATTGAATGATCAAATAGCAAAATGCGGAGCAGGAGACTGAGAGTCTGCCTTCATGGAGCTTATAATTTAATCAAAATTATAAGGCACCAAATGAATAATTATGCAACAAGCCTGTGTTCTTTTTATTAATTGTTCATTGGAGAAGTTCAGAGTCTAGGAACCTGTAATATGTGTGGCCTATAAGAATCTTGAAATACTGTAAAGCTTCTCTGAGCATGTAATTTCCAATCTGATGAGTGAAACTCTGCCTGGAATTAACTTAGCAAGAAGAAGACTTTAATAAAAAGGAACAGCCTGTGCCTGGGGTGGAGCTGGAGTAGAGACAAGGTTTCAGACATTGTACCTGGCCTGGTGATGGGTTTTTGTTCCACATACCAAGGGGGGAAATCATTAGAAATATATTAGTTATTGGGAAACATTAACATGTATAAATACATTTTCAGGCAAAAATCAACAGAATTAACGGACAGGAGCCCAGGAAAAATATGTTAGCGAATTTTTTAAGGAGTTCGAGAGACAGCTGGGAAATATAACTTAGTGAAAAGGCAACTTATGGAATGGGAGGTAATATTTCAAGGCATACATCTGATAAAGAGTTAATATCCCAAAAATATAAGGAACTCACACAACTCAAAATCAAATATAATAAAAACCCTACATATAAATGTGTGCTGAATAGACATTTTTTCCACAAAGACATAAAAATGGCCAGGTATATGAAAAGGTACTCAACATCACTAATCAGGGAAACGCACATAAAAATTACAAGGAGGTGTCACCTTACATCTCTTAGGATGGCCACTATTAAAAAATGTCAAAACATAACAAGCGTTGGTGAGTACGTGGAGAAAAGGGAAAGGGAATATTTGCATACTGTTGGTGGGAAAGTAAATTCATACAATTATTACACAAAACAGTTTAAAGTTCCTTAAAAATTATAATTTAATTTTCCTCAAAATATTATAAAAATAAAAACTATTAAAAATTTTAAAAATTAAAACTACCATACAATTCAGCAGTTCTATTTTTCTGCATGTATCAAAAGGAAATACAATCAGTATCTTGATGAGATATCTGCATTCTCATATATATTGTAAAACTATTCACGATATCCAAGTTATGGAAATAATGAGTTTTTTCAGTAGATGGGTGGATAAAGACAATGTGACATAGAATGGAATATTATTCAGCACTTAAAAGGAAGGAAATCCTGGCATTTCAGAAAACATGGATGGACCTGGAGGACAGTGTGTTAAATGAAATAAGCCAGGGACAAAAAGACAAATACCAGATGGTCTCACTCATATGTAGAATCTAAAAAAGTTGAACTCATAGAAGCAGAGTAGAATGTTGGTTATCTGGGGATCGGGGAGAGGAGTTGGGGAGACGTTGGTCAAATGCTACAAAATTTCAGTCTAATAGGAGGGATACATCCAAGAGATCTATTGTACAACATGGGAACTATAGTTAATAACAACGCATTGTATTCTTGAAAATCAATGAGAGTAGAGTTTAAGTGTTCTCACCACAAAAAGTGATAAAAATGTGAGGGGATGCATTTGTTAATTAGCTCCAATCAGCCATTTCATAACGTATATATACATATTTTGAAGCATCATGTTGTACACCATAAATATATACAATTTTTATTTCTCAATATATATATACACATGCATTAAATCTGATAGAATCTACCAAAAACCTAAAAAAGCATGAGTTAAATAAGCTTACAGGATACAAGATCAATATACAAAAATGAATTATCTTTCTATTCACTATCCATAAACGGAAGAAAATTTTTAAAAAAGTTACAGTAGTACAAACAATATGAAAGACTTGAAAGACAGGGATCTATGTGGTAGAAGACATCCACTGAGACGTAGGGGCACAGTACCCCATACCCTTAACCTGAGCTCAGATTCCACCTAGTGTCCAAGCCTCTGGGACAGAGAAGGACGGAGACGTGAGAAGTCAGGAGGGGGTACCAGGCGGGGAGGAGGCAGGATTCCCACCCAGGCTCATGGTCACCCTGCACAGCCAGGTCACACCCCAGCCTCTCTTCCTGCCCAGTCCCAGGTCCATCTGCTCTGAACAGGTGGAAGTGGTGGACCCCAGCTCTCGCCCAGGACACCTTACAAAAGCAAAGCCAGAGACACAGAGAGCAGGACAGGGACAGCAGGCCCAAAACCGTGCGTGACACTGGCCAGCCAGTTAGGGCCTATGAGAGCACGTTTAAGAAGGCGCCGGGCCTGACTGCAGGCAGAATTGCTTCTTACGCAAGTCAACTTTTTTTTTTCTGAGACAGACTCTTGTGCTTCAAACTCCTGGGCTCAAGCAATCCTCCTGCCTCAGTCTCCCAGAGTGCTAGGATTACAGGGGTAAGCCACTAGGCCCGACCTAAATAAACTCTTTAAAATTGTATTATGCCTCAGTTTACTTTTTAATAGGATAAAATAAAACAAACCATGTAAGAATGGATCTAACAAAATGCGTATAGCATGTGAAAAAAACCACACAAATTTCCTAAAATATATGAATGCAGGCATAAACAAATAGAAAATAACATTGTGTTCTTAGGTAGAAAAACTCAATATTGGCAACATGATTGTTTTTAAGGTAATTTATAAGTTTAATTTGTTCCAATACAGATACCATTAGGTATCGGAGGTAGGCATGCAAAACATCTTATAGATGAATACACAAGTAAGAATAGCCAAGAAAATTCTGAAAAAGAAAAAAATGAGCTTGGCCAATCCTATGAGACATCCTGATTGATGAACAGACTGATAGATCAGTGGAGCTGAAAAATTCTGAAATAGACCAAAGTGCTAAAGAAAGTGTCTTAGTCCATTTAGGCTGCTGTAACAAAACACCTTAGACTGGGTACCGTATAAACAGCAGAAATTTGTTGCTCACAGTTCAGGAGTCTGGAAAGTCCAAGATCAAGGCACCAGCACATTTGGTGTCTGGTGGGGACCCTGTTCCTCATAGATGGCGCCTTCTTGCTGTGTCCTCACATGGCAGAAGGGATGAGGTGCTCCCTTCAACCTCCTTCACAAGGGCACTAATTTTATTTATGAGGACAGAGTCCTCCTGACAATCACTTCCCCACAGGCCCCACACCTAACACTATCACAGTGGGGATTAAGTTTCTCCACATGAATTTAGGGTTGTGGGGGGGACACAAACATTCAGCCCATAGCAGAAAGTTCATAAGCAATAAAAACTACTGTGGGAATGACATCATTAGTACTTGGGGGGTGGGAATTTTTTGCTCCTATCACAAAGGTAAAAAAAAATTGATTTATTCTTCACAATCTATAACAAAATAAAGGTCCAGCGAAAGATAAATCTATATGGCAAAAAAATCAAGCTTTTATAAGGTTAATTCTAACAGGTTGTACCAGGATTTTTGTGGTTTCTGGGGTGCAGGGCCATAATGTTCCCTCCTATGACATTTTCACAGGTTACTCATGCTCATACCCAATTTGAAAGTCCAAAAAATGTTTTCTCTGTTTCATTATTTAAGAAATTGAAAATGAAGGCTGATTTATGCATGATCCTCAAACAATTATTTAGTCAGTGGCGCCCTGCTGAGGAAGGGCACAGAGCATGATGTTTCCTCAGACAGGAGACTGTCCCTGAGCCAGAGCTTCATCTTTCACTCATGGTCAGAGGCTTTCACAGGCACACACTGCTCTGCGGCCCCAACACACAGCTTAGCCCTGAGACTCTGACTCAGAAAGTGACTGATGGGCACATGTACTCTGATCTACAGGAATCCTGCCCTACCTTTATAATCCTTTCCAGGGCTGTGGGATGTTTCCTGGATCCATCTATCACATACAGATAAACTGGAAAAGGGGGACAGAAATTTTGATTCCCACTGGGATCTTTGCCCTGTAACCACCAGCTTCTCTAGAAGTATAATGTTTTCATCTTTCCTGAAAGACCACATCTCAGGGTATTTCTCTGAGCAACATAATTGACTTAGTAAAGTGGGTAGAGAAATAGGCAAGAGTCAGTCTATGCTGGGGGCTGAGGCTAGGGTCCCCTTGCCTGGTTTATGTCTCTGATTTACCCAAATACTGACAAATATATATTCATCTCTAGGTGGTAGAGAAACAGAGGAGGAGCTCCATCTACAGAGGAAGGAGAAAGTGGAATTAGTCCTCCATAGATCCAGCTTAAGCTCAGCCAGGGGGTACAAAGTGTCCTGGGGAAAAGCAATAGTTCTCCATCATCTGAAGCAACTGTGGCCTCAGACAGCTGGACCCTGGAAGCACACGCTCCTCACTAGAATTCCACACCTGCATCACAGAGAGAGGGAACAGTCCTAAAGGGTTCTTAAGGGTGATGTCAGTGACCAAAAGGAGAATAAACTCACAGCCCCTGCCCTATCATCTTGCCTAACTAACACTACCACTGGCCATACCCAACATGATTCCTCAACTCTTTTCTGGGCCTAACTAGGGGTGATTCAGAAATAAAGATTTTTAATGCCTCTCCATTTCCCATAGCTCCTGGGGTCTAAATTGTTCACTCTCCAGGTTTTTAGTTGTTGCTCTCCCTCCACATCCACGGAAACTGTGTGTCTCATTCCAACACCTATAATTTCACCTTTATTCTGATCACCTCCTACTTTCTCCTAGACATGTTATCTAGAAGAGCCAAGTGAAACAGAGACAAGAATATTTATATAAAACTTAACCCAAGCTTCCTAGGGCCCACAAAATTCCCATACAAAGTCAAGACCTGGGGGCAGATTTGAGGTTCCCTCCCACCTCCTCCTTTGGCAGCCCTCCAATTATTAAACTGTTTCTCTGCTGCAACAACCGCTGCTGTGGTGTATTGGTTTGTTACTGCACAAAGGGCAGGAACCTGTGGGCCTGTGACAGTGAGATCCACTACATGTCTTTCTGTGCCTGGCTTAGTTCACTCAGCGTAATAGACTCCAGTTCCATCCCAGTTGTCACAAATGACAGAATTTCCTTCTTTTTTCTGTTGATGGACACTTAGGTTGCTTCCATATCTTGACTATTGTGAGTGATGCTGAAATGAACTTGGGAGTGCAGATGTCTCTTCAACATAGTGATTTACATTCCTTTGGATGTACCCAAAGTGGAATTGTGACATCATAGTTATTCATTTATAGTCCTTGAGAGCTCCACACCATTTCTGCTGCCCTCCCCCTCCCTCCCCCTCCTCCTCCCCCTCCTCCCTCTCTCCCCTCCCCTCCTTCCTCTCCCTCTCCTCCTTCCTCTCCCCTCTCTCCTCCCTTCCCTCCTCCTCCCCCTCCCTTCCCTTCCCTTTTCTCTCCCTCCTCCCCTCCCTCCCCTTCCTCCTCCTCCTCCCCCTATCCCTCCCCCTCCCTCTTCCTTTCCTTCCCCCCTCCCCTCCCCTTCCTCCCCCTCCTTCTTCCCTCCCTCCTCTCTCCCCCTTCCTCCCTCTTCCTCCCTTCCCCTCCCCCCCCCTCCCTCCCTCCTTCCCCCCCTCCCCCCCCCCCCCTCCCTCCTCTTCCCCTCTCCCCTCTCTCCCTCTCCCACTCCTTTCCCCCCTCTCCCCCTCTCCCCGAGGTGCCCCCACGTCCCAGCCAACACCGCGGGGCCGGCGCCCGCGTTCCTGCTGCCCCCCGCCCCGAAGGTCGCGGCCAGAGTCGGTGCCGCGATTTGCCGAGTGCGAGGGCACAGCCCGGAAGCCAGCCTGGGGGTGGCGTCCGCAGCCCCCGCCCCCGCCCCGGTTCCTGGCCAGCTTGGGTCAAAGGCAGCGGGTGGACTTTGGGGGGTGGCTGTGACTGCGTCCGCTGAAGCCGGCCCCTGCCCCCCGAGGCCCGCAAGACGAGGTGACACCCTCTGGCGCCACCATTGTCCCCGCCCTGCTCTGCTGACCTGGTGGGCTCAGGGGCTGTTTCCGGGGTGCGCGGGCATCGCCAGGCCGAGGCGACAGGGCGGGTGTCCCGGGGTGTGGGGCGCTGGCGGTCAAGGTTCAGTGGGACGTGAAGGGTTTCGAGGGGCCGCGGGGCCAGGAGAGGGGAGAGTCGGCCAGGCCCACCCTGCCCAGGCGCCGCGGTCCCCGAGGTGCCCCCACGGTCCCAGCCAAACCGGGCGCGCGCTCTGGGTGCCGCCCCCTGGCGCCCGCGCTGCCAGGCTCAGGCCGCAGGGCAGAGAGGGGTGGCCCGGAGCGCGGCTGCCGGGAGCCCGCGCCCTGGGGACAGCCAGCTCCAGCCTGGGAGAGGGGCGCAGGCACCTCCGTCCCCAGCCTGGCAGCCGGGCAGGGAGGCCACGGCCGGGCGGGCGAGGGGCTGGGGGGGATTTACTGGGAGATGAGCCGGGAGTGGGGCCCCTGCGGGGGGTGGGGTCTGCCCGGGCCTCCGGGGCTCCAGGCTCTGGGCGCCCTCCTGGAACCTCAGTTTCCTCGCCTGTCTGAGAGGGCCCCTAAGGGCAGCGTCCTTTCAATGATTAGACTGATAATCCCGGTGAGCCCCCAGCCTGCCCGGCCTCCGGATGTCCCTCTCTCTTTGTTTCTCCCCCCCCCCCACTTTGTTAAGAACCTGCTGAAAGTCTCCAAGTGGGGAGACAGGTGGGGAGGCAGGAAGGCTGCTGGAATTTCACCCTTGGCTCTGGGGCCCTTCCTGGCACCCCCCACCCCCTTAGGCGCTTTGAAAACACAAATCCGGCAACACATCCTGTACCCCAGAGAGCTAAGAACTTCATGCTGTCCAAAAGCAAAACGCTTTGTTTCCTGAACAAAGGCCCTCCTCTCACCCCAAAACACAAATCCCTGGGTGGCCAGCTTCAGTCTGAATTGGCTGCTTGTTCTCTGGGGTTGACCCAAGGCCCTTATGATGGGGCGTTGCTCCACCTCCATCCCACCCCTGTGCCTCAACTCTAGTGACCCAGAACCGGGAGCAGAGTTCCCCAGGCAGGGGACACGGCCCTCCCCAGCACCCTGGCTGTGGCCTAATAGACATCAGCCCCTGGGCAAGAGATCCAGGGCAGGGGAGTGTCTCTCACCCCACACACTCACATGCTGCAGCCGGTTAACCTGGTGTGGGGGCTCTCTGGGCCCCTTGGCCTTCAGGTTGGGATTTTTAACTTGTGCCACAATGGGGGAAACTGAGGCATGGGGCCAGTAAGTGGCAAAGTCAGAAAGACTCAGTGATTAGGAAATGCCCCCAGGCCCAGCAAGGCCCCTCCAGGACTCAGCACCCCTTGCGCTGCACCAGTGGGCTGTTCTTGGCATATAGCACCTGGTTGAGGTCAGCACCTTGTGGGGTGGGGGTGGGGGTGTTGGCAGGAGCAGATGCTGTGGGACTCAAGGAGGGAAAAGGGACACTTTCCACCCACTTGCACCCTCTCCTGCACTGCAGGTCTCCATCCTCAGGAGGTGAGGAAGGTGGGAGGACAAGGCTAAAGACACAGGTGAGACCAGATTCCAGGCACTCAGGGATGGCTGGGGTGGGGTCTGCTTCCCACCTACCAAGCTCTGCCCTCAACAGTCAGGTGAGGGACCAAGGCCTGGGGATGACCTCCCTGGGGTCACACTGAGGGCAGGGGCCCCTCAGGGTGGAGGAGGGGCTGGGCCATGGAGATGGCTCTCGGTGCCTGTGCCTGGGCATGGGCTCTGGGTGGCAGGCTGGGCCTGGGAGGGGGAGAGAGAAGGGGAGACAGAGGCACAGGGCTCTGGGCGTCCCAGGAACAGTGAGGAGGCCTGGCCTGTGGGGACTTTGGTGTTGGCCCTGGATGAGATGGCCACCACAGGTGAGTACAACAGGGCACAGTGGCTCAGGTGGCTGCCGTGGGGCAGATGGACCGAGGGATTAAGGCCACCAGCAGGTGACTGGGCCAGCCCAGTGGGAGGGGAGGTGGCTATGGGTCTGTAAAGGGGAAAAAGCAGATTGTTTTTTGACATATGAGCTGTGGGTGTGAGAGCAGTCAGGGGACAATGCCTGGGGGTTTGGCCTGGGACAGTGGCAGGTGGACTTTGTTCAGCCATGGAGGGGCCAGTCGGGGATGTGGGGCTTCTGGTGTTGGAGGAGCTGAGAGATATGCACGTGCAGATGAGGGTCATCATGGGATGTGCTGGGAGGACGGTTACTACTTGGGGACTGGTGGTGTGTAGACTGAGCCCCTGTGCCCTCTGGGTGAGCAGGCAAGGAGATGGGGGGAAGCAGCCAGGGAGACAGAGCTGGGGGAACCAGGGGAGCAGATCCCAGGGGAGGATGGAAATGTTCTGGCTCAGCTTCCCCCTTGGCCTCTGCCTCCAACCACACACTCTGGTGCCCTCTCCCCGACTCCCTGCTTGACCCTGCCCTGCTTGTGGTCCCAGGCAAGTGTTTGATGTTCCTGCCCTGTGTGGGGTTGGGCCGTGTGGGTCACTGGGGGGCTGCCTTTCAGAAGGCACCATCTGGCAGTGGGCAGTGTTGAGTCCTTGTGGTCTCCCAGTCCTGGGAAACACCCCCTGCCACAGCCTGCTGGGCTCTCTCTGTCCCTGTCTTTGGGCTCTCCCAGGAGGCCCTGGGGAGGGCAGCTCAGAGCTCTGGGAGGTGCCTCTTCTCAGCATCTGTCCACACTGCTCCCCACCTGTGCCTCAGTGTCCTCCCACAGAGATGGGTGTGTCCCTACATGTAGCTGGCAGCAAGGTCACCATGGGGAGGAGGCTGCCTCCCTCCTTTGTCCTGGGTCCTTGGTGTCTCCCTCCTGAGGGGTGGCAGTCCAGCCTCCCCAAAAGTCCCAGCAAGCAGGCAGCCCCCACTGCAGCCCCCAGAAAGAAGAAAAACCAGCTGGGCTGTGAGGGGGTGATGGCAGCTCTGGAAACCTGGATGGGGAGGAGATGGGGCCTCCATGATGCATTCTCACAGGTGTCTGCCAGTCCCTGGGGCTCTGCAGAGGGTGGTGTAGGTCTCAGATTCTGCCTGTGAGGCTCCTGGCTCTGCGACCAGGTACATTCCCCCTCCTGGTAAAGTGCTCCTAAGGCCTGTCCTGGCTCATCCACCCAGCTGGGCTGCCTGCTGGTTTCTGGACCTCCCCCATGCAGGGCCTGCCCAGTATGCCTCCCTGCGTGGGTGGGGGCCCCCTTGGGAGACACCTTTATGCTCTGAAGGACCCCAGGCCAGTGTGGAGCACCTTGGACCTCTCAGGAGCAGAAGTGAGGGGAAATATGGCCCAGCTCTGGGAATGCTCAAGGTGGGGATGGGGGACATGGTGTTGAGGCTTCTGGGAGCCTCATCCAGCCCAGGCAAGAGTCCTAGAAAGGCCAGCACTTTCCCAACACAGGAGGGGAAACTGAGGCTGGGGTTGGGCAGGGGCAGCTTTATAAAAAGGGGTCTGGCCAGATGGGCATCATCTCTTACCTCTGTTATCACCCTCGTGTGCATCGCTGCTAGCAGGGCCCTTACTGGACTCAGCCGTAGTAAGTGGACAAGAAGCTGCTGGCCATGCTGGCCACCCTCACCATTTGCTTCTGCTGCTCAGCAACCAGTGACTCCACTCCCATCATCTCCTGGCTGAAGAACTACAAGGAGTTCCATGAAGGGAAACACATCATGGCATCAAGGTGGGCCTGGTAGCAGGGACAGGGCCTTTGGGCCTGGAAGGAGGTGGGGGTGGGGCCTGGGGCAGGGCCTGTGGTTCAGTCCTCCCACCTGAGCATCCATCCGAAGCTGCAGCAGCAGCAGTGGAGCCTGGTCACGGAGAGTGTGGTGCCCTTGGACCTCGTCTATTCTACCTGTGTGGTGGAGAACAAGTTTGGCAGCATCTGGCAGTATGAGGTGAGTAAGTGCTGAAGGCCAGGGGCAGGCTGGGGGACAACCCCAGCCCCCATCCACCCTGGCAGAGCACTCTCCTCACCAGGCCATTCTGCATGCGGGGCTGCTGGCCAACTAGACAGGGGTGCTGGGCAGTGAGGTGGAGTCCACTGCAAGGTGTACGGCGACTCAGCAGGTGGAGGTGAACAGCAGCAAGATGGGCCCAACCACACTCCCCACCTCACCATGCTCAAGGTCAGCACTGCCATTGACAGGGTGTGTGGGGGTGGGCAGGGTGGGGGCTGCCCTTCACTGAAATCTAGGAGTGTTACAGAATTTTTGGAGTAGCCTATGAAGGACAAAATTATGGCACCAGCCAGGCAACAAAATCCTCTGCAGTGATCAGCTCTCCTGGATATGAACTTGCATAGAACTTGAAATAGATCCAAAATAATTGATCATATACAATTTGTTTTTTAAAAGAATCAGTAGTTTGAGTTTGATAATGACTTTGAAGAAGATTCAGGTCTGTATCGTGGAAACTTTACGTGAATCAGCATTTTCACATGTAGAAGAAGATGTACTGAGTAATCAGAGTCAACTACCATGGGAATCAGACAAGGTCAAATGATCAACTTTAACTTATGCATTTATATACCACTTACAGCCATTATAGAAGAAGAGAATGAAAAGGCATGGAAGTATAATTTTACTCAATGTACCCAAAAACTCTCTTCAAATGCTAATGTTTTAAAGGTTTATACAAATTTTACATGCTACTCTATAATGCAGTTGCATTTATTTTAACGTAAAACATTTCACATTGCTCGCTATGGAGTAAAATGAGCTCCCTAGGAGTTTTTGCCGTGTTTACTCTATAATTTTGCATATTTCTAGAAACAGCCATCTGCCACATTAGTACTTCTGAAAAGGTCTATATTTGTGACAAAGTAATAGCATTCTTTTTCCTCAGAATATACACATTTTATGACCTGGAAATCAAATTTTGAAAGCATGGCGTCCTCCTGAACTCATTGCAGGTAAGATATCAACATGCTATCATTTTCATACACTAAATTTTGATAAGTGTAACACATGTAACACTTTTCATATGAAATCAAAGGAAAAGCCTCCCTAGAATGTAGTGCAGTAAAATCTATAGTCACTTTCATGATAGTATCACAACTTGGCTTGCTGAGTAGATCATGAATTCTAAATAATTCCTGGGACCTAAAATTATCTGTTGAAATTAAGAATAAATTCTATTGCATGGAACCACCACTCAGTTGCCATTTAGCCATGTTAGGGTGTGAAGTCCGTATGCAGGGGGAGAAAGAATTCTCAGACAGTGACTAGGATATACAGAAGTCCAAGTTTATTTATATCTCTGAGGAAGAGAGAGAGAGAGAGAGAGAGAGAATGAATTAGTGGCCACAACACAGAGAGAAAGAAAGGAAGTGTTGGGCAGTTTAGGAAAGTTGCTTGGAGTTTTAAAGTGTGAAAATGGCTTTTTTCCCTCTGCTTTAGCAGGCTGATAACAAAAGCGGCAGCTGAAGCTGTTGCAGGTGCTCTTTCTGGCTTATCCGAGTCCTTGAAATCTGTTCGCAAGAGTTGAGGCTGAGAGCTGGAGCGGGGAGCTCGCACCCCCACTGTCTGTTTCGGGCTCTGCAAGGCTGAGAACACAAGACTCTTAGAGAGAACAAGTTAGGCCACAGGTGTTTTTAATTAAAACAAAACAAAGCAGGTAGTTGTGTTGTGAGTTTACTTCCTTAATTTCTGTTTCATGGTTTACTTTTCTCTGTCAGATAGGTTATTAGTAAGGCCACCTTTCAAGCCATATCCTACTTATTACAGATTCTCAAATGTGTCTCACCTATATTCCTATGCTTCTCTTGTGCCTTGGTCTCCTCCTTCCTTGGCTGATAAAATGTATTTATATTCAAGTCTTAGTTTGAAGAAACAGTTCTGGAAAGAAGCCTTTCCTAAATCTAGGGCTATGTATCTCTCTCTGTTTACCCTATATGATTGAGACTGTGTACCATCCTGCAGTCTTTCAGCTTTCCCTGCCACACTGTAAATTTTTGGGGGGGTGGAATTGTGTCCATTTGTTACTACTGTGTCTTCATTATCTGGGACGGCACTTGTCACTTGTTAATTGCTCAATAAATATTTTAAATGAATCAATGATCATTGAACGTTGTAGTGCAGCTTGAATCATGGTGATACCAGGGATAAGAGTATTGTAATTATACAATAAAAATACAAGTGAAAATTTAGAAATCTGCTTTGAACACCATCTTTTTAATAATTGTAATCTAAAATGAAATGAAGACTATGTAACAGAACATCCATCAGCGATTCTATACTTTATTTATGTTAAGATGTAAAAATGAGAGCCTCTATGTTGTCTGTAGCAGTTACAAGGAAATTTACAAAAATATATTCAAATAAAGTTGACTGCTTAAGACCAAGTAATTATGTAGATTTGACTGCAATTTGCAACTTACAGTTATTTTGAATGCTTTGCTCAAAATTACATACATTTACAAAAAATTTTTTTCTTGTTTAACATTTCTTATATTCAGTTATAATGCACTATGTTAAGTAGAATTCTAACTATATATATAGTGTTGTTTTTTTCTGGCCTACTAAAAGTTGTCTTCATTTACTGCCCACACCTGTCCTTTTTTTCTTTCTGTATGCCTTAGTCCCCTTAAATGCTGAAGCTCCCACATTCCTCCTCAGAAAAACAGCCACAGATTTGTCTGTGGCTTGTGTTTTATTCTGAGCATATTATCAAAATTTGGCTTAATAAACTTCCATTGATTGACACCTTTGCCTCAGTCACTTATTCTGGGTTGTTAAACTTCAGTGTCCTTTGTCATATGGTAAGTGGACATTGGCCATCAATTCCTGGAATATAATATTCTGCTTCTTCCTAACATTTTCAAATTTGAGGCTGTTCTCTCTGAAGGGATCTCACTCCCAAAGTGGCTTTCTATCTCTCTCTCTTTCTCCTTTTTTTGGTTTTTACTTAAATGTCATGTCAAATGGAGCAAAAATTTTTGTTAGATACTGCATTATCTTTCTCTTCTTCTGAAAATGAAGCAACATTTTCATCCTCCCTTTATATACATTATTTTCAACACTGTATCTTTTTTCTATCTTGTGGTTGTTTTCAGAATAAAGTGCTTTGAAATGTGTGTCCATTCATTGGACACTTTAATCAGTAATCATATTCTATGGCCTTTTATCTCCAATTAATATATTCAATTTTGTCACTCTGAGTCTCTATGCTAAATATTATATGTAAAGAACTAACGTAGGTCAAACTAAATCTCTTGTGGTTGCTGTAGGCCCCTAGAATTTCAATCACAAACAGTACTGAAACTGAGTTTTTATTTCATATAAAGGAATTATTTATATTTTGTTAGGTATGATAGCAGTGTTTGCATTCGATTTTTTTAATCCATTAGAAATAGGGATAAAAATACCTACAAACTAAATAAAGTCATCTTTTATATTTGCTTTAAAATGTCACTAGGAAAGCTGGAGTTGGTCATAGAAAATGTTGGCAAAATAATGAAAAAGTTTTAAAGATTTTTGATTGGTATTGTTTGCAATAAATTTTATTATATAACTATCTCTAGTATTGTGCAAGATGTTTGCATTTCTATCATAATATTTAAATAAAGCACATAAACATTTGAATAAAAATGCATAATGTACTGCACATCAGCCCCATTCCATAAGGAAAAGAGACAATCATCTTCCTGCACATCATAGTAACAGATTTTGAGGATCATCATCAGATCTGGGTGTGATAATTGCATGTGAATGAGTACACGACAGTACACATTAGAATTAGGAAGAGAGCACTCTAAATGTCCCTCCAAGTATAGACAGTGGGGCTACCAAAAGTCTTTGTGCAAGATTGTCTCTGTGGGTGTTACTGAGAAATGTCAATCTAACAACACCATTACATTTCTGAACAATCTGTGAATTAGAGCAGTGTGTCTTCTACAAGTTAATGTAGAATGGCCCCTGGCCTGAGAGCATGCACCCTACAGCTACCAGACCATCAGGTTGTTCCCTGTGTGATGTGCCAGCTCCCACACCCAAGGACTGAAGTCCTGCTCAGGCACAGGGCAGAGACTGGCCAGGCCCTTACCAGCCACTGCTCATGGGCTCGATGGCCCTTGTTCCCCAGCCCAGCTTTGAGGTTTCCACTGCTTTGTGCAGGTCACAGGAGGAGGAGCTGGTGCTGTACCCACCAGTGCCTTTGTTGGGGGCTCAAGCCCTGGCTTTTGGGTCTGTATGTGGGGGCCCCTAACCCCTGAGGCCCTGGATGCACTTATCAGACTTCAGGCACCTCTCAGAAGCCTAGGTCACACACCCAACCTGCCCAGTAACAGATCAAATATTTGAAGTGTATATCTCATGCTTCACAGTGTATTTGCAGAGTTATGTAACTACAATCTTGGGGTTCCCTTCTCCTGGCGCCACATCATTCTTTGTTCAGTGTATGATTTCTGGAAAGGGGATGGGCCCTTAACAACCAGCAGGTGCAAGTGGTGGTCTACCTGTAGACACTTCCTGCTTGCAGCCCCCTGCTCTCTCTTGGGGCACTGTCTCTCCCACCCTTGGGCCTGAGGAGAGATGATGGTAGGGAGGGTTATTCTCTCACCTCTGACAAAAAAGCATGGTTCGGGCCCATCACCTCTCTGAGGTCAGGGGAGCCAAAGCCTTCAGAGCTGCACTTCAATGTGGCAGCCACTGATAACGTGGGGCTCCTGAGCACCTGGAATGGGGCTGGTTTATACTCAGATGTGCTACACGCTTAAAACATAGAATGAGTGTTAAAGATACAGTACCAAAACTACGTCATTAATAATTTTATACTGATCCAATAGAAAAACAATAATATTTTTGATATATTGTTTAAAATATACTATTACAATCAATTTTACCTGTTTATTTTCCTTTCCTTTTATTTGGCTACAAGAAAATTTTCAATGACACATGTGGCTCACATTTTATTTCTATTGAACATCGCTGCCTTAGAAGAGTGCTTTAGAGGCTGCCTCCTCAAAAGGCCAGAGGCCAGGAAGGTCACAAAATCTCAAACTTTAAAATAATTGTCATTATGTTATTTCCATTTGTGAATAACAGGTATATTTACCCTCTGTGTGTGTGTATATATATATTTCATAAAAGTATATAATTTATATTCAAGGTTAAATACAAATGTCCCCCAAGCAGGGCCAGGTCCCAAAGCAGAGTCAAAGCCCCGTCTAAAAAGAGCTGCAGCCAAACACCTGTTACTCTGGCCTCATTCAGCCCCAGTCTGACCGGGTCTCCTGTCACTCATGGCCGGAGGGGGTGGGGTCTTGAGCTTTATCCAATCAGGGGCGCTGAGGGGAGGACTGTCCAATCAGGTGCGCAGCCAGGAAGAAGGAGGCGGCTTCCGGCAGCTGGCGGGCATTTTGTCTCGCCGGGCGCGGAGCTGGGGTCCCCTCGCCACTGTCCCGTCTCCAGGGGGCCCGGGCGTCTGTGCCGCAGACTCCGTCGCCCTGTGACCTGCAGGTACCGGGAGACCCACAGAGGACGCGGGACGCCCCGGAAGCTGCGGCGTGGTGGGTGCGCGGCCCGGGGTCCCGGGGGGGGGGGCGGGCCGGACGCCGGAAGCGGCTGTGGCGGGCCGGGGCTCCCGGCGGGCGCGGGGGTCTGAGCCCGAAGTTCGCCGCGGGCGCAGCTCGGCCCTCGGGGCCCTGCGGACACGGGGTGGGCTGGGGGGCGGCCGGGACCCCCGACGTCCTGTCCTGTCCCTGCGCGTTTACTTCGGCCCCAGCCGCAGCCCTCCCCGCAGCTCCGCGCCCGCAGCCCCGCGTCTGCCCCGGACTGGGCGGCGACGCCGGGAGGGTCCTCGGGGAGGACCCCGACTCGGGCTGCGGGGTTCGTGCGTGGGAGGAGCTGGGGTCCCGGAGGTCCCCGGCCCCTCCTCTCTCCTGTTAAGAGTTACGCTGAGGAAGAGCGAAAACTTAAAATATTAATAGTTCATTTTAGCAAATGGCAATTTGTGACTCTAGAAGCCCCCAACGTGGTGCGTGGTCTTGGGGCCGCTGGGGGGGCTTGAAGGAAAGGCCGGTGTGAGGTGCGTGGGGAAGCCGCCCAATTTCAGTAATTGGGCACAGTTATGCAGTCGCCTTATTTGGACTATCCAGGCGGCTGTTTTCTGGTTATGTAATCAGGGCTTTATCGGCAGTTTGTAGTTGTTTGCCTAAGTTTTGTTTTCCTCTAAGTTGTAATTTACAGGGAATGAGTTTGAGTTAGAATTAGGTTTTCTGAAGTGGGAACCCAGGACGCTGCAGCCACTTCAGTCTATTTGCCACCATTTAGTTATTTTAACAATCCCTAGGGGGGCTGGTTTTCTTTGTATTTTCAAATGTGTGGCAAGCAGGGTCTCAGATCCAAGAATCAAATCCAGTTGGCCCAGCCTAACTGTTCTAGGGCCTGTTGGAAATCCTAAATTTCCAGTTCCTTCCCCACATTCCCAAATGCCTACTACCGCTCGCCAACTCATAACATTACTGTTCGTCCTTTATTTATTTTTCAAACAGACACAGTATTTTAATTGTTGGTCATTTTTTTCACAGCTTTAGGTAGCTCTTTTAAAAATATTTGTTTTATGTTTCTGAACATTTCACATGCGAGGAAAGCAGAGAATAATCCCCTGATACTGCCCTGTAAAAAATATTTGTGCTCCTCCTCCTTTTATATTTCCTAGGCACAAATACCTTACCAGGTTATCTCTAGGCTGAGGGTACCCTTTGGAAACTTTACAGGGTGATGTGTCCTCAGCCACCCTCTTGTCTTTTCTTTGTCCTGGTTTCCCAACTGTCTGCGGATGACCCAAGATGCCCACAGCAGCCGTGTCTGGAGTGTCTAGTGAATGTCAGCCCTGGGTCATCTCTCAGGACAGCCTGAGGTTGGGGGTGGAGCCTCTCTGGGGAGCAGCTGGATTCCCTGGTGCTGAGAGGAATCTTCCATTATACCATTAATCTAAAAATCTAACTCCTTGGGACATTAATGTTTTCTTTCCCCAACCTGAGCTTCCATTCTTTGGAGACACATTGAAGCTCAGCTACTAGGACGCTGATACTGAGGGGAGAGGCCAGAAGTGACTCCCATCCTCTGGATTCTTTCACATTTGTGAAGGGAGGATAAAGTATCCCAAAGGACAGGGAAAACCCTCCCCAATGAGGCTGTGAAAAGCAATGTGCCCTTCAGGCACACAGAGGCACAGGGCAGTGTCTCCAGGGATGGTGGTAATTTATTCCTTTAATGAGCAGGATGGGGCTGGGAGAATGTCCCAAGTGGTAGGGTGGCCTGACTTGATCTCGAGTCACATCTTTCCGTGTTGCAGTCAGCACAATCTCTTCCTGGATTTGTTATCTTGAAAAGGTTTATTCATTAACTGTAAATGTATTTTATCAGTGCAACTTGAAGGATAATAAAGTATTTCCAATGAGGCAAGAAAGGTGGCTTTCAGGAAAAGAAAGAATCTAGGCTTATATTCCATTTGTTGAAAATTCTTATTTATCTTTTTTCTTCTCCAGAGTGAGTGTTGTAAGTTTCTGAGGTCTGTTCTATTTTGGGGTGATTTCAAGCAGAATACCAAGGCTTAGCTTTGGGAATGCTACCAGGGAGAAGAAATAGGGAAAATGTTTCTACCATTATGGCTGCAGAAAAAAGAATACATTTCCACAAGAATGTGCGGTAGATAAATTGGTGAATTACAAATATTCACCAAAACATCAGTTCCTCTCTTATGCAGGGTGGAGAATTTTTGACAGTGGATGACTCTGTTTTGTATCCTGTTCCCTGGGTGGCAGTGGTTATAGCTACATTTCATGGGACAGGACGTGGCAATTACTAAAAGTGTTCACATATTTTAATTGCTTAGTAAATGATTTGTTATAGAAATCATAATTAAGTGACATGTTTATTGTCTAAAAGGAGTAGATAATGTTGCTGTTCCTGTTAAGGTGTGAAATGTAAGTGCCTTATAATTTTCTTCCCTCCTATAAACATAAACACTGAGTTTGAGTGATATTGCTGGATTCTTCAAACACTGGCTATTTCTCATTTAAAACTAAGTGAAGAACCTTGATTGGGAAGCAGAGACCTGGGCTCAGAGAATCTCAGTAAAGGTCAATCCTGATCTTGCAAAAAAAAAAGGTCACTGAAGGCTCAGTTAGTTCTTACTGGGGAGCCTCCCTCCAGGTGTCCCAGTCTGTTTCCACCCACCATTATACTGAGGGAAGCTACAGAGGCTGGAAAGCTGGACACTGGCAGATGTGGTTGGGGTTTGAATGGAAGTGAGGTGTGATGCCCTTACTATGGTGAAATTGTTACTGTCCTGGAGCTGATTCTAGACACTTTCAAATAAAATGAATTCAAATTTAGGTTAAAAGTAACTTTATTCTAAAAGAGTATTGCAATAGAGTAAAAGCACAAACTATAAGATCTGCAAACATCTCAAAGCTTAGGCAGACAAGGGTTTTGTTCCATAGGGAAGAACAAACAAGATTAGAAAGAATGTACAGAGACTATTTCACCCTGATGTCAGCCTGTTTGTAGGAGGGGCATGCAGAGGGGTTGTGTGTTGGAGGGCAGGTCAAAGTTCAGGGGCCTGGGAGAAGGAGAGAAACTTAAGGAAAGTTTGGTTAACATGAATTTTTTTTCTGACCACTGAAGATAAAATTGTTCAGCTAATTGTTTGTAAGGCAAAAATGTGAATTTGCAGAGTCTGTGTCTGGCTTTGTGATAGGTGAAAAATAGAGCATCATCTACATCATAATGGGAAAGGCCTTTGTCTGCAGTAGGTTGTTATTTTCTGGTTATGTAATCAGGGCAGACCATAAAGGATGTGGGATTTCTTTGCTCACAGCTATTTACCAGAGCATCCATCCCATCTTCCCCTGCTACTTTCCCTTGCCCTGTACATCTCTTTCACTTGGCTGTTCCTGAGCTGTATCCTTTATAATAAACTGTTAATCGTAAGTAAAATGTTTTGCTGAGTTCTGTGAGTAATTCTGTCAAATTATTGGACTTGAGGTGGGGCTGTGGAAGGCCCTGCTTTATAGGCAGTTAGTTGCTCAGAAGTACAGGTGGGCCCCAGGGCTTGCCACGGGCATCTGCAGTGGGGGCAGTGATGTGGGACTGAGCCCTGACTTGTGGGGTCTGTCCTGACTCTGGGTGGTGTCAGAATGCAATTGTTGGAAACACAGTTAATGTTGGAAAATTGGTTGGTGTTCAGCAAACTCCGCACATGTGTCAGAAAAAAAAATCACCGGTCAGACCTTGAAATGACTCTGTGTGAGTGTTTGGTTGCTGGTGAGAATTGTGACCCTGGAGGAGGGACGCTTCCAGAATGTGAGGAGGGGATAGGATGAGTGCAGCTCCCAGAACTAAATTTCCCAGCTGTCAGGTTTCTCTCACTCCCTACATAGGAGTACATCTCCACCGTGAGAGTGGTCCCCAAACTTGGGAACCTGTTTAAACTACTGAGCGTGGGGTTCCTTGTACAATGTGGGTGAAATAGGCTGCTCACTTGAGCTGCTTCCCTTTTGCTTCTTTTATAAAATCTTGCTGCCATATAATTCCAGTTTGCCCAAGCATTTAACAATTTTATTCCATGATATGAGGATAAGATTTTTGTTTTTTTACTTGAAAATCTGAGTGGATTGAGTGATATGGTCTGAGGTAGCAAAGGTAAGTCTTGAAATAAATTGTTTTGTGTTGAGTTTAAATAAGAATATAACCCCCCATGGACTCACCATTAAGGCAAATAAACAGCCTTGGGCAGTTCTGGTGTTTCCCTGTGATCTCATCTGCTTTCTGCACCCTGAGGTGACTGCAGGACTAATTTTTGTTATTCTCCATGGCTTAACCATCTGTTTATCATGAAGCAAAGTTTTGATCAGTTTTGCCTCTTTTGAGTTTTTAATGACTTAATGTTATCTTTAATATTCCATTGATATTATGCTGTGAAGCTTTTTATGTTTTCTTTGCCTCAGTCTGTTGCACACGTGGTGCTGTCTGCAGCTGTGGGTCACCCAATGTACTCACCCATTCCACTGCTAATGGGCTTGCATTGTTTCAAGTCTATTTTTTGATGCTGTTGACAATGTCTTTCTTGCTTTTGCCCTCAAGTGCTAACGCTTTATAAATTCATTGACCTAATGGAAGAAACTGAGCTACAAAATACAATTTTAAGGAGTTTACTTGAATCAAGGTGAGAATGGTTGCCTGGAAGACTCAGATCAAAGTAACATTCCATATGAGGTCTGTTAGGTGTTTATTATAAGTAGATTTTCAAAGGCAAAAAGGTGGATAAGGAGTGGGCCAATATGAAGTGGTTTGTCAGGAATTTTCACTAGTTTACAGAAGCAACATGGATTCATGATTGGCTGTACATTGTTAGCTATAGGGTATGAGTTATGGTGTTCAGCATGTGACATTGTTAGGTTAATTTAAAACTACTCATGGTGTCAGTCAGTCTAGAGTCCACATGGCAAACAGATTTTGGAGATGATTACTTAGTTCAAGTGTCAAGGGCTGGAGGGGGACATGACTGTAGCCTCATTTCTGTGCCTCTGTGGGCCTGATAATTTAGAGGAGGCTTTCACTGCTCAGATTTTATTTTTCATTTCCTCTTTTTGATCAAAATATTACTTTTTACAAGTATTGATGATCAAATTCTGACTGTTAAGGTGTTCTTGTTGATGGGAAGGGTCATTCCTGAATAGTCCCATCTGACACTGGCATGGGGGAAAGAGGAGACATTTCAATGAGGAATCTTAACAGTACCCAAAAGCCAAAGTAGGATGGTGTCTCAGAGTGGGAAAAAAGAGACTTCAGTCAAGTCATTGATTCACATAGCTGCTGTCACATGTTTTAATTTTTCTAGTCTTTGCAATGCCATGATTTTAATGTTTTTGGAAGAAGTAAAACAACAATACATAACAATTTGAATAGTAAAAATAAAATACATATAAGGATAAGAAGAGAATTTGTATGCCAGGACAATAACAAACTACCATTCCATTAGGGGGCCTACTAAAAATATCATGAAGAAAATTCAATCCAGGTTCTTCTTTAGAGACTTTTAGCCAAGTGTTTTTTCTAATTTATCATAGATGAGTTTTCACTTCATGGGACGTACTTAGATGTACACAAGAAGAGGTGTTTGCCATCATATACCTCCTTGCTCAGCTTATATCTAATCTAAAGCAATGTGATTGCCTAGTACAACCTCAGCCACTGAATCAATAGTTTTTTGTCAAGCTGTGATGGAGGTAGCAGTTTTATCAGCAATTTTTCCTAGGGTTAGAGAAAGATTTCAGGTTATGCCTTCATGGGAAGTGACACCCACCAAAGCAAAGATGTCCTTTCAGTGAAATGCATGGAGCTGTCTTCCTCATGGCCAGGCAGATAATTAGTATCTTTCCCCCAATAGGACCTCCATCTAAAATAGATTGGTGGTTGTGCCTAGAGAAAAGTTAGAGGGAACTAATAAGAGTATTGGCTTTCTTCAGAACTATCTATAGGTAGAAGAGTTACCAAGTATCCTAAGAGACATTTCTCTATAATTTAGCAGCACAGGGATTGGTCAACAATACCTGATATGATTCTTTTCAATGGTGTTGGAGGGAATCTTTTATTTGAAGGTGTTTCCAGTAAACAAAGTTTCCAGGTTGGAGGCCATGATCTTTGATGTTTTCATCCCTGGAGAGTTTGCTGTTAGAAGAATCTTTAATTAATTTAAAATTTTTAGTGAGAAGCTTTTTGAGGCCTTGGTGATAATGAAGAATATCACCTTGAAAGAGAACTGGTTGTAGGCTACTTCATCCAGGTGCATGGGCCTTTCTGTTGTTATTTTAAAGGGAGAAAGGTAATGTTTTCCAAACTGGGTAAAACATAAGTTAAACAATACTAACAGAAGAGCCTTAGGGTAGGGAAGGTTAAAAGTTTTGGTAGACTTTGCCAGTTGACTTTTTTATTATCCGATTTGTGTATTCCACGAGTCCAGAAGACTGAGGGCGGTAGGCACAATGGAAATGCTAAAAAAAAAAAGGCCATATGTTGCAAATAGACAAATTATGTTTCCAATGAAAGGGGTTTCTCAGTCTCTGTGAAGATGAGAAGGAAATCTCCAAGAAGAAATAGGACAAGGCTTAAACTGATCATGGCTAAAGACACAACTGATGAAGAAATCTGGTCTTTTTTTCACAGTTTACTCAGAAGGTGAACCAAAATCATTTATTATCCCTTATTAATACTTCCTGAAAATCTTGTTTAAGAGAGAAAACCAAATTGTATGCTTGTATTGTTGTATTATTACCAAAGCTGATTTTAATAAAACATTTTAAATAGATCTAGTTAATCTTGATCAGCTCTGACCACACAAGATTCCTGTAAACCTTTTATCACCTCTCACAATTTTTCCCATTCTCTTTCTTTCTGCAATTTTCCATATCCATTCAGTTCATCTTTTTGTCTCTTCTTTTTTTTTTTTTACTTAATACAACCTTTAAATAACCTCTAAACTAGGCAAAATTACTTTTTAAGAAAAAAATACATTCTTGTGTTTCTTTTTGTAACCTTTTTATCAAAAAGCACGTCTTATTTTCTTTTTCCATTCTGTATGTAGAATTGTTTCTCTTCTTATCTCTAGCTTCAGTTACCATGTGTTAGTCAGAATTTTAACTTTTAGTAACCTTAGTTCTTAGAGATGACCTAAGAAATAAGCAATTTTTTTCCAGACAGGGTCTCACTCTGTCCCCTGGACTGGAGTTCAGTGGCACTGCCATAGCTGACTGCAACCTCAGACTCCTGGGATCAAGTGATCCTCCCCACTTAGCCTCCTGAGTACACATGTGCCACCAGGCCTGGATAATTTTGTTTTATTATTTTTGTAGATACAGGGTCTGACTATGTTGCCCAGGCTGGTCTCAAACTCCTGGGATAAAATGACCCTCCCACCTTGGCCTCCTAAAGTGCAAAGATTAGAGGCATGAGCCACTGCACCTGGTTGGAATAAGCAATTTTGACTGTTAGTCACATACTAACACTTTATAAATACACATTTTATAATTCTTAGAAACATAGGCCTTCTGGCCTCTCTTCCTATTGATGGAGTATTGTACCTTCTAGCATACAGTTAGACCAAACTCCTACAAAAGTACTCCCATGGGGTGACAATCAGCAGTCCCAGCCCTGTGTTTCAGTGCTCCTGGCATCTTCAGACCTTGATTCAGAGACCACGGGGCTCTGATGCCCTCCCAGATGGGCATGTGCACACCAAGTCGGCCTGAGAATCTCCAGGTCTGCTGCATCCTCCTGCCCAAATGACAGGGAATGTGCAGCAGGTGCTGCTGCTTCCCCACCTCTCCAGGTCCCTTAAGTCTGCAGCTTCAAATTCTAAATCCAAGGCCTGGGGTTCCTCAGGATGCTCTAGAGCAGGCTGCATAGAGTCCAGTTTCCTTCCCCTCACTGTAAAACCCAAGAATACGGAGCAAGTGTAATTTCTCTTTGTATATATACAAAGACCTGGCCTCCACCTGGGATTGGCAAGACAGGGCCAGACTTCAGACTGAGGATGTACATAATATCCCTGGGGGAGACATTTTCTGCAGCACAGGAGACCAACATGGACTTTGTAAATCTGGAAGACCTCTCCAGGTAGAGCCCCTGGAATTTTCCAGATCTTGTCTAGTGACCTGCTTTAGTTCTGTAAGTGGCTCCCAGTGCTCAGTGTATAAGCTGCAAGTAAAAACCATTATCAGCACCAAATCCAACACTTCCAGAGACACCAGACCCTACCTTGATACAACATAAGAAGGGAGAAAATCAATTGATGGAAAGGTCAGAACCACAAATATCCAGAGCCGTGACCACAACTTCCCCTGCCTAGACACCGTGTTACTGGGATAGGGTGTTCTCCTTCCTCTCACCCCACAGTTAGCTGATCAGGGATGGGTGACATCACACCTGGATCCATGGTTGGCTGCTCCACCAGGGCAGGCTCATTCTCTATCCTGACCCCACAGAGTCAGCCTGAGTCCCTCCTGCCTGCATCACCACGGAAGCTTCAGGCCAGGCTTACTGGGGACCCTGTCACCAGCACCTGAGAGTCTGAGACATTGGGATGTCCTGTGCAGACTGGGGTTATAATTCTCCTTCCATTTCAGAAGGAGAGGAATGTGTCATCCAGGGTTTGTTCCTCCCCTCACAGAAGGAATCTCCTTGGTTGCTGCCCAGATGGGAGGTGCTACACTTTCCTGGTACTTGAGTGAAGAACAAGGAAAAGGTTTAGAGATTCAAACTGTTAGATGAACCAGCTGCTTCCAGGATTTCAAATGATCATAAAAAAACAGTGACGAAGCAGTCATGGTCACTACTGTCTAGGAACTTTCAGTCTAGAGCAAATGGATGAAGGGTTGAATTCAGCATCATGTGGTCAATATAAAGAAGGGGAGATAGGTGACTTTGGCTTCATTGGGACCATTTCCTTTTTGTTGCGAGTTCTGATGTCACCATCCATGGAAAGAAGAATAGTTGTTGTCATTTCTATTGCTTTTACCTTGTTCAGAATAAATATTTAGTATCTAATGTAATTGTCCTAGAAAACTATGATGCTCTATGTTAAATTGCTTGTTTTGTTAAGTTGTGAAGTATACAAGAAAGTACTTTAAAATGATTAAAAGCATACAAACTCTGTAAGTAGAATTTTTGTTGGGCAAGCTAAGAAAAGACATGAATTAAACTAGCAGTCTGCAGGGGTGGGGAGCCTGAAGCCTTGGGGCCACATGTGGCCTTCTGGATCCTTGAGTGTGGCTTTTTGACTGAATCCAAACTTCACAGAACAAAATTGGATTCAGTCAAGGGGCCACACTTGGGGATCTGGAGGGCCACATGTGGCCTTGAGGCCACAGGTCCCTCACCCTGCTCCCTACCCCAGCCCTGTCCAGGTCCACCCTCTTCTGAGCCTTGACAAGGTCTGGCCCCACCCTGGAATCTCCCCTCCCAGAGCTGATCAGAGGAGATCAGAGTTTGGGGTGGCTGCTCCGGCCTTCTCCCCAGAGCTAGTGCTCACAATTTCCCAAAATGCAAAAGCAGAAAAATGGGTGCAAAGAACTGGATATTTTGGTGATTTAATTTCTGTCTTTTTCATTAAAACCTGTGCTTCTAGAGAGATTTCACCCAGCAATATGTTTTCCATTTCTTCAGATCCAGTAGATGCTCTACAAGTTAGAAGAAAGTAAATATAAACACAACAGTGAAAAATCTCTGTATTATTTCTCCATCCTTCCTTTCCATATCCCTCCCATCCATGTATATCTTTTATTCTGTACAATTTTTATTTCATCAGTTAGAAACAGAAGAAAACTTGAAAAGCTGGACCCAAGATCTAGATCCTGCTGGGAATTATGGGACACTTAGCTCCTGACTCCCAGGGTGTTAGGAGGATTAATATAATGTGAGGTTCCCAGCACAGTGCACTGTAGCACACTTGTGAGCACATAGGTCGTGGTCAGTTAACGTTGCATTAATGCATGTGTACGTGTTTTCCAAATGCAGACTTTCTCAGATAAAGTTGCCTTCTCCAGCCTCTGTAAACTTTAAAGGGCCAGCAGAGAATGTTGTTTCAGGGTGGTGATTGGTGGTCTTCACTTGGACCAGAAGTATTTATGTTGTGTTAGAAGTGCTGGGTGTGAGGGACTCTGTGCTGTGCCTGCTGTCTCTAGCTAACTGCAACCTATGACAGGTCAGGGGAAGCAACATCAGCATTATCAGGAGACTTGTTAATGAAGACAATCCATGGACCCCTTCCACACCTGTAAAGTCACATTACTTAGACTGGGGCCTGGATACCAAATGATTTATATGCAGGTTGAAGCTTGAGAGGCAATGCTCAGCTAAGTGGCTGTCAGCCCAGGCTTCCAGTTAGGTTCACATGGTCAGTTTGAAGAAACACCATCACCTGTGCCCTCCCCACAGATTCTGTCTATTGGTGTGGGTGGGACCATCCGTGTGGTTTTAATTAAGTGCCCCACGTGATTCTAAGGTGAGGCCAGGGTCAAGCATGTGGGCTCCCAGATCTGTTTATGAGAGTTGAGTTCAGACTTTCTCCCCAAAGGATGATCACAGGACATGTTCTGCTTGGGTTTGGTGGGGGAGAGTCAGTGTGGCCCATGTTCCCATTGCTGGTGTCTGAGGCAGGGGAGGGCACCTGAGGGCAGGAAAGGAGAAACATTTTGATCTTTATGTAGGAGCTCAACATTCCCGAATCTCTCCTGTGACAAAGGACAGGTAAGTGCCACCTTTTCAGCACTTCAAGGTCCTTCTGCCTGTGGGTGTGGTGGTAGCAGGTGAAGGGGTTGTGCTGCCTTTAAAGACATAAACTCAAGATGCAGCTGTGATTTGTCCAGATAATCTCACCTGAGAGGGAATCCTAGAGGAGGAGGAAGAGGAAGGAATGGCTGGTTCTCAGGTGTCTCCCAGGTCAGGGGCTGTGCCCACTTTTGCTCCTAGAATGTCATGTATTTAGGACTTGAAAACCTTTGCTACTCTGCTTCTGATGTTTCTGACTAACAAGATTGTCTCCGCTACTTTTTTTCCCTTTCTTATGATATTGAAGAGGCTCTTTAGAACCCTTCTCCCCTACATACCACAACCTTCTCCCCATTCTCTCCATCCAGGCTTTTTACATATTGTGCACAGTTTTTACCATGAATTATGGCCTGCAGTATTGCAAATGTTCCCTTTTTGACAGATCAACATGGGAAGGTGCGGATACAAAAGACTCCTCTTGGGTGTGGGGTTGGGTCCTCAGATATCAGTGAAGAAGGGCAGTAGGTACCGTTGAGGTCCCATCTGGATGCTCCATCATCTCTGTCCAACAGTATTTAAAAATGCACATTTAAAGGGGATGGTATTAATTGCCCAAGATAACCCAAAAAGTTCTGAAAAAGAGATTAATTAGAAGAGATGTGCTCTCTAGGATGCGAAAGAAAAACTAAATACACTGTTGGAGATCACAGATCATGGGAAATATGTGTGGGTTGAACTTTGTGTAAAACTGATGTTTTCTCACGATTAGATTCAGATTATAATTTACTTTTTTAAAAAAAAACTTGGCCATTAATCTCACAGCAGTGGTGAGTCCTGTGTGCATCAGCAACTGATAACAGTTTGTCCTCTCACAGTTGATGTTAATTTCATTCACTTGGTTAAGGTGCTTTCTGACACATCCCTCCACTATAAAGTTAGTTATTTTTCTTTTTACCATTAAGTCCTTGGGGAATTTTACTGACTGATGTACATAAATCATTACATTTAATCTGGACATTCCCCTTTCTTCTTAATTTCTCTGACAGCTTGCTTTGAAAAGTGAAGGCTCCCATCTTTGCTTACTGTTCGGATGAACTAGGATAAAACCCAGGTTCTAGCACTTACTGTGTGTTTGAGAAAATATTCTTCTTGGGCAAGAAGAGTTGGCATTGCTGGTGAGTGCGTTAGAAATGCAAAAACCCAGGCCCCAGTCCAGACCTCCTGAATCAGAATCTGCATTTTAAAAAGATCTCCACTTCACTGTGTGCACATTAAAATTTTAGGAGTACCTTTGTAACTCATAATAATGTCTTTTCCATATGAGAAACATATACAACGTATTGTGTATGGTGTATATACACCACTCAAAGATTTGTATGTCTGTGCTGATGCCCTTGATTTTATACTTCATCATCCAGAGAAGCACAGTCTCTACACTTGGTCTGTGGGTCTTTCTGCCACCCTCTGTCCTGAGTTGAGACACGTTAGAGAATGTCACTGTGTTAATTACTGGAGAGTTCAAGTCACTCCTGTAAGTCAGAGCCAGTTCTCTTCACTCTCTCACTTCAGCTGTACTCAGATTAAGAACGTTTCCCACGGCAGCTTGGTAAATACGTATTTCTTTTCTAGAAACTGATGTCACTCAGGGATGTGGCCACAGAACCCTCTCTGGAGGAGTGGGCGTGCCTGCACCCTGCTCAGCGGGATTTGTACAGGGATGTGGTGTCCACAAATACAGGAACCTGGTCGTGCTGGGTGAGGATATTTCCCTTCAGGATTTGTAATACACCCTAAGTGCTTCATTTCCTTTCCTCGTGGAATTTTTTGGGAGTTTCTGCTTTGCATGAATGAGTTTTAGATCCCTGCTTTCTAGGAACACCTGGAGGCTTGTTGGTGTAGAAAAGAAGATTTTCAAGATGTTTTATCTTGACTTGAACCTTCGTCTATCTCAAGCTGATCTGTATACTTCACTCTAGATTGGTGACAATTATAAAAATTTGGTTGTATAAAACATTATTGCCCAGACCTTACAATCCAATTTTTACCACCATTTTTTGATTATGTAGTACTGGATATTGAAGGTAAGGATCCACAAATTTAAAATATTTCTTAAATATTCTATTGTTTTTTTCCAGGAAAGAGTATTCTGGGAAATTTTTTAGAAACATCTATAATGTTCACTCTTGTTCACTGAGCATAGTACTGGGTTGGTAATTGGAGAATCCCAGCAAGAGTCATGTTACTTTTTTCTAATGAAACAGGTCTTGCAGCCTCTAAGCCAGACCTGATCACCTGTCTGGAGCAAAGGCAAGAGCCCTGGAATGTGGAGAGACCTGAGGCAGTAGCCAGACACCCAGGTAGGTGGGAGTGAGTGAAGCAGAGACACAGGTGAGAGGTCCAAAGGTCAAGGAGGAAGCCAGACCTTCAAGTGTGGTTTGGGAAGCTCTGCTCCAATGGAAATGGTTTCTGGGAAGCCTGGATTTCTTTTGCTTGCTGTGACATAGGGACGTCTTCTGTCCCAGGCTCTAAAATTCTCTGAGGACTCCTTTTCAGTGATCTTCCTTCACGCCAAAGTCCCCTTCATGGCATATGAGTGACTGCGTGATCTCAGTGATCTTTCATTGCTTTGGGGGACAAAGGAATATCTGTGTGTATTTTTGAGGAACTCTATTTTAAACCATTTTTGTTACTTTTTGCATTATGTCTGAAATGTGTGTGAGTAGTGGTGTTATTGGGATTTGCTTCAGAAATCCCAGGAACACCAGGGACAGATGTACATTTTCTACTTTATGATTTCCTATCATATAGAGGTTTCCGTTGTTATTTTGCAGAAATTCATTATTATGAGGCTGGCAGGGTCTCCTTTATAAGGTGACCAACCTGTCCCACATCTACACCTACAAAAAGCATTTCACAGAGGCTCTGAGGCTGTTGTTTTACCCTGGTCTCTTTGTTTTATATATCAGAATATAATATTGGCTCCATAAAAATAAGTGGGGAAATGTTCCTTTTGTCCTATTTTCTAGAAGAGATTGTGTACAGCTGGTATTAATTATTTAAATATTTAGTAGAATTCTCCAGTGAAATGTGTGACTATAACAGAAACATACAGACATTATAAGATGTATATTTCAATCCTAAAGCATTCAATGTTTTAAATTTCCCTCTAAGCACTTCTTTAGCTTCATCACACAAAATTTTATAGGTTGTGCTTTCATTTTGTTCAGTTGAAAATATTTTCTAATTCACCTTGAGAGTTTCTCCTTGGCCCACATGTTACGTAGAAGTGTGTTGTTTAATTTCCAAGTGTTTGTGGATTTTACTCTTATCTTTCTGTCATTTATTTCTAGTTTAGTTCCATTATGATCAGAAAATACACTTTTATTATTTAAATTTTTTATATTTGTTAAGATTGTCTTATGACCCAGAAAGTAGTTTATCTTGGTAAATGCTTAGTGTGTGCTTGGAAAAAAATGTATATTCTTACATTGTTTTGTGGAGTGTTTCATAAATGTCAATTGGATCCAGGTGGCTGATGGTGTTTTCTCTGTTCCTCTGTATCCTTCCTGGTTTTCTGTACACTAGTCCCAATATATTGATGAGATAAGTGTTAATGTTTGTAACTATAATTTGGGTTTGTCTTTTTGTTCATTTAGTTTTGTCAATTTTTGCTTCACAAATTTTGAAGCTGTGTTATATAGTGCAAAAATATTTAAGACTGCTACGTTTTCTTGTTTATTTGACACTTTTAAATAATTTAATGTTCTCTTTATCCCTGCTAAATTTATGTGTTTTGTTGTCCACTTTATAGGATATTAATACAGCCACTGTTGCTTTTTTAAAATTAGTGTTTACATAGCATGTCATTTTCTGTTCTTTTCCTTTTAACCTACATATATAATTCATCATATTTAAAATGATTTTCTTATATATACATGTGCATTTATATATAAGATACATATATGTATATACACATGTATAAGATACATATACACACATATATACTATAAGATATATATAATACGTACACTATAAGAGATACATACACCATTAAACCCATCAATTTAATTTAATTATTAATGTGTCTGGATTTCCCACTATAATTATTTTTCTGTTTATTATCTCTTTTTACTTCTGTTCCTTCTTATCTGCCTTCTTTTTTGATGATTTGTATATTTATAATATTCCATTTAAATTTATCTACTGAGATTTTACTATATCTCTATGTATTGACTTTTTGGTGGTTGCTTTAGGGATTATAATATTCAACTTTATTTTTTGCAGACTAATTGGAATATTTGGTTTCTTCTAGTGGAATGTGGACTCCTTTCCACCATATAGTTCTCTTTACCCTACTCTTTTTTTGTTGTAGTGTTAACCAAAAGATACCAACAATTATTGAAAGTCTTAACAAAAAATGTTACAATTTTTATTTTCAACTGTCAAGCATATTTTAAAGAACTTAAAAGGAGAAAAAATAGTCTATTATATTTACCTAAATGTTTATTCTTTCTTTTATCCAATCATGGTACTTCTGGCATTATTTTCCTTTCATGTGAAGAACTTTAACAATTCTTATAGAGCCAGTCTGTTGGCATGTACCTTTCAAATTATCCTTTATCCGAGAATGCATTTATTTCACCTTCATTTATGAAGAATATTTTTGCTGGAAATAGCATTTTTGAGATAAGAGTTATTTTCTTTTAGTGCTTTAAAATATTTCTTCTTTGCCTTCTGGCCTCCATATTTTCTCATGAGAATCCACAGTCATTTAAGTTGTTCCATGTAGATATAGATATATGTAGATATATATACACACACACACACACATTGTATCATTTTTCTCTGATCGTCTTCTTTGTATTTAGTTTTCAACAGTTTTATTATTTTGATTCTAAGACAAGAATTTTTAGACTTATTCTGTTTCAGGTTCGTTGAGCTTCTTTGAATCTGCAAGTTTATGTGTGATTAGTGATGTTAAGCATTTTCTCATATGCCTGTTGACCATGTGTATGGCTTTTGAGAAATGTCTATTCAGGTCATTTATCTATTTTAAAATCATATTATTATTATTATTTTTTTGCTACTGAGTTGTTTGAGTTCCTTGTATATTCTAAATATTAACCTCATGTTAGATGAATAGTTTGCAGTTTACCACCAAAGTCCACCTACAGTCCACTTCAGACACCTATAATCATATCTGGTCCTTTTCATTATCCAAGAGTTATCCCATCTCTGAAATTCCTTATTCAGACATCCTGCTTTCTGACCATGACTTAATGTCCCTACGGTATAATCACTCAATTGTTCCAAATTCACTGGGGCCTCCAACCAATTGACCCTTTATTTCTCCATATCTATCAACTCTGATTCCCTTGCTGCCTTTACTTCCTTCTTTACACACTTCAGATTCTATAACTTTAAAATTTCTATGACTTTCTTACCAATGTTCTGAATTCTCTTACTATGTTATGTTTCTTTATTGCATGTTCCTGGGGAGAAAAACCCAACCTGGTTGATTACAACTATTTGTCTTCCTTGTGGTGCTGAGTGATGATGGAAACAAAATCATACAACCTGTAAGACTGATACTAAATTAATGGTCTAATATCAGCTCTATAGTCAATCCTAAACAATACCCACAATACTCAATACATATAAAAATGTTTATATAAATATTGCTTATTAGAATAAAACATTGAAAATAATATACATTCTTATAATACAGATTTAGGTAAATTATAATGCAGACACATCATACAATATGAAAAGGAAACCTGTGGTACAAAAAAATAAATACAGGTAATTCAGGTGATACTGTGGCAATCTAGGATGAGGGTGGGGAGTGAATTATTAAGTTTGATAGTTGCTAGGGGCTTGGGTTTTGGTGCTTGTCTAGATGGAACTAAAAACCTATCTATGACAGAGAAATGACAAAATGTTTGACTGGAACCTGTGTTTTAAACAAGATTATCTAGGCCTACCTGTTGCCCTGGTTTTGAGTCCAAAATTTAAACTACATGGTATGGAAACCCATAGCCAAAAATTAAAATTAGTTCCAATTCAGTGTTAACTCTGAAGTGTTAAGAAGATGCAAAGTTTATCACTCTGTAGAAACATGACAGTAACGCAGGCCACAAAATTTCCCGTAGGAAAGCCCCTCCTGAAGATGAGCTCACAATCCAAAATTACAAACCACATGTGTAAACAATCCACATGAGGCAAGAGATTTAGACACACCCCCACCAAGAATTTCATATCATTAAAGGCATAAAATAAGAATTTGAAATTCTAAAAAAAGAACAAATCACACAAAAAATTCTATAATGAAAAATACGGTAATTGAAATTAAAAAACCCAGGGAACAAAATAGGCTTCAGATTAGACACTTTTTAATACCAGAATGAAAAATATGATTGTTGAAATAAGAATATCTTAGTGAATGGAATAAGCTTGACTTTAGATGCTATTGAAGAGAGAAAAAGAATACATCTGAAAGTTATTAAATGATAGCACAAAAAGATTAAAAGAATTGTTAAAAAAAAAAAAAAGGGTTGAGAGAGACGTAGAATAGAATAAAAGTGCAACATATATCTATACAGAGTACCAGAAGGAGAACTACAGAGAATGAGGAAGAAAAAATGTTGTAAGAGATAATGGCCAAGTTTGTTCCAGAAATAATAAAACTCCCTAATCCTCAGATTCAGGACACACAGTGACTTCTTAGCAGAAAACATTAATCCACATCTAGACAAAACAGGTGAAACTGTAGGACATTAAATACAAAGAGATCTCAAAAGCAGTAAGAGAGAATAGAGATAAATTATAAAGAAATTAAAGTAGAAGGAAATTTCTTAACAGAAACAATGAAATGCAGAAGACAGTGAAGCACTATCTTGTAAGTGCTAAGAGGAACTAACTAAGATAATCTAGAATTTCATACCCAGCCTAATTATCATTCAAGACTGAGTGCTAAATGAAGTCATGTTCATCATTAAAGACCAAGTGCTAAACAAAGAGTGAGAAAATTCACTACTAATAAACTCTCATTAAGACAATAAAGAAAGAATGAGAAGAAAAAGTTTGATCCCGGGAGGAAGGAAATGCAAGAAGCAAGGCCAGAAAGCAGGGGCCGTCAGCTAAGATAGGTAAGGACGAAGCCGCCCCCAGAGTGCCAGCACAGCTTGTCGTGGGGAGTGTGCAGGCTGCTGGCAGGCCCCTGGCTGTAGGGGTAAGAAGACAAGAATGGAAACTCTGGAACCAGAAAGAGGCCCCTTCCTCCCGCAGTGAGCCTCTGGTTCCCTCTGCTGGCACAGTTGAATATTACGTTGTGTCAGCTGGTAAAGGAGAAATATGTATTTAAGGATCCAGCCACAGTATCACAAAGTGAGACAAAAAAGATGAGTTTTGGAGCTGAGAGTAAACAAATTAATAACTGCCATGGTCATGCCTGAAGAAATAAAATGGTAAATATAGGTAAGCGTAAATTAGCCCCTCATGACTAAAATAATAATGATACTCATTTAGGAGATAGAAAAACCGGAGGGAAAAATAAAATGCTGGACAATAGTAACAAGAAAGAGAAATGACATCTCTAGTCTAGAACTTGTATAGAAATGCACAGGATTAAGAGAAACTAGGCACTTTTGAAGAAAAATATAATTTGAGTACTTACTCTAGTGGATATCAATCATGACTTACTACAAAGCTAGAGTAATTAAAAGAGCATGGTATTGGTGCAAGAATTGAGAAAAACAGACCAATGAAAAAGAATGGAGTGTCCAGAGAAAGAACTGGGCATGTGTGGACAATGGATTCATGCAGGGGGTGCCACCGCAGTGAACGGGGTGCTGAGGCAGTCGGACACCCATGTGGGAAAAAGTAAAATGGGGCTCCCACCCACACCAGACGTAAAAACTGATTGCAGTGGATGGTAGATCTGAATGTGAAAGAAAATAAAACAAATTCAAAACATAATAGAAAAATTATTTTTAAGACCTGGGAATAGGGAAAATTCTTAAAAGGGGCCCATATTCATTAAGCATAATGAAAAAGATTGGTAAATGGGGCCATATTGAAATTAGGAACTTCTGGTCATTCAAAGATACCTAAGAGTGAATAAAAGCAAACTATATAGTGGAAAAAGCTATTTTTAGCACATATAATAGACAAAGAGCTATTATTAGTACTGTAGAAAGAACTCCTACAAACCAATAAAATAGATACACAATCCAGTAGAAAAAAATGGTAAGAGACTGAAAAGGCACTTCAAAAAGGAAGAAAGCAAAATGACCAATAAAAAGTACAAAAAGGTGCTCAATCTCATTGATATTTAGGAAAACACACATTAAAACCACAATGAGTTAGCACTTCAGACTCATCAGAATGGCTAAAAACAAAAGACTGTCAATACCAAGGATATGGAGCAACCGGAACTCTCGCAGACCGATGCTTGGTATGTAAATTAGTACAACCACCTTGGAAAATGTTGCACATTATCTACTAAAGGTGAATATGCACATACTCTATGATCCAGCAATTTCATGCCTGTCTATATGAAAGAAATGGTTACAAATATATAACAAAGAACATGAAAAAGTTTCATAGCAGAATTATTTGTAATAGACCCAGACTGGAAACTATCCAATATCCATTAACAGTCTAATGGATAAATTATGACATATTCATACATCACAATATTATACAGCAATATAAATGTATGAACAATACTTCTATATACAATAATGGGAATAAATCTGGCATACATAATGTTGACTGAATGAAGAGAGACACAAGAATGCGTGGTATGTGTTTTATTTATAAAAAGTTGAAAAGTAGGTGAAACTGACCTATGACATTTTAAGTCAAGATAGGTTTTTGTTCAGGAAAGATGAGGGGGTAGTGATTTGAAGGAGGTATTGGGCAGGGGATTGTGCCATTCTAGTAATGTTAAAGGTGCCCAAATAATTTTTGAGACATTTAATCACTCCTAATTAAATCCCTTAGTAATCTAAGAATATAATTATATTTTTAACATAATAATTAGTATATAACAGACGATAGTATTTGTTAAAGTGTTAGCAAAAGAAGTCCAAAAGTGTTCTAGATTGTCTATACCAGCAGAATCCAGCTCAAATTTATTCTGACTACATTAATCTGATACAGACTGGTTCAAATGAATTAAACCATTGCAAATTTCTCCATGTAACCTCAAACTGATCCAAATAAATTAAAATTGATCCAAACTGTTTCTTTATGCAATCAGTATCTGCCTTTTAAAGTTGAGACTATTATCTCCATTTTAAAGATAAAGAAAGACAGGCCTCAAAAGACAATATAGAATAGAGAAAAGAGAAGAGAACAGTGAAGGGTTTGGCATCAGACTGCCTGGCTGTATCACTTACTATGAACCTAGGCATGTGCCTTAACCTCTCTAAACCTCTCTCCAGTAGGGGTAAAATGATGGTACCTATCTGAAAGAATTACTATGAGGACTAACTAATGTATTGCATGAAGAGTATTTAGCCCAAAGCATTCAACACAGGAAGCACTCGCTAAACAGGCGCCACTGCGGTTCTGCATTTCATCAGTCAGTATGGAACAGGCTATACCATGGTAACAGATAACCCTTGAATATCAGTGGCTTACCACAACAAACCTTTGTTTCTTGCTTTATTTCAGTCCCAGAAGGCTGGTCCCTCTTGCAAGTCTCCATTCTCAGAGGCTTCCAGATTCCAACTACAGAGATGGAAGAATGCACGGAGAATTTATACCAACTCTTCACTGCCTCACGTTCCCACTGGCAAAAACTGTCACACGGTTCCAAACTAACCCCTAAAGGCCTGGAAAATGCCCAGGAAGAGGAACATTTGGAATGGGCACATACCACTGTCCCAGCAATGACATGTTGGTTTAATGTCCAAAAATCAATTAATGTAACAAATAATACTAATGGAATAAAAACCAAAAATTGCATGGTCATCTCAATAGACACAGAAAAATTACTTGATAAAATTCAATACTATTTTATCGTTAAAACACTCAACAAACTAGGAATAGTAGGAAACTTTCTATATCTGTCAAAATTCATCTACCAAAAACTCACAGCTGACGTCAGACTTACTTATGACAGACTAAATGCTTTTCTCCTAAGATCAGCAAAAATATAAAGATATCCACTGTCACAGCTTATATTCAACATTTTACTGAGGTTATAGCCATGGTACTTTGGCAAGACAAAAAAATTAAAACAGCCAAATGGGAAAATAAAAAGTAAAACTAGTGCTGTTAACAGATAACATGATTTTTTATACAGAAAATCCTAAAGAATCCAGTAAAAAAAAAATTAGAAGTGGTAAATAAGCTCAGCACATTGCAGGATACAACATCAGTACACAAAAATCAATTGCATTATTATACACTTGCAAAGAACAATCTGAAAATTAAAACAATTCTATTTATAATAGCATTAAAGAGAATATAATGGGGATACATTTAACAAAAGAAGTACAAAATTTATACTCTAAAATCTGTAAGACATTTTTGGGAGAAATTAATATCTAAATAAATGGGAAAATATCCCATGTGGATTGCAAAATTTGGTATTTTTAAAATATAAGTACTACCAAAATTGATATATATATATCTATTATATATGTACAGATTCAATGCAATACCTGTCAGCAGCTCAACTGACTTTTTTAAAGAAATTGACAAGCTGATTCTAAAATTCACATGGAATTACAAGGGGTTGAGAAAGAGCCAAAACAATCTTGAAAATGAGCAAAATTGGAGGATTCATAATTTCAAAGCCTACTCAAAGTTCACAATAATCAAAATAGTGTGGTGCTGGCATAATGATAGACATACAGACAATTGGAATAGAATTGTAATTCCAGAAGTAAACCCCTATGTCTATGAAAAACTAATTTTAAACAAGTTGCCAACTGGTTTTACACATTCCATATGAAAAGTATAGTCTTTTCAGCAAATGATGCTAGGACAAATTGGAGAGCCATATTTTTTTTAAAAACTGGACTCTTAGCTCATACCATTAAAAAAAAAAATTTAACTGAAAATGGATTGAAGCCCTAAATGTAAGATCAAAAATTATAAAACTTTTAGAAGAAAATACAGGAGTAAGTCTTCATGACCTCAGATTTGGCAAAGGATTCTTAGATACGAAACCAATAGTATGAGTGACTAAATAAATAAGTGGGACTTCCTGAAAATTAAAAACTTTTGTATTTCAAAAATACATCATGAAGAAAAAGGAAAAAAAACCCAGGATGGGAGAAGATATCCACAAGTCATGAATCTGTTAAGGGGTATCCAAAATACATAAAGAATTCTTACGACTCAACAGCCAAATTTAATAAATACACAAAGGGCTGGCATAGATATTTCTCTAAAAAAGATAGAGGACATGAAATGATGTTTGACGTTGCTAGTCATTAGGAAAATACGATTCAAAACAAGATGCCGCTTCACACCCTCTAGGATGTCTCTAATCAAAAAGTCAGGTTATAAGTGTTGGCAGGAGTGTGGTGACGTTGAAATCTGTATCCACCGCTGGGAATGTAAAATGGCACAGCAGCTTTGGAAAACGGATCCTCCTGTGGGAGGATCAGCTTCCAAACTCACACATGTGGGGACTGAAATCAGTGTAGACTGACAGCCCGAGTTTCTTTGGTTCTTTCAGTTTTACTCCCTCAGTTTTTTGCCATTCAGCACCTACATAGGGCAGCTTGTAACACTAGAGCTTCCTTCCCCAATTTGGAGAATACAACAGGGGGAGGGGGACTTTGATGGAGGGATCACATGGGGAAGAAATTAAAAGGAAAGTGACAGCTTTTTTGGTAATCAATTCCTGGAAGTCACAATGGACTGAGTGTTTTTGTCCCCTCAAAATTCATGTTGGTCTCCTTATCCTGAATGTGATGGCATTAGGAGATGGGTCTGCTGGGATATAATTAGGTTCTGAGTTTGGAGCCCTCAGGATTGGGATTACTGGTTTTATGCAAGGAACCCCACAGAGCTCTCTCCCCCTCTTTGGCAGGTGAGAATAATACTTGAAGTCTGCAGTCTGCCACTAAGAGGAGAGTCCTCACCAGGGCCCAACCCCGCTGGGACCCAGGTCTCAAACTTTCAGCCTCCAAAACCGTGAGAAATTAAATTCTGTGGTTTATGAGCTACCCAGTCTACAATTTTTTGCTATGGCAGCCTGAACTAAGACAGAAGTGACAGCCAGTCATTGGTGTGGTATTTTTGGTCGGAAGTGAGTCACTAACCACTCAGTGCTGTGAGCCTTGGTGGAGGCTGCACACCACACAGGCTGAGACAAGGCACGTGGATCTGATTCTAGATATAATGGGAAGGCATCGGAAGGTTTGATGTCAGAGGATGACAATATCTGGATTTCATTTAATGTCAACCTCTGTCAAGCTGCAGAATAGAAAATGAGGCCCAGAGGGGAAGTGACTTTCCCAAGATCACACATCTGGGCCCCAGGTCTGAGTTGTATTCCATGCTACCTCCTGCCCCTTGTTGTCATTCTTTCATCTCTAAGTTTGCATTATCCACACATGACACCACATCATGAGTTTTATAAATTTTATCTCATATACACGTGATTAGTTCCTAGGAAGTAGATGCTAGCATGATCCCCACTGTGCATGTTGGGAGGCTGGGGAGGCCTTGAAACACAGAAGGATTTGTCCAGGGTCACAGAAATTGTAAGAAACAGAAGGTTCTGAGCCACCTCCATCTCCTCAAATCTGCAGCCCTGGCTGCATTCAGGTCTTCCCAGCGGGCAAAGAGGAGCTGTGTTTGCATGTAAGGAGGTGACATGGGGAGGATGGTGAGTGATTAGCAGCCCATTGGGGCCTTTTATTAGGACTTATTGAATGGATAGGCCCAAGGGATGAAAGCTTGAAGAAATGCCCTCACGTCCTTGGTGACAGACCCCAATGGAACTTAGGACTCAGGTAAGCAGGCACCCACGTTCTAGAGACAGCCCATATCCAGCTCAGTTGGCAGGAGACACTGAGAGAGGAAGATTTCTCCCTATACTCTGATGTTCCAAGGCTCTAACCTCAGAAAGGCCTCAAGTGAGAGCCTTTACTGAAAATGCAGATGTTTACTCAGCCCGTACCCTGACGCCTCTGGCCATTTGGCAGGGGGCATCTGTAACTGGTTCTATAAACAAGAAAATGTTTTCTCAATGATGTTTTAGTTCCCTCATATTTCAAATGAGTTTTCAGTGTTCACATTATGGCTGGGGCTGGCAGCTCTAAGTGGCCTTGACAGCAAGATTTATCTCGGCCATGGTAACTTAGCAGCTACAGTCTCAAATTAGGCAGAAATTAGAACTCTACAGTAAAATTTCCTGACCAGAACTTTGTAACTTTCTGTTGCACTGATGGATTCCCTTTTGAGTTTCTTTCAAAGGAATGGTGGAACCTCCTACAAAGCCTCACACCACCTGTTTGTCCGGAGAAGACAAGAGAAGCGACACTCCACCACAGACCATGCCCAAAGACCCACTGAGCCTGTGCACAAAGCTGAAGGAACGACCAGTATTAGCCCTTAGCTCATTACAATAGTAAAATCCCCACCCTGGGAGGGACTTACCTGCCATTCTCTGATCATGGGACATATGTGCTAGCATGATTTCTCACTGCACTTGTGTGCCCTGTACTGCACCCCAAACATGCAATGATGCTCACCCACCTCGTGCATTATTCATTTTGCCTGCAGAAAAACCCCCTGACCCTGTTGGTCAGGGAGGCGGATTTGAGGCAGTTCATAGCTCCCCTCCCACTTGATGCCTCCACTGAAATAAATCCTTTCCTCCTTAACAATCCTCGCCGTCTCAGTAATTGGCTTTCTGTGCAGCAGGCAACACTGAATCCCCCTTGTGGGTTCATTATCACATCCACAGGTAACACAGGGCAGCCCAGGTCAGAACCATCCCAGCCAAGCCTCACCTGTGACCCCATCTAGGCAGCTCCACACCCCTCCCTATCATCATGTCTTAGGTGAGGAAGAGATGAGCTGGTTCTTCCTGGACAGGAGCAGGTTGTCAGGTGTTGGAAAACTGGTGGGTCTGGCAGGTTCATACCCAAGGTCATGGCTGCCAGAATGGAAAGCTGAGTGTTTGTTAGGGACCAACTGTGTCTGCTCAGATGTTAGTCCCAAGGCTTCAAGCTGTCATCTGGTTTCCTCCCCAGCTGGATGTCTATGCAGATCTATCTCCTACATGTCCGATCTAGGGAACAGGATTTCCAATGCAGGTGTTCCTCTCTGAGGCTTGCTACATAGGCCATCAATGCTTCTTGGCCCAGCTACCATGCACTGTCTTTGCAGAGCTCCACACAGGAGATCAGGGAGGAGCTATTTGATGGGTCCAGCTACTTTATTTCCTTGGATGAAGGGCAAGTGCACCAGGCCACCAACCATGGCCAGTGCTAAGCTGGGGTAAGCAGGCACAGAGGGGCCTCCACAGATAGGGACCCAAGAAGATCAGGATGTCCGGATGGGTCAAGGACCTAAACCTGTATATGCAGACTCCTTGGGCTCTGTCCTAGGGTTTTCTCACTTGAGTGACTGACAGTCTCCTCCCAAAGAGTCTGGCCTACATCAGTCCCCAGTGGCAACTTGGTTAGGTGAATAGTCCCTGTTCACATACTCGTAGGAATATGAGAGAAAACACTTTTGTGTTGTTCTCAAGTTACACTGGGCCATGAGTATGTTTGCATGTTGCTACTGCTTTCATGTTTAACTACCCACCCATGGCATCCCCTGTAGCAGGCAGCACCACTGCCCTGCCAGACCTACTCTAAGACTTAAATGCCAACACTCTCACTAGAGAGGTTTTTACCCACAACAAAAGGGGGTTAAACTACTCTGTGCATTTGTCTGCAATGTGTCATCTCACAGAACTCACCCCTGCAACCCCACCAGGACAAGGGCTGTCCCCTCTCTTGTCTTCATTGTCTTAATTACATTCCATGAGGGAGGATGTTTTCCACCAAGTTTCAGCCTTTCAATGCTAGTGGAGCCTGACATGGTAAAACTCTATTTCCATGTCAGCTGTGCTGCAGGAACATCGTGTGTGTGTCCTAACAGGCTGTGATACTTTGCTAGGGCAGACATAACACAGCACCACAGACTTAAGGGCTTTAGGAACAGAAATTTAGTTCCACAATTCAGTAGGCTGGAAATCCCACATCAAGCTGTTGGTCTGGGGTGTTTCCTGTGAGGCCTCACTCCTTGGCTTGTAGACGTCCATATTCCATGTCAGTGTTCACAGCGTTTTCTCTTATGCTTCTCTGTCCTTACTGCCTCTTCTTATAAAGAGTCAAATCCTTCAGAATGAGGGCCCACCTCAACCTTAATTACTGCTTTAAGGACTGTATGTCCAAATATAATCACATTCTCAGACACTGAGTGTTAGAACATTATTATATGGATTTTGGGAAGAGGACACAATTTATGCCATAAAATATACAAATCCCCTGCAGAAGACAGACTCCCAGGAAAGGGATTACTGAGTGAAAGTGTATGCATGTGCACAATTTTAATATTAAATAGCTATAGTCAGATGACTTTCCAAAAGTGCTGTGGCAGGTACGTTGTCACCAGCAGTTTCTGAACGTAGCTGCTTCTCTGCATCCAGCCTCCCCTGGCTGTTAACATTCTATTATTTTTTTGCCAATCTGGTGTCCCTGTGTCAAATAAATCATGTTGTTTCACTGTTCCTTTCAGTCCAATTTCTCCACTGATACGCGACAGTCACCTCCCAGTTGTTCAATATCTATCTGGGTTTTCCTTTTCCTGAGTCATCTCAGACCCTTGGCCCTGTGATGGGTTTTCTCGACCCTGGAGTCTCCCAGCATTGGCTCTTTGCCGGATCTGGTACTGCTGTAGCTCAGTTTCTCAACATTTCCTTTCATGTAAATGAAAGGAAAAAATATGTTGCAAAAAGAATCAAAGCGTGTCTGCAAAAACCACAAAACCAATAAAACAAAAATGAAAGCATTAAAAGAGGTAATGAGGGACAACATATCTGCAAACAACACAGAAAACAATTAACAAAATGGTAAATTTCTTTCAGAAATTATTTCAAATGTAAAGGCACTAAATTTCACAATGAAAATAAAAAGCTGAATGTATTAAGAACAAACAAGATTCTGCAATATGGTGTCTACAGGAGACTCATGTGAGCTCTAAGGAGTCAAATAGGCTGAAAGTAACAGGGTGAAAAAATATATTCCATGCAAATAGTAACCACAATTGGATGGGGTGGCCAGAATTATATTAGATAAAATATACCTTAAGTCAAAAACTGTCAGAAAGATTGTCATATAATGGTAAAATAGGTCCATTTACCAGAAGTCTATAACAGTTATAAATAAATATGTGTGTATATATAACTATAACATTAGGGCTCCCAAATATGCAAAGCAAATACTGACAGAAGAAAAGCAAGAAATACATAGCAACACAATGATTGTAGACTCCAAGACCTCACTTTCAATAATAAAGAGAAAAACTAGATAGAAGACCAAAAAGAAAACAGAAAACTTGAATAACATTGGAGAATAATTAGACATAGACGTGCACAGAAGTTTCTGGTTGAAAGCAGAACACACGCTATTCTCAATTGCACAGTCCATTCTGTTAGAACACATAAGAAGTCTTACTGAATTTAAGAACACTGAACTCATACATTGTATATTTTCTGACCAAAAAGGAAACTAGAAATCAAAAGCAGAAAGAAAACTGGCAGATGCAAAATATGTGCAAAATTAAACACAATCTTGTACATAATCTTACTCAAGAGTCAGACGAATTCATATCGTTAAGATGTCAGTACTACCCACAATAATGTAAAAATCAATGTAATCTGTATAAAAATCCCAATAGTACTTTTCCCCCAGAAATATATAAAAAAAAAAAATTTCCAAAACCTGTTGCGAAATTATGACAAGCCAAACACCCCTTAAAAAGAACACCAAGGGGGAAAAAAAAACACCAAAGAATCATTATACTTCCTGATTTCAAAACATTACAGTGCTACAGAGATAAAAACAATCTGATTCTGGCACAAAGACAGAAAAATAAGATGATGGAAAAAGAATAGAGATCCCAGAAATAAGCCCTTGTGTATATGATCGAATGACCTTGCACAAGGTGGCCACGGCCACGCAACGGGGGAAGGAGTCTCCTCAACAAAACTTTACATCTACATGGAAAAAGTAGAGGTGGACTCTTCCACTGGACTACCTACAAAAATATTTTAAATGTATTAAATACCTAAGAAATATAACTAACAAAACCCTTAGAATAAAATATAAGAAAAAGATCATGACATCAGCCTTGGAACTCTTTTCTTAGACATGATATCAGATGCATAAGAAAGAATAGAAAAATGGGACTACCTCAATTCAAAATTTCTGCACACACACAAAATGCATTCGTGAAGTGAAAATGCCACATACTAAATGGGTAAATGTATTTGCAAATCATATTTGTTAGGAGTTAATATCCAAAGTATATAAGTAATTCTTGAAACTCAAAAAGAAAAAAAAATGAATAACTTGACTAAAAAATGAACAAAGAATTGAACTGTCAGTTCTCCCAAAAAGATATACAAATGGCCAACAACCATTTAAAAAGATGTCCAAAATTACCAATTTTTAGAGAAATGGAAAACCAAAAACGCAATAAAGTTCTGTCAAGGAACATACCCTAAAAAAGAAACACAGTAATACTAAATTGCAAAACAAGAATAAGAAAAAAGTTTACCCACAAAATACTGTATGCAACATTGATGTATCATTACAAATATATTTTTTAGGTAACTACAATGTTCAGCTGTGCCCGGGAACCCATGGAGAATAGGTGTTTTAAGTCTTTGGCATATGGTGCATGGCAGTGAAATTTCACAGAAAATGCACTACATTCATTAATAAACAGCTCTAATGAGAAAAATTTAATGAACAAATATTTAAAAGATACTAAAGAAAATTTTATTATGTTATTAACATGTTGATACTATTCTTACACAAAATGAAAAAGCTGTAATCCAGCCTTCAGAAGCAAAGGAAAGCCTTACATTTCTGCATAAAGATAAAAATATAAATTTTGTAAAATATGGTGAGAGTCGCATATGTAACATATATTGGGGGATAAATCATAATTTATATATAGGTTGAAGAAAGTGGATGAAATTCCTAATAATTTTTTGCCTGTCATAAACTTAAACTGACAGGTGAATGTTTTAATTAACATGGGGTACCTACTAGTTACCTAATTTACTACTTACATAATGTGTAAATTCTAGCATATCGTTCTAAATGTCTGAATCTAAAATTACCGGCACATCTGAAATAGAACAAGATAAAAAGTGAAGATATATAGCAAGGATAACATCAGCAAGATGGTGGATTAGGAGGTCCCCTTCTTGTATATCCCTACAGCAGTAATCATCTGGCAGCCATCCGTACACAAAAGTGCCTTTATTAGAGAGCCAAGTGCCACAGTTCATGTCTGTACTCTCAGCTCCTCAGGAAGCTAAAGCAGAAGGATTGTTTTAGGCCATGAGTTTAAGACTAGCCTGGGTGATACAGCAAAACCCTCATGTAAAAAAAGGTGCCTTTGTGAGAGCTTTGGAACCCAGGAATGAGGCCAAGAAACCTGGCTAAAGTCCAGCACATGAGGGGTCATTCTGAGAAGGCAGACCCCCATTTAGGTGGAAATCTTGAGGACTTCCTGGTCTTGGTTACAGACCAGGAAATGGCCCACCCAACCTGACCGCACTGAGAACTGGCAAGTGACTGGTAACTGTCTCCAGCTCATCCCAGCCCATCCAGAGACCTGGGGTAGATGCTCACTTATTGCCATGGAGGCAGGCCTGAAGATCGTGGCCTATACTGTGGTCTCTGAAGCAGTTCAGTGACTCAGTTCCGGCCCTATTGGGCACAATACATGGCCAGTCTTGCCCACCTGGGGACCCAAACTTTGACCTGGGAAAACACTTCCAAGTACTTAGTGGGAACCTCACTCATGAACACATGGCATCAGGCCCACCATACGTGGACCCAACTGCAGAACCTTGCCCTAATGCCTACCCTACAGATCTAAGTCCTCAAAAAAATCCAGTCTGTTCAAGAATAAGACAGAATCCACCACTGCCCAACGCCGTGGTGACAGGCCCACTAAAGGCAGGCCCCACTGCAGACCCAGTAGCAGCTTTGACCCAGCTACATTCCTCTCCACTGAAAATCCAGAGGGGATCCCATCAACCTTGGGACCCAACAAGAGAAGATCTTTACCTGTAGAAACCAGTTTATAAAAACTGGAAGAGGTGTTTTCTCCCTCAAATTCATAGATACCAATGCAAGGCTATATTGTGCCCATTTTCAATGCTTCTATTTGAACATAGTCGTGGAAGTCCTAGGCAGATCAATTATGCAAGAAACTAAAAAGCCATTCAAATTGAAAACAGTGTAAGTAAAATTGTCACTGTTTGTAGATAACATGATCTTATATAGAGAAAAGCATAAATAACATCAAAAACTGTTTAATAAATATACTCAGTAAATTAGCAGAATATTAAAGTAACATACAAATCAGTCATATTTCCATACACTAACAAAATATATATAGTATATAATATACGTATAAATAATAGAATATTATTCAGCCATAAAAATAGTGAAATCCTGCTACTTCAACAACACGGATGGACCTGGAGGACATTTTGCTAAGGGAAATAAGCCAGGCACAGAAAGACAAGTACTGAATGATCACACACATGTAGGGAATCTAAATCGGCTGTACTCATAGAAGCAGAGTACAAAGGTGGTTTCCAGGGCCTGGAGGCAGGGAAAGTGGGAAGATTTTGTTCAAAAGATACAAACTTTCAGTTATAAGATGAGTAAGTTTTGAGGATCTAATGTATAGCTTTTGAATACAGTTAAAATAATGTTTTGTATGCTTAAAATTTGCTAAGGCAGTAGACCTTAAGTGTTGTAACTACAAAAAAAAAAGGTAACCATGTGAGTTCATAGATATGTTCATTAATTTGATAGTAATAATCATTGCACAATGTATACACATATCAAATCATTAGATTGTGCATAATATGTAGTTATAAAATTTTTATTTGTGAAAAAATCCAGATGTTACACATACATATATATTCATACATGTGTGCATATATGTGTACATATATATACACACAAATATATACGAAGGACACAGCCCTGGTAAACTTTATACTAAACAAAATTATAAAATGATAGTTATTAAAAAATAAGGTAACCAGTAGGAGTATAATGTAGGCTCAGCAATGTTCTAAGATGCCTAATGACACAGTCTATTTAAGAAATATAGGGAGTAAATAAATTAAACGATAATTGAAGTTGAGGAATTTGGGCATATAGAATTTAAATTACCAACCTTAGTTTATACTAAAAATTAAATTTTGAAATGAAATAACTTTACATTTTCTATATTTAAGGAGATGTTTAGCGTTCTGATAAAATTACTGGGTATGGATTTCTGCACAATCACATTTGAAACCACCACAGGATAGAAAATCATAAAGCAGAAAACATATAACATCCATTGTGCTGTTCCTGAGATTTTTTTTTTTCAGAGATAGGGTCTCTCTGTCTCCCAGACTGGAGTGCAGTGACCCAATCATAGCTCACGCTAACCTCAAAGTCTTGGGCTCAAGTGACCCTCGCCTTCAGCCTTTCCAGTAGCTGGGACTACAGACATGCACCACCATGCCTGTTAATATTTTATTATTTTCTGTAGATACAGTGTCTTGCTATGTTGCTCAGCCTGGTCCCAAAGTATTGGCTTCAAATGATCCTTATACCTCAGACTCCCATAGTGCTCGAACTATAGGTGTGAGCCTATACATGGGTTTTCTGAACAAAATCCCAATATTACTGCTACTCTCACACATTTCTGACAAGATTTAAAAAGGAACTTAAAGAACAGTTTAACATAGAGTTTCTCAAAAATACGCAGATATTCCCATGTTCCCAAAACCAAAGGAAGAGCAGTCAGGTCGTGCATTCCCTTATAAACCACAAACAGAACTTTGGCTCTTACTGTAAAGTTGAACAAAGATCACTGAAGGGAAGTAGAGTCCTTAGAGAAATTTAGAGCATAGGACAGAAGATGCCCCCATGTGAGAGCAAGAGAAAGAGACCCAGGCTTCTCAGAAACCATTTCCATTGCAGCAGAGCTTCCCAAACCACCTTTTAAGGTCTGACTTCCACCTTGACCTTTGGACCTGTCATCTGTGTCATCTGCTTCATTCACTCCACCTACCTGGGTGTTCTGCTACTGTCTCCTGTGTCTCCAAATTCCAGGGCTCTCGTCTTTGCTCCAGACAGAGGATCAGCTCTGGCTTAGAGACAGCAAGACCTGTCCTATTAGAAAAAGGTAACATGACTCTTGTGGGATTCTCCAATTACCAACCTAGTGCTGTAATCAGTAGAGAAGAGAGAACATTATAGGAGGCTCTTTAAAATTAAACACCAAATACGTTTCCTGACAGAATCTTTAGAATATTCGAAGTATTTTAAGTTGATGGGTGCTTAGCTCCACTACTCAGTACTACTGAATCAAAAAATTGGTGTTAGCATTTGGATTTTGAGCTGTGGGCAACATTATTTTATGCTACTACACTTCTAGAATTACCACTAATCTAGAGCAAAGTATGCACAGCACCTGAAGAAAGGGAAGGTAATGGCAAGGTAAAACATCTTGAAGTTTTTCTTTTCCACACCAAGTAATCCCCAAGTTTTCCTTGCAAGCTGGGGTCAGAAATTCATTCATGCAAAGCAAAAATCCCCCCCCCAAAATTTGTACAACAGAAAGAAATTAAATCCTTAGTGAGGAAGAGAAATTGTGCATTAAGGTTATCTTCACCCACCCAGGGAGACCAGGTTCCTGTAGTTCTCTAGCATCACATCCCTGTACAGATTCCTCTGAGCAGGGTCCAGGCACGCCCACTCCTCCAGAGAGAAGTCTATGGCCACATCCCTGAACGTCAACAGTCACTGAAAAAGAAAATTAACAAGTGGCCATGGGAGAGTTCTTAATTTGACTCCAGGTAAAAAAGACATAATGAGAACAGGTTCTGACTTATATGATTGACTGGAATTATCTAATAAGATAATTTTATCACAGAAATATTCTCTAATGTATTCTCTAACTCTTAAGAAAGAGCATGGTATAGGATCCCCAAAACTAGTGCAGATGCTATACTTTTGTGGATGATGCAGTATAAAACTAAGGGCATCACACAGACATATACATTTTTGAGTGCTATATTTATATTATATAAGATAAGCTGTGAATACTTCTCATGTGGATAATGAGAAATACTTACAATGTGTACAACAATGAATTGGAGATCTTGTTAAAATGAAGATTCCCATTTAGGGAGTATGAGATGAAGGCTGAGTTTCTGGATTTCTAACAAGCTCGCCAGTGATGCCAGTGCTTCTGGCCCAAGGAGAATATTTTGTCAAACATCCAGTAGATGGAAAAGCCTGAGTTTATTCCCGTTTATCTGACCAGTAAACAAAGGTTAGATCCTTTATTTTCCAAAGCAAGCTATAAGAAAATAGAATCTTAAAATAAAAAGGAGTTTCCAGATTAAATGTGATTGTTTATTGTACATCAGTCAGCAAATCTCCCCAAGGTACTTATTAATAATAAAGAGAAAAATATTCAACTCTACAGTGGAAAAAGCTGTCAGAGAACTTCTTAACTAAGTGAATTAACATCAACTATGACAGAAAAATTGGTATCAGGTGCCAGTGCACACAGGTGGACACATCACTGCTGTGTTGTCCTTGGCCACAAGCAGAATGAATTATAATCTGAATGTAATCATGGAGAAAATCAGTTTTTGTAAAATATATGCTTCAGATATCTCCCAGGTTCTGTCCTCTCTAATAGTGTATTTAAACAGTCTTTCTTTAGTATCCTAGAGATCAGTCTCTTCTACTTATTATCTTTTTTTAGAACTTTGAATTATTCTGGGAAAGTAACTCCATCCTCTTTAAATGTGCATTTTAAAAATTATGTTCTGCGTGGAGCTGGTGGAACACCCAGATGGAACCTAAACAGTACATGTTCCCCTTCTTCCCAATATCTGAGGACCCGATTGCATCCCTGCTAGGAATCCTGGGCATCTGCTCCTCCCCATGTTTATCCGTCACCAAGAGAACATTTTTAATATTTCAGGTCATACATTCATGGTGAGAACTGCTCATGGCACACAAGAAGCCTGCATGGAGAGAACGGGGAGAAGGCCGTGTAGACAGGGGAGAAGGATTGTCCAGACCTCTTTGCCCACCACAGACAGAAAAAAAAAAAGTAGTGGAAATAAACATTTTAGTCAGAAACATCACAAGTAGAGTAGTAAACGTTTTTGAGTTCTAAACACATGACATTCTAGGAGGACAAGTGGACACACTCACTAAACACATTCACCTTAGAACCGGCTATTTCTTCCTCTTCCTGCTCTTTCTCTAGGATTTCTTCATAGGTGACGTTATCTGGACAAATCACAGCTGCATCTTGAGCGTATGCCTTTAAATATGTCAGCACAACCCCTTCACCTGCTGCTATAACACCCACAGGGAGAAGAAAGTTGAAATGCTAAAAAGGCCAGATTGTCCTGTCTTTTATCAAAGAAGAGATTCAGGAACAAGGAGCCGCTATATGGACACCAAAATGTGAGTTTCCCCTTTCCTGCTTTAAGGCACTCTCTGCTGCCACAGATGCCAGCAATTTCTGCTAAGACAGGGAGCACATGGGCTGCACTGACCTTCCCCTACCAAACCCATGCAAAGCACACCCTGTGACCTCCCTGTGGATTAAAGGCTGAACTCAACTCTCATGCTTGACCCTGGCTTCACCTTAAAATCACGTGGGGCAATTAATTAAAACCACACGGATGCTCCCACCCAGACCAATAGACAGAATCTCTGGGGAGGGCACAGGTGATGGTGTTTCTTCAAATTGGCCTTGTGATCCTAATTGGAAGCCTGGGCTGAGAGCCACTTAGCTGGGCATTGCCTCTCAAGCTTCAATGTGCATAGAAATCATGTGATATTCTGGGCTCCGCGGTAACTAATGTGATCTGCAGGTGTGGAAATGGTCCATGGATTGGCTTCTCTAACGAGTCCCCTGTTAGTGCTGTCGTTGCTCCCCCAGACTCAGTATCAGTGGCACTCAGCTAGAGACAGCAGCGTGGAGTCCCTTACAGCCAACACTCTTATCACAACACAAATACTTCACAACACAGTATTACCATACTGAAAGACTGTATTCTTTGCAGGTCCTTTGAAGTTTACAGAGGCTGGGACGGCAGCAATGTCCGAGTGAGTCTGCCTTTGGAAAACGACATGCATTGATGCAATGTCTCCTGAGCACGTGCTGTGTGCTCACAAGTGTGCTACGGTGCTCTGTGCTGGGAACCCCGCATTTGGTGAGTTAATCCTCTTGATACCCTGAGGGGTGGGTACGAAGTGTCCCCTAGCAGGATTTAGACGATGGCCTTGCCTTTCAATTTCTCCTTCTGTTTTCATCTCTTTGACTTTAAAAAGAAAACGTACAGAATGAAAGCTAAATATAGACAGATGAGAGAGACAGAAACAAAGAGTGAAGCGTAGTTCAGGATTTGTCACCGTTGTGTTTTTATTTACTTTCTTGTAATTTGTGAGTCTGCAGGAATGAAAAAAGGTTGCTGGGTGGGATGTCTGCAGAAACACAGGTTTTAATGGGAAAGAAAAAAATAATTAAGGCCCCAAAATATATATTCCACTGCTCGCATATATGTTTTTGGGTTTCAGAAAATTGTGAGCACTGGCTCTGGAAAAATGGTAGGAATAGTCACCCAAAACTTTGACCTTATCTAACCTGTAATGTGAAGGGAGATTCCAGGGTGGGGCCGGGCGGGCTGGGGCAGGGAGAGGACAGGAGGGTTCTCATCTCTATGCTGCTGGTTTACTTTTAGTTCTGTCTTTCCTAAGCCTGCCCAACAGAAACTTGACTCCCAGAGTTTGTATGATTTCAATTGTTTAATGCACTTCCCTGTATATTTTATAACATACAGTAACAAGCAATTTATGCAAAACCCTCAGGGTTTCCTAGGACAATTGTATTAGAAGCTAAATATTTATTCTTAAAAAGAAAAATAAATCAACAGAAATAATAATATCAATAAAACCACTTTCTATGAATGGCCCTGTAGGTGGTGACATCAAAACTCACACAACAGTAAAAGGATAGTGACTCAAAAGAAGCCAAAGCCCCTGTGCACTTCTCTTCTTGGTACAAACCACATGATGCTGAATTCAGCCATTTATCCATTTGCTCCAGATGAATGTTCCTGGATGACAGGGACTATAACTGCTCCACCTGCTTTCCTAGTGGCCACATGAAATGGAAACAACTGGTTTATCCATCAGTTTGTGTCTCCAGACCTCCTTCTTCTTCACCCAAGTACCAGGAAACCGGAGCAACTCCCATCTGGGCACCAACCAAGGAAATTCTATTAGGAGAAGAGCAAACCTTGGATGACTTATTCCTCCTCCTCTGAGATGGAAGATTAGACCCTATTATCAGTCTGACCCCAGTCAGCACAGGACATCCCCAATGTCTCAAAGACTCCCAGGTCCTGGTGAGATGGTCCCTAGTGATCCTGGGCTGATGCCCCCACTGTGACCCTAGCAGGAGAGACTGTGATGCCCCCACCGTGACCCTAGCAGGAGAGACTGTGATGCCCCCACTGTGACCCTAGCAGGATGACTCTGGGAGGTCAGGATAGAAAACGAACTTCCCTGGTAGAGCAGCAAACTTTGGATCCAGATGTGGTATTACCTGTCCCTAATCAGCTAACTCATGAGTAAGAGGAGGAACAAGAATACCCAACGCCATTAACACAGTGTACAGGTAGGTGTAGTTGTGATCATGGCTCTGGATATTTTGTGGCCCTGACCTCCCACTGCTGGGGTGCTTGTTTACACATACAGATTCTGCTACCATATTCTGTACCAGGAGCCCCTCACACAACTGCAGCAGGTCAGTGCACAATATCTGGAAAACTCAAAGGACACCACCCTGAAAAAGGGGGGGAGGTTTACAAAATCTATATTGGTTTCTCATGATGCAGAAAACGTCTCCACTGGGTTTTCTGTACATCCTCAGTCCAAAGTCTGGCCCCATCTTGCGAATCCCAGGTGGAGGCCAGATCTTATGTGCAGATTCTAGGTGGGACCAACCTGGCTGTGTATTCTCAGGCATTATAATAAGGGGAGGAAACCCATAGAAGAGAACCCCTCATAGAAGCTGCTTTAATGCATCCTGAAGAACCCCAGGACCTGGATTCAGAATTTGAAGCTGCAGATGTAGGTCTTGGAGGGGTGGGCAAGTGGCAGGCACCTCCTGCACATTTGTGGGCATTTGGTCAAGAGGTAGAGGGGGAAGTTGACATTCTCAGGCCTACTCAATGCACGTGTGTGAGCCTGGCTGGGTTTTGAGGCACCGTGGTCTCTTGCTTAGTTTCAGTTTCTGAAGATGCCAGGGACATTGAAAGACAGAGCTGTAATGGCTCATTACTGCCTTGTGAATTCATTGTTCTACAAATCTGATTTAACTGCTCTAGAAGGGGTGGTTTATCACAAATAGTGAGATAGACCATTCCACTCTCAGATTTTGGGGCAGTGTGCACTTTGCTGCACAATTATGGGTTGTGACAGGAAGCCTGAGAGAAAAGTGAAGCCTGGTGGGCACCTTATATATTCATATTACGTCTGGTAATTCTGGACAGTGTTTGGGAAATATAATTCAAAACATAGTTGTCTCTACCTCCAGGAAAACTATCCACGATGGTAGAACAGAAAGAAAAATGTTTTATTACACGATTAAACCAGAATGTGAAGTACATCACAGGCAATCTGCAAAGAGATTACAAAAACAATTAAAAGTCACCATAATTATCCCCAATTAGAAGACCTGACAGCACCATTTGTCAATATAGTTCATCTTAAATTTACCTGATAATTGGGAGTTTATCTCTGTTTTGACTATATTGAAAGGAAATTTGAACTTGCTACATTTACAGGAAAAATGAATTTCTCATGTCTTCATGATAGGAGGTAGTTTTGTAACTTGAAGTCAGGTGCCTGCTAAAGGCAGGCTCCTTGCTCTCCCACAGAAACTGAGGTAGGGCCCTGTATTCTTTGCTCTTTTATTTAAAAGTAATGGTTTGTAGGCCCTAAAGAAAAACATTCCTGAGTCAAAAAGACTGACAAAAGGCCTTTTTAGGTGTTAAAATAATTTACATATATTTTTAAAAGGCAGACAAACAATTTCCATATTAAATATTTCTAAATTAAGTGCATTAAGAAAAGGGAGGACAGCAAAATCTTTTTCCTTATTTTCAAGTTGGAGCATTAAGTCTCATATTTCTAATTTGTATTTGTCCTTACTAGAGCCAGGTCTAGGGCCATGACCTTGAACTAATGGACATCTGCATTTTGGAAGGCACTGAATTCAACCCCTGAGAGGTGGCCTTGGGCACACCGTGTGCACATGGAAGAGGGTTTGTGGGGAAGTAAAAGGCAGAAGGGAGAAAAGTGCTATCAAGGACGTATGGGTGGGGGACAGTGCAGGTTGGTGGAAGGACTGGTTTGTGCTACAGATACTGGCCCAGGAGGGGCTATGCTCTGTCATTCCTGTGTCCATGCAGGCAGATGAGATTATGATCGGATGGTCCAGAATACTACACTGGTGGAGGGGCCAGGTTGCTGCTTCAGATTCAGTGTTGGGGGTGCGGAAAATCCAGGAGTCCTCCAGGGACTCGTGTGGCTTTTTCGCGAGAAACTCTAGGAGCAAAGGTGCTGTGTGCCCAATTCCTGAGTGTGGATCCTTGTCCTCGGAGGGGCATGGCCACATTATTGCCTAGTGCTCCTGTGCAGCAGTGGGCAGGAATCATGTGGTGGCAGCTGGGCGTGAGGAGGGATCTGCCCTCAAAACTCATGCCCTCTGCATCCTGAAAAAAGAAAACCAGCTCAGAGCTGTCTGAGCTACGTGAGGTGTGCAAAATCAGTCAGGCCCAGAGAGACATGAGAACATGCCCGCCCCACACCCATGCCTGGGGAAATTTTTAAAAGACATTTTGTTCCTGACTAGCTGCTTCACTCACTACCTTCATGTTCCTCAAACTTGTGACACAAAGAACAATGTACAGCCAATAAAAATAGCTATGTTATTTTAATGTAAACAATATAGAAACTGCCTCTTCTTTTTCCTGCTAAAAACCCACTTGTAACTGCTGCTTACAGCTTTGTATATTCAGGGCAACTTGAATCTGTGCTCCTGAGAGCCATCCTCAATCTTTGCACATGAATAAAGTCTCTATAAACTAGACTGTGACCTTTTTGATTATTTTAGGTTGACAGTTCTCAGTCCCTGCTGACCCTGAAAGAGACATGAAATCACAGGAAAATTCATGGCATAACAGCCAGTGTGTAGGCCGAGTCTCCCACCTGCTTAGGCTGTGCCTGATCCACACTCGGTAAGATTCACAGGCACCCATGTGTCCTGGGCTCCCCAAATGTAACTTGCTGGGGACATGACTGAAGTTTCAGAAATTTGAGCACAACAAACACGTCCCTTTGTTTTGGGTGTCTCTCAGGGCATATCATCAGGAATTATTATAGCATGAGCATGAAGGTGTTTTCACCCAAGCTTTGTTTGAAAAGTAACAACTGTGCAGCAGTGGAGCCTGGTTCAAGAGTGTGTGGGCAATGGAGGGAAGCCCTTAATGAAGCCGTGAAGCATATCTGAGGATACTCAAAGAAGCCATGATCCATGTGAAGTAATAAAGCATATTAGAGCAGCATTAAAAATCTGGTTCTGTTGTTTTTGCTAAGTTTGTTTGTATGTGTTTTCTATGAATTGTGGTGAAATACACCCCCCTTCTAATGACTCATATTTTCTTACTTTTGAAGAATGTATTGCCTAAAGTAAATTGAAAAAAAAATCCATTTTTCAAAGATACTTTGAGAGCATTGACTATTTTTAAATGTTGTCTAAAGTGTTTCACACTCAACACACAATTGTAGTTCAATATTTATGTTATAAAAAATGTTTACTTGTTGGCTGTGTTCAGAAAATTTTTATCTAAGATATTTATTAGAAATGTTTAGTCTAAAAGAGTGCCCACAATATGGTAAACGTGGGAGATTTCAAATAAGCAATCACAGAATTTGTAGGTTTTGAGGAAAATCTCATAGCTGGAATTCATTTGAATTGACATGGAGGCAAGTGTCTTAATGCAAACATATACCAAAAAGAAAAACAATAAACAGCATGATTGTGGTTTGCACCAGGGCTGATAAGAACACAGAAGGGAAATGGGGAATGTGGTTAAAGACTGCAATTTTCAATGAGGAGATTTTAGTAATTAATAAAGAGTAACTGAATAGTTATGGAAAGCAGAATCAGAAAGATGTAAATTTAATTTGTTGTAGTATCAAAATGTTGTCAGTCCTACTAAATGAACTATTAATTCATCCAGTCCAATAACTGACATGTTCTTATCATTACTTTCACCTCTATATTAATTATTTTAACTTCCAAGTCAGAATATTACATTCATTATATTTTCTTCCCCCATGGATGGATTTTGTTTTCCTCTTGTACTAACTGTCTCTTTTGATCTTCTGTCTGGACGCTGTGTGTGGATGGTCAGCTGAGAAGCCGAGACCCTGCAAAACACGGCCTGCAGATGTGGCTGCACCTCATCTGCACCTGGCCAAGCTTGCCTGGGGATGTCCTTGGGAGGGACGTGCATCTTGGAAGGGCTTCAGCTTTTTGCTCCCTCTTGGAGCCCTTGGTTAAAGCCATGAAAGACTTCTCGGTTTTGTTCTCATGCATGCTTAATTGTGCTGGTTTTGAGTCATATATTCAGACTATACCTGTGATTGAAAATGTTGATTTATATATATTTTTTTCTTTGCTTTTTTACTGGATTATACCAACAAGAATGATTTATGTTTGGATTGTGACAGAAATTCTTTGTTTTGTTTCTTAGCCTTCTCTCCTAAGCTAAATGAAACCATATACACAGAAAAAAAAGAAACAGTTTATTCAACCATTTCAAAGGAAAAAAAAGCTTTAAATAGTGAAGATCCTAGACCTCTAATAAATAAACATGGCCCACCTCCAAAACGCCTTCTTTGTGTCAATTTCAGAAAGAAAAAAAACAAGAAAAAGGAATGTTTGCTATTTACCCAGACCTCATAAAATTTTTTAAGACCTCTGTAGTCAGAAGTTTACTTAATTATAACTGATATTTAGGCTACATATATATACATACGTTTATTTGAGTTTTCTGTTCTCTCTATAAAAGTGTCTCAGTCAACTGAATCCTCTCTTCTTGAACGCTTGCTAACTATATGTGCTTGCCGCCTTTTTCTCCTCTTGTTGACATGATTTTTGCCAAGGATAATGTAAATCTTCACTGGCCTTTTGGAAAACAAGATCTTCCCAAAGTAACTCTTCTAGGACTTGTTCATCCTTTTCCTGCTGTCTCTCTCCTCCCGCTTGCCGCCTTTGATGCCACATAAGAGGACCTAAAGAAAACTTCTGCAGTATGAGGACCCCTTGAGGAACACAGAAAAGAAAACACAGGCTCCTCCCTTTTTTGGCAAGGTACCTGTTTTTCCTCTTGGAACCTAAAGAGTGGTGGGTTGACAGGTTTCTCTAAGGTCTAAAGCTCTACACTCTTCTGCACCAAATGCCTCATTCTCTTTGGCTTTTAGATGCATACATGTGTACATGTGCAAGTTGTGTGTTGTCTCTACATGTGTGTATATGTCTATACGTGCATTTGTATTCTTTGTACATAGTACCAAATTAATTTAAATGAGTGCTCAAAAGTTAAATAATTATCTTTAAAGTTCACGTGAGTTGAGTAAATCCTTTGGTAAACATGACTTTTTTAATATTGTTGGTTTAGTCTAAACAACTACGTCTACTGACTTAATCAGAAAAATGCATGTATTTATTAATAACTTTAAGGTTATTGCTTTTAGGATACTTGCCTAAAATACAGTAATATAAAAGTGGTTAATACAAAATTTAACGTGAGGTGATTAATAGATTAGTCTAATGTCTCATGAGATTTTCCAAATATAGTTATTAAGAATCAATAAATAAAATAGACATAAATGGGATAAAAGTTTATAAATGAACTTATAATAATGTTATGTTTTATATGTTTACTTAAAAAGGTTTCTCAAATTTTTTTGGTAACTATATTCTTAGAATTCTGCTGAACTAAATGATGAATAGTCTTTAAATATATAGATTTTTCCAAATAAGATACAATGCTAAAACACTAATTACTAAATATGAGTTTAAGCTTATGTAATTTTGGCTTTTTATTTGAGAGAACAAAGGACGTTTGAATCTGTTAGTAAATATATACCGTTCCACATTGAAAAGTTGTTCCATTAGAAAGCCTACATTCTAAAAATTATAAAATGTGTATTCATAAAATATTGGTACACAACTGACAGTTAAAGTTCCTTACATCTTAGATTTTCACTATACAGTAAAGCTGCTAAGTCCTAAAATTGTGACTAACATATGGTGACTAAAACTAGTGATAAGAAGGAAAAAAATCTATATACAGAGTGTATAATGAAAATGTGTTTTCCGGTGAAAAAGTTATTAAAAAAAGAAACATGAGGATGTAATTTTTCCTAGTTTAGAGGTTACTTACAAGTTGCATTAAATTAAAGATGGAAAAAATTAGAAAAACTGAATGGATACAGAAAGTCGGAGGAACAAAGAAAATGGAAAAAATAGCAAGAGATTATAAAATGTTTATAGAAATCTTCTCATGTGTGGTCAAAGACCATTGAGATTGGATAGATCTCTTTAAGATTTTATTAAAATTTGCTTTAATACTAGAGTAAAATTTGGTTTTCTCTTTTAAAAAATTTTTCATGAAGTATTAATAAGAGGTAATAGAAGACTTTTGTTCACTTTTTGAGTAAAAACTATAAAAAAAAAAAACCAAATTTCTTTGTCAATTGTATGCTTAACCATGACCATCTTGAGTCCTGTTTTATTCCTTCTTGGGGATTTCCTTCTGAGCTTCACAGAAACCAAGAAACCCCTTTCACTGTCAAATAATTCAATCTCTTTGTAACATATGACTGATTTTTCAGCGTTTCTATTGTGCATACCGCCCTCAGTCTTCTGGACTGGTGGAGAGCACCAATGGGGTGATAAATAATCAGTTGGCAAAGTTTACAGAAACTTCTAACCTTTCCTTAGGATTAACCTAAATTGTTAATCCAACACAGGCATGCAGCAAGGAAAGATTTGAAAAAGTAAAAGGAACTTGGCAAAAACAAACCCTGCCTGTTTACCAAAAACATCACCTTTAGCATCACTAGCATCAGAGGCACTGCCGGCCCAGTGACACATGTACCCTGACCGTGCAAAGGTAGCATGATCATTTGTTCTCTAATTAGGGACTCGAATGAATGGCCACATGTGGGTTTAACTGTCTCTTACTTTTAATCAGTGAAATTAACCTCCTCGTGAGGAGGCAGGGATATAATAATAAGATGAGAAGACCCTATGGAGCCTAAATTTATTAATCCAAATAAATCATGAACTAACCTAACATCCAAGGAATAACATTTAAAACCTCTGGATTAAAAATTTCAGTTGGGGTGACCTCGGAGTACAACACAACCTCTGAATGATTTTAGCCTAGACTTCACCAGTCAAAGCAAAATATCATTTACTGACCCCAATAATTTTGATCAGCAGAACAAGTTACCCTAGGGATAACAGTGCAATCCTCTTCTACAGTCCATATCCACAATAGCGTTTACGACCTTGATGTTGGATCAGGACACCCTAATGGTGTAACCGCTATTAACGGTTCTTCTGTTTAATGATTAATGTCCTACATGATCTGAGTTCAGACCACAGTGATCCAGGTCAGTTTCTATCTATTTAATATTTCTCCCAGTACGAAAGGACGAGAGAGAGAGAGAGCCAACTCAATAGAGTGCCCTTAATCTAGTAGATGAAATAATCTTAATCTAGTATATTATCCTATGCCCTGCCCCAAAACAGGGCTTGTTAAGGGGACAGAGCCTGGTAATTGCATGAAATTTAAAACTTTATAATCAGAGGTTCAATTCCTCTTCTTAACAACATGTTTATAATTAATCTCCTTCTAACTAATTATTCCTGTTATTCTCGCCATAGCATCACTCCCGTTAGCTGAACGAAAAATCTTAGGTTACATACAACTCTGCAGAGGACCCAACATTGCAGGTCCCCATGGCCTGCTTCAACTCTTTGCCGACGCAATAAAACTGTTTATTAAAGAACCACTGCAACCACTGACATCCTCCGCACTCCCGTACACCATCGCGGCAACAGTAGCTCTAGCCATTGCACGCACTATATGAGTTCCTCTACCCCTCCCCCACCCACTAATCAATACAAATATGGGACTACTATTTATCCTAGCTACGTCCAGCCCAGCCATATACTCAATCCTATGATCAGGTTGAGCATCCAACTCAAAATTTGCCCTAATTTGTGCTCTCCAAGCAGTAGTGCAAACAATTTCATATGAAGTTGCCTTAGCCATCCTCCTGACAGTCCTACTGATAAGCGGGTCATCTACCCTATTCACCCTCATCACAACTCAAGAATACACGTGACTAATTATTCCATCATGACCCTTAACCATAATGCGATTTATCTCAACACCAGCAGAAACAAACCGAGCCCCATTTGACTTAACAGAGGGTGAATCAGAATTAGTTTTGGGCTTTGATGTGGAATACGCCGCGGGCCCTTTCGATTTATTCTTCATAGCAGAATATACTAATATTGTTATAATAAATGCTCTAACTACTATTCTTTTTCTAGGAGCACTACATGACAGTCACGTACCCGAAATACACACAATTAATTTTGTTACCTAAGCACTCGTCCGAACCACACCATTTCTGTGAGCGCGAGCGTCATGCCCACGATTTCAGTATGACCAGCTTGTGCATCTCCTGTGAAAAAATCTCCTGCCGCTAACCCTGGCATTATGCACGTGACACATTTCACTGCCCACTTCATTATCCAGCATTCTACCACAAATACAGAAATATGTCTAACCAAAGAGTTACTTTGATAGAGTAAATGGAGGTTTAAGTCCTCTTACTTCTAGAATCATTGGTATTGAACCTGCTCCTAAGAATTCAAAATTCTTCACGTACACCACATTCCCTATTCACACAGTAAGGTCAGCTAAATAAGCTGCCGCGCCCATACCCTGCAAATGTCGGTTTATGCCCTTCCTGTGCTAATCAAGCCCACTGTCCTCACTCTTTTCCCCTTTACCCTCTTTATAGGAACAACAATTACAATAATCAGCTCTCACTGACTTCTAATCGGAATAAGATTAGAAAATAATATATTAGCTATTATCCCCACCCTAACTAAAAAAGCAAATCTTTGGTCCACAGAAGCTGCTACCAAATATTTCCTTACACAAGCAACAGCATCCACGATACTAATAATAGCCACTGTCATTAACGCCACATACTCTGGACAATGAACAGTCACCAAAGCCTTGCACCAGGCACAATGGCAATGAAACTTGCCTTAGCCCCATTCCGCTTTTGAGTTCCAAAGTAACACAAGGAATTTCACTAACATAGGGCATAATCCTCTTAACATGACACAAATCAGCCCCGATCTCCACTACTTTCCAAATGTGTCCCTCAATAAACCTCAACACCTACTAACAATTGCCCTCTTATCAATCCTGATCGGGCTCAATCAAACACCTCCGAAAAATCCCAGCCTACTCATCTGTCGCTACGTAGACTAAATAATAGCCATCCTTACATATAATCCTTCCATAACAATCTTAAGCTTCCTAATTTACCTAATACTGACAATTGCAATATTCATAATCTTTAACCTGAACACAAGGACTACTACATTATCAGTATCACATTTATAGTGATAAACACCAGTAATAACCCTCGCAAGTCTCATCATGTTGTCACCCCTAGGAGGATGACCCCCACTTACAGGCTTCTTACCCAAATGAGCCAGCAGCCCAGAACTCAAAAAGTAACAGCATTATTACGCCGACATTCATAGCTACTATAGCATTGCTGCTCAACCTTTACTTCTGCATACGATTGATTTACTCCACGTCCCTAACCATATTTCCCACAACTAACAACATAAAAATACAATGACAGTTTCAAATCATAAAACAAGCTCTGTTTCTATCACCACTGATTACCTTACCAACTCTCTCCCCTCCCACTCTCACCAGTGTTCCCAATCCTGGGCCAGGAATTTAGGTTAAATAGACCAAGAGCCTCCAAGGCCCTAAGAAAGTAGATCTGACTTAATTCCTGAATATAAGGACTGCAGGACTTTATCCTACATCAACTGAATGCAAATCAATTACTTCAATTGAGCTAACTCCTTACCTAGATTGGTGGGCTCCAACCACACGAAAAATTTAGTTAGCAGCTACATACCCTAGTCAAGTGGCTTCAGTCTACTTCCCCACCGCTCAGGAAAATAAAACACGGGAGAAGCCCCAGCAGAAAGCTGCTCCTTTGCGTTTGCAATTCAATGTGAAAATTCACCGCAGAACTTGGTAAAAAGAGGATTCAACCTCTGTCTTTAGATTTACAGTCTAACGCTTGCTCAGCCATTCTTACCCCCTGCTTACGTTCATTAACCGTTGGTTATACGCAACAAATCACAAAGACATTGGAACTCTTTACCTACTATTTGGGGCCTGAGCAGGCATCGTAGAAACTGCCCTAAGTCTTCTAATTCGAGCAGAACTTGGTCAACCAGGCACCTTACTAGGTGATGACCAAAACTACAATGTCATCATAACAGCTTTGTTATAATTTTCATTATAGTAATGCCTGTTACGATTGGAGGTTTTGGAAACTGACTAGTACCCCTAATGTTTGGAGCCCCTGATATAGCATTTCCTCGTGTAAATAATAGAAGCTTTTGATTATTCCCAACATCCTTTCTGCTCCTTCTCACTTCCCCTATAGTAGAAACAGGTGCTGGTAAGGGGTGAACGGCATATCCTCCCCTAGCAGGAAATCTGGCACCTGCAGGAGCCTCCATAGATCTATCTTCTAACTTCACCTAGCAGTAATATCATCAATTCTAGGAGCCACTGATTTTATTACAGCAATTTTCAACATAAAACGACCAGCTGTATCACAATACCAAAACCTTTTACTTGTTTGATCCATAATAATCACTTATTACTACTTTCCCTCCCACTTCTAGCAGCAGGCATAACCATACTCCTGATTGTAACCTCAATACAACCTTTTTTGACCCTGCTGGAGGTAGAGATCCTATCCTAGATCAACATCTATTTTGATTCTTCAGCCACCCAGAAGAATATATCCTGATTCTTCCAGGCTTTGGCATAATCTCCCATATAGTAACATACTATTCTGGAAAAAAAGAACCATTTGGCTATATAGATACAGCATGAGCTATAATGTCTATTGGCTTCCTGGGCTTTATCATCTGAGCCCATCATGTATTTACAGCAGGAAGGGACACGGATACTGGAGCATACTTCACATCCACCACTATAATTATCGCCATTCCCACAGGCGTTAAAGTCAACACTGCATGGGGGTAACATTAAATGATCCCCCACTATACTATGAGCCTGGGAATTTATCTTCTTATTCACAGTTGGAGGCTTAAGAGGAATGGTCCTAGCTAATCACACTAGATATTGTCCTACATGGTACATATTATGTAGCAGCACATTTCCATTATGTGTTATCAGTGCGGGCAGCTTTCACTATCATAGGAGGGTTCATGTATTGATTTCCCCTATTCTCAGGTTATACCCTAGACCATATATGAGCCAAAATCCACTTCATAATTATATTTGTAGGTGTTAACCTAACTTTCTTCCCACAACATTTCCTAGGTTTATCTGGAATACCCTGACATTACTCTGATTATCCTGATGCTTACACAATATGGAACACTGTTTCATCAATTGGCTGCTGCTTCTCTCTAACAGCAGTAATACTAATAATTTTCATAATCTGAGGAGCTTTTGCTTCAAAGCGAGAAGTTTCAACAGTAGAACTAACAGCCACAAACCTCGAATGACTTCACGGCTGCCCGCCACCTTATCACACATTTGAAAAACCTACGTATGTTAAAGCCTAACCAAGAAAGGAAGGAATCGAACCCCCTAAAAGTGGTTTCAAGCCAGTCCCATAACCATTATGACCTTCTTGATACAAGATATTAGTAAAATCATTACATAACTCTGTCAAAGTTAATTTATAGGTTAAAACCCTTTATATCTTTATGGCTTACCCAATTCAACTAGGGTTTCAAGATGCTGCCTCTGCTATAATAGAAGAACTCCTATATTTCCATGATCATGCCTTAATAATCATCTTCCTGATTAGCTCATTAGTCCTGTACTTTATTTCCCTGGTACTTAGAATCGAACTTACACACACAAGTCCTGTAGACGCTTGAGAAGTAGAAACAGGATGAACTGTTTTCCCTGCAGTCGCCCCCATTCCTGTTGCCCTTCCATCACTACACATCCTGTACATAACAGACAAAATTAATGACCCTTCCTTAACCCTTAAACCACAGGTCATCCATGGTATTGAAGCTATGAATGTACGGATTACGAAAACCTATGTTTTGACTCATACATTAGCCCCTAATACAGACCTTAAGCCCGTAGAACTTCAACTGCTCGAGGTTGATAATTGAGTAGTACTGCGTACAGAAATATCAATCCAAATGCTAATTTCTTCAGAAGACATATTATATGCATGAACTTGTACCTTCACTGGGCCTAAAACAGATTCCATCCCAGGATGCTTACATCAAGCAACCTTAATATCATCTCATCCGTGTCTACATTACAGCCAATGCTCAGAAATCTGCAGCGCAAATCACAGCTTTATACCTATTGTACTTGAACTAGTTCCCCTAAAATATTTTGAGGAATGACTTCTATCTAGATTATAATATCACTGCAAAGCTAACTAGCATTAACCTTTTAAGTTAAAGCCTGAAAGGTCTAACCTTTCCACAGTGAAATGCCCCAACTAGACACATGAACATGATTTATCACTGTCCTCTCAATAATCCTGATGCTTTTCATCCTATTTCAACTAAAAAGCTCAAAATGTATATATCCTTTAAACCCAACACCAAAGAATACTGAAATACAAAAATATCATAACCCTTGAGAAGTTAAATGAATGAAAATCTATTTGCCTTTTTCATTACCCCAACAATTATAGGCCTTCCTATCATAATGTTGTCCTAATTATTATGTTTCCTAACATCCTATTACCCGAACCCACCTGTCTTATTAACAATCAATTTGCCTCTTTACAACAATGACTAATTCAACTAGTATTCAAACAACTAATGGTTATACATAATATTAAAAACTTGATCTCTAATATTAATTTCACTAATTCTATTTATTGGCTCAACCAATCTATTACGCCTATGACCTCATTCGTTGACCCCCAGTACCCAACTGCCAGCAAACCTAGCAATAGCTACCCCACAACCAGCAGCCGCAGTCACCGCGGGCTTTCGCCACGAGACAAAAGCATCACAAGCCCATTTCTCGCCACAAGGAACTCCTATACCACTTGTCCCCATACTAGCAATGATCGAAACCATTAGTCCTTTCTCTCAACTACAGTCCCAGCCATATGATTAACAGCGACATTGTGGCTGTCACCTACTCACACACTTGGTCAGTGTCGTGACGTTAGTACCAACACCAATTAGTCCTGCCACAGTTTCAACCCTGTTTATTATTTTAGTCCTACTCACAATCCTCGAACTTGCTCTCTCCCTCATCCAAGCCTATGTTTTTACACTACTAGTTGCCTCTACCTACATGGTAACACCTAATGACCCAGCAAACATGCCTATCATATAGTTAATCCAAGCCCCTGAGCCCTTACAGGAGCCCTCTCTGCGCTCCTTATGACACCGGCCTTGCCATGTGGTGTCACTTTAATTCCAAGGTCACCACATACCAGTGGTCCAAAAAGGCCTCTGATACGTAATAATCTTATTTATTATCTTAGAGGTCTTTTTCTTCACAGGATTCTTTTGAGCCTTTTACCACTCAAGCCTAGCTCTCACCCCTGAACTAGGTGGCTGCTGACCCCCAACAGGCACGATTACCTAAAGCCACATAGAGGCCCCACTGCCGGATCAATAGTTCTCACAGTGGTACTTCTAAAACTAGGAGGCTATGGTATAATATGAATTACTATAATTCTTGACTCACTAACAGAATTTACAGCCTATCCTTTTCTTATATTATGCCTGTGAGGGATAATTATAACTAGCTCAATCTGCTTACAACAAACAGACCTAAAATCATTAATCACTTATTCATCAGTCAGCCAACCCTTATCCAAACACCACGAAGCTTCACGGGAGCAACCAATCTAATAACTGCCACGGCCTCACATCATCCATACTATTTTGCCTCACAAACTCAAATTACGAGTGCATTCTCAGCCGAACTATACTGTCAGCACGATGATTACTAGCCAGCTTAACCAAGTTAGCTCTACCACCCACCATTAACTTAATTGGAGAGCTATCTGTAACCACAGCATCACTCTCATGCTCTAATTTAGCCATTATCCTAGTAGGCCTAATGTACTTGTATGGCCTCTATTCTCTCTCTATACTAATTATAACACAAGGAGGAAAATCCACATACCATATTCATAATATGAAGCCCTCCTTTACACTAGAAAATGCCTTAATATCTCTACATATACTCCCCCTTTTATTCCTCTCACTAAACCCTAAAATCATTTTGGGGCCTACGTACCGTAAATATAGTTTAAACAAAACATTAGGTTGTGAATCTAACAATAGAAGCTTAAATCTCCTTATTTACCAAGGAAAGACAAAGGAATTGCTAACTCACGCCACCATATATAAAAATATGGCTTTCTCAACTTCTAAAGGAGAAAAGTAATCCATTGGCCTTAGGAGTCAAAAAATTGGTGCAACTCCAAATAAAAGTAATGAATTTATTCTCCTCCTTCACTCTAATCTCACTAACAATTCTAGTTGTGCCAATTGTAACAACCGCAACCGACATCCACAAAGACAGCGCCCACAGCCGACACCCACAAAGACAGCGCCCACAACCCACATCCACAAAGACAGCGCCCACAACCCACATCCACAAAGACAGCGCCCACCCACATTACATAACAACCTCTACCTCATGTGCCTTCATCACCAGTGTCATCCCAACTACAGTATTTGTTCACTCAGGACAAGAAGCAATTACCTCCCACGGACACTGAATGACGATTCAAACCTTGAAACTATCCCTTAGCTTTAAAGTAGATTACTCCTCAATATTATTCACTCCAGTGGCATTATTTGTCACATGGTCTATCATAGAATTCTCAAAATGATACATATACTCTGATTCCAATATTAACTGATTCTTTAAATACGTACTATTTCTCATTACTGTATTAATTCTAGTCACCACTAATAACCTGTTCCAACTATTGATCGGATCAGAGGGAGTTGACATCATATTATTTTTACTAATCGGATGATGATACGTATGAACAAATGCAAACACAGCAGCCCTCCAGGCAATCCTATATAATTGCATTGGAGACATCAGGTTTATTCTGGCCATAGCATGATTTGCTATATACTCAAACACGTGGGAATTCCAACAAATATTTATATTGAATCATAAACCCGACATTCTTCCATTAATTGGTCTCCTCCTGGCAGCTACTGGCAAATCCGCCCAATTTGGACTTCACCGTGATTACCATCGGCAATGAAGGCCCAACACCCGTCTCAGCCCTACTAGCACAATGGTAGTAGCAGGAACCTTCCCACTAATCCGATTCCACCCCTTAATAGAAAATAATAAAGTCATGCAAACATTAATATCATGCCTAGGCGCTACTACTGCCCTATTTACAGCCATATGCTCCCTCACACAAAATGATATCAAAAAAATTGTAGCATTCTCTACCTTGAGCCAACTTGGCCTAATAATAGTTACTACTGTGATTAACCAACCACACCTAGCATTCCTCCACAGCTGCACGCACGCTTTCTCTAAAGCTAGATTATGTATACGCTCCGGATCCATCATCCACAACCTAAATGACGAACAAGATATGTGAAAAATTGGAGGCCTATTCAAAGCAATACCTTTCACGTGTTCTTCGCTTGTCACGGGAAGCATTTACAGGCACACCTTTCCTAACTCCAAAGACCTTATCATCGAAACCGCAAACCATCGGATATCAACGCTTGAGCCCTCTTAATTACACTCACTGGCACCTCCTTAACGGCAGTCTATAGCACCCAAACTATCTCCTCTGCACTAGTAGGATGACCTCGATTTACAACCACAGTTGTCATCAATAAAAACAACCCCCTCCTAACCAATTTAATTAAATCCCTAGCGATCAGCAGTATTATTCATATCCAACAACATTTCACCTGTAACTATTCCCCAAACAACTATACCACTCCACCTAAAACTAACAGCTCTCGCCATAACTATTCTAGGATTTACCTTAGCAATAGAACTATATATATACATATATATTATGGGTCCTTCACTTTCCTAGAAACCTGAAACGCTGGCATCATCCTTCTATTTATACTGATAGCTACAGCTCTCATAGGCTATGTCCTCCCATGGGGACCAATATCCTTTTGAGGCGCAACAATAATTACAAATTTATTACCAGCAATTCCATATATGGGCACCAACCTAGCAGAAGGAATCTGAAGGGGATTCTCGGCTGACAAAGCCACCCTAACCCGATTCTTCACTTTCCACTTTATTTCTCCTTTCACCATTGCAGCTTTAGGAATAGTCCTCTTTTTCCATGAAATAGGATCCAACAATCCATCAGGTGCTTCATCAGACTCTGACGAAATCCCATTTCACCCTTACCACAAAATTAAGGATCTCCTTCCTCAGCCTAATCCTCTTATTTCTCCTCATAATCCTAGCCTTATTTTCTCCTGACCTGCTAGGAGACCCAGACAACCACACCCCAGCCAAACCTCTCAGCACTGCACCCCACGTTAAACCAGAATGATACTTCCTATTTGCCTACGCAATTCTACGATCTATCCCCAGTAAACTAGGGGGAGTTTGAGCTCTTGTCTTTCCTATCCTAATCCTAGCTATTATTCCTATACTCCACACAGCTAAACAATGAAGCATAACATCCCACCCCTTAAGCCAACGCCTGTTCTGAATCCTAGGAGCAGACCCCTCACGCTCACATGAATCGGAGGCCAACCTGTTGAACACCCCTGCATTGTTATGGGACAGATGGCATCCATCCTACACTTCTCCATTATCCCTGTCCTAATACCAACAATTAGCCTAATTGAAAACAAGATGCTTAAATGAAGAGTCCTTGTAGTATAATCTATTACTTTGGTCTTATAAACCAAAAACAGAGAAATACACCTCCCTAGGGCAACTCAAGGAAGAAACACTCTGCTCCACCTTCAGTACCCAAAGCTGAGATTCTACGTAAACTATTCCTTGTTTTTTCTACTTGACATGGAATAAATTATTAAGTTCTATGTCATAAGATATAAAATATTATAAATATAAAATATAAAGTATCATTAAATTTAATTATTTTATGTACATGATGTATTATGTGCCTTTCCCCATTAATCATGTATTAGTATTATATGTTTAATAGTACATTACACATCTATGTATTATCATGTATTAAGTTCTTGACCCCATGCAAATAAGCAGGTACATGAAATCATAAGTTGTACATAACACATTACATTGGACCTTCCCCTAGACTAGCATCCTAGGTTGACCCTAGGTTAACACTCAAGTTCAGCCTTCTACAAAGTCCTAGGGCATGAACACAATGCAGTCAAGTTCTTTGCTAAGGGGTAGCAAGGGTGACCTTTGCTCCAGTTCCTAATACCTTCTTCATCTCCATCTGACACCTCATCAGCCTGAACTTCACTGTCCATACTTCTATCGGTATTTTGGTCACAACCACTTAACAAATCCATAAGGACTTCCAAACCTTCCCTTAACTTCTTATATTTTGAGCCCTCCCAACTCTTCCAACCTCTGCCCATTACCCAGTTCCAAGCTGCTTCCACATGTTCAGGTCTCTTTATAGCAATGCCCCACTCCCCAGTACCAATTTTCTGTGTTAATCTGTTCTGTGCTGCTACTAAGGAATACTTGCGGCTGGGTAATTTACAAAGAAAAGAGGTTTATTCAACTCATGGTTCTGCAGACTGTACAAGAAGCACTCCACCAGCATCTGCTTCTGGTGAGGGCTTCAGGAAGCTGCCAATCAATGTGGAAGACAAAAAGGGAGCAGGCGTGCCACATGGTGAGAGTAGGAGCAAGAGAGAGAGGAGGTGTTGCAAGGCTCCTTTAAATAACCAGCTGTTGCTTGAACTAATAATGTAAGAACTTACTCATTATCACTGGGAGGGTACCAAGCCATTAATGAGGTATCCACTCTCAAGACCAAAACACCTCCCACAGGAGATACATTCAACTGGCATTCAAATTTCAACATGAGATTTGGAGGGGCCAAACATTCAAACCGTATCATCTGCTAAGGCTTATCAGTAAAAACTTCGAAACTAAGATTTTTAACAGTGAACTCCCAGGACACATAGACATCATAGATAATGACCTTCAACCTGGAAATGTTATTTATGGGAAATACCATCAAATAGAAGATTCTGTCAAACCCTGTTGGAAGGAAACATACCAGGTATTTTTTGCCAATTCTTGTGCTGCTAAATAGAAGGGCAGTGTCTCTTAAAATATTTGGTTACCCCTCTATGTATACATAGCTCTTAAAAAAGGCAGCACTGTACTAGTTTTCTCAAATTTTTTCTAGGCATGACCACCAATGTATTTTAGATGGAGATTCTATTTGGAGGAAACCTGGTAATTATCTTCCTGGCCACCAAGAAAATAGCTCTATACATTTTATTTTATTGGAAGAATATTTTTGCCTTGGTTGGATGTCACATCCCATGAACACATAGTTAGGAATCTTTCTATAACCTTAGAAAAAATTGCTGATGAAACTGCTGCCTCCATCAGAGCTCAAAAAAAGGTACTGATTCAGTGGCTGAGGTTGTACTAGGCAATCATGTTGCTTTAGACTATATATTAGCTGAGCAAAAAGGTGTGTGTATAGTGGCAAATACTGCTTATTGTGTATACATAAATACTTCCCATGACATAGAAGCTCATTTAGGAAAAATTAGAAAAAAAGCCACTTGACTACAATGTCTCTAAAGTAGAATCTGTATTTAATTTTCTTTATATTGTTTTTAGTTGGCTCCCTAATGAAATTAGGATTTTTTTGTCATTCTGCCATACAAATTATCTTTTATAATGTTTATGTGCATTATAGCTCTACTATTCAAATTATTAATGCCATATCTCCCTTATTGTTCTACTTCGTCCAAAAAAATTAATATCATAATATTTCAAAGACCAGAGATAATAAAACAAACAACAGCAGCAAAGTAAATCAATGATTTGACTGAAGTCTCATTTTTGCCAGTCTGTGCTGACATCCTGATTTGGCTTTAGGGTGCTCTTAAGATTTCTCACGGAGATAACTTCTCTTACCCCACCGGATGTCGGACAGGACTTTCAGGGAATGAGTCTTCCCAGTGCTGAGGGACAACTTGACAGTCAGATGTTGACCATCAATGCTTTCAAAAAGAAAGATTTTGATCAAGAGGGAAATGAGAAAAAAGGTAAACTTTTTATTTGAGATATTCAAGCCTCCTCTAAATCATCGGACCCGAGGGGCACAGGAATGAGGCAGCAGTCATGTCCACGCCCCACCTTGACCCTTGAGATAAGCAATCATCTCTTGAAGCTGCTTGCTACGTGGACTCTAGACTGACACCACAAGTAGCTGTCAATTAACCTAACACTGCCTCGAGGGGGACACCAAAACTCACTTGTACAGTTCAACGATCTATAGCCAATCACTAATCAATGTTATTTTTAACCAACAACTTTGTATTGGCCCACTAATAGTTCCTCTTTTTTTCCTTTAAAAATTTACTTGTAACAAAGACCCCAAAATGAGCTCATATACAAGTTTACTTGGGTCTAAGACTTCCAGGCAGCTGTCTTTCCCTTGACTCAAGTAAACTCTTTAAAATTATATTTTGTGCCTCAGTTTCTTCCTTTAGGTTGATTAATTTATGGAGCATTGGCATTTGGGGACAAACCAAGAATGAAATGGTCAAACATATAAAAAAATAAACTTGAACAACTTGTCACTTAAGCAGTGAGTAATGGCGGGTAAGTAAATAGGGTGACCCACAGCCTCAGACAGCAGCATGTGTGCAACAGACAGAGGCGAAGAAACAAGAAAGAAAACTTTTCAGCAAAATATTAATGAAATGTAAAGGTAACATTAAGTTATATATGAAAATACAAGAGGCAAAACTGGGCAAAGCTCTCTGCTTTATGATAAATAGATGATTAAGCAACAAAGAATAACAAGAATCAGCACCTCAGGCTGCAGAAGGTGAGAGAGATCAGGGGACACACCAGGACTGCTCAAGGCCTATTTATTCACCTGGATGGTGAGTCCATTGGCATTTATATTCTTATTATTTAAACTCAGAATAAAACAAATAACTTTTAAGATTTATCTTTCCTTTTGCAGACCATATAGCTCAATCCACTCATGTTTTCAAGCAAGAAAATAAAAATCTTGGTCAGGTGCAGTGGCTCACACCTGTAATCCTAGCACTCTGGGAGGCCAAGGCTGGAGGACTGCGTGAGCTCAGGAGTTTGAGCCCAGCTTGAGCAAGTATGAGACCCCGTCTCTACTAATATATATATATGTATATATATAGATATATATATAAATAAAAATAGAAAAATTAGCTAGGCATTGTGGCACGTGCCTGTAGTCCCAGCTACTTGGGAGACTAAGGCAGGAGGATCACTTGAGCCCAGGACTGTGAGGCTGCAGTGAGCTGTGATGATGCCACAGCACTTTAGCCAAGGGTGACAGAGTGAGATTCTCTCTCAAAAAAAAAAAAGAAAGAAAGAAAGAAAAGAAAAGAAAAGAAAAATCTTACCCTCAGGTTATGGAATAAAAATGTTAAATACTTGCCCAAGCTGGAATTATATGGAAGCAAGATTTTATAAAGGACACACAAGGGAAGCAGCTCAGGTGAGCATCATGTTTCGCACACAGTTCACAGTGAACCCCTTACTCAGTGGGGTAAGCAGGTTCCCAGGCTTGGGGATGGCCCTCACTGTGGAGACGTGGCCCAGGGCGGCCCCTGCTCGGTGGTGAGTGAGGGGAAGCTGAGCACCTGGGGAATTTAGTTCTGGGAGCTGCGCCCTCTACTGTCCCTCCTCACAGTATAAAACACTCCCTTTCCCAGGGTCTGAGTTTTCACTGGCGATCACTCGCTCATCTGGAGTCAGTTTAAGGTCCTGACCTGTGGTGTCTTTTTTCTGAAAACACCCTGACACCAAATGCGTGGAGTTTGCTGAACACCAATAAATTCTCAAACGCCCGTCGGTGGTCCAACAATTCAATTCTGACACCGCGCAGAGTTGGCACAAACCCCACAAGTTCAGGGCTCAGCTTGACAACGCTGTCCTCACTGTGGACGCCAGTCATCAGCCCTGGGGCCCTTCTATGCGTGCCAGCAACTGTCCATAAATCAAGGATTCCCATAACCCTTCCTCAAGTCCAATAATTTGATAGACCGACTTACAGTACTCAGCAAAAACACGTTACGTACGTTTACCAGTTTGTTTTGAAAGACACGACTCAGGAACAGCCAAGTGAGAGATGTATAAGGCAAAAGAAAGTTGTAGAGAAAGATGGGAGGGCAGGTGATCCTGGTAAACGGCTGTGATTAAAGAAATCCCTCATCCTTTGTGTTCCGCAAGAACAGCTCGCTGCAAAGAAACGCCCTTCGCAGTATGACTTAGATATTCTCTATTTTTACTGATCACAAAATTAAACACAGAAACTTCAAATTCTCATTTATTTTTTGCCTCATAAACAATTAGCTGAAAAGTTCTGTCTTCAGTGGTCAGAACAAAATACTTGTTAACCACATTTTGTTTATGTTTCTCTCCTCCCCCCAGGTGCTAAAATTTGATGCACCCTCAGCCTGAATCAACATACGATCTTTCTTTATGCCCCTCCTAAGAGCAGGCTGACTTCAGGGCGAAAGATCCCGTAATCTGGGATCTGATTTGGCCGCCATCCATTCTGCATTTTCCCCCTCACCTTTTTTCTAATCATGTGTGTTCTTCTCTATAAAAGAAAGCCCTTTCTTCCTCATCTTTGAGATGTTTGCAGATCTTATTGTTGGTGCTTTTACCCTACTGAAATACTACTCTAAAGTTAATTTTAACCTAAATTAAAATGTATTTTATTGGATAATGTCTAAAAACATCCCCAGGACAATAACAACTTCAGCCTCAGAAATGCGTCGGACCCCACTTCCATCGCAGCCCTCACCTCATCTGCCTGTAAATCCCCAGGTTCCGGGGCACTGTGGCTTCGCAGTGCAGTACCCAGGGCTCTTCCCATCCCTGGTGTAAACACATTGGGACACCAGCAGGGAGACTCCCTAGGAAGAAGTAAGTGGAAATTCTATGACCTTCCTTTGTAGGATCAGGACTGACCTTTCTTTAAAGACTTTGGGTTTTTATTTATTGGTGTTCAGCAAACTCCACACATTTGGTGTCAGAGTGTTTTCAGAAAAAAGACATCATAGGTCAGGACCTTAAACTGACTCCAGCCAAGGTTATTAACTTAGTTTTAAATGAAAAAATACCCCAGTGTTTGAAGAACCCAGCAAAAGCACTCAAATTTGGTGCTTATTGCGGGGAAGAAAATTTTTATGCATTTATATTTCATACCTAAACAGGAAAAGCAATGTAGAAATTTACAGTGAGATGTATATTTCAGGAAATATACATGTCATTTAATTATTATATCCATGATAACAAATTATTTAGTACACAACTAATCATGTGAACACTTCTACTACTTGCCAAGTCCCTTTTCATAAAATTCAGCATTAAACTCTGACTTCCAGATAACACGATACAGAACAGAGTTATCCACTGTCACAGATTCTCCACCTTGCTCAAGAAAAGAACTGATGTATTGAGTCTTTGTAATTCACCAATTTATCTACTACACTTTCTTTTGGAAATGTATTTCTGGACCCATAATGGTAGAGACATTTTTTTCAATTTCTTTTGCCCAGTATCATTCACAAAGCTAAATCCTAGGGCTGTTTGAAATTACCTCAAAATAGAGCAGAGCTCTATTTTGACCTTAGCATACTCACTCTGCAGAATAAAAAAGGTTAGTGAGAATTTTTAACAAATGTAGTATGAGATTTTTTTTTTCTGAAATCCACCTTTCTTGCCTCATTGGAAATATTTTATCTTTCAAGCTCTACCAATAAAAATATATTTTACAGTTAACGAAAAATTGAAGTTGAAATAAGTTAATAAATCTTTTCAATGTGACAGATCGGGGAGGAGGGTGCTGACTGGAAGAGACATGACTCATTCAAGTGTCAAACCAGGCCATTTTATCACACGGGACATGTGCCACCCCCGTCCTGCTCACTGAATCACTCAATGGTCACCCTCTCAGAAGACACTTCTCTGTGACCCCGTGTGCCTGAAGTGTAAACTGTTTTGCAGGTTCTTGCAGCACATCACTGGGGTGGATTTTTCTTGTTGTTTGGGATAGTTTTTTGTCCCTTCAAAAATCTGAGACAATCCGAACAGGAGAAATCATGTCTGCATTTTCCCTTCAATACCAGCATGGGACTGGCCCCTGGACTGAACAAAGCCTCCAATACGTCTCCAAAGAACGGAAGCTGGGACTGGGGAAAGAAACTTAATGTCCTTAGAGGTTACCTTTTTAGATGAAGGGTGTGCCAAGAGACTTCTGTCAGCCCCAGGGCATCCAGCTGCTCCCCCAAGAGGCTCCAACCCCAGACCTCAGGCCGTCCTCTGGGAAGAGATGACCCAGGGGTGATATTCACCAGACACTGCAAGAGACATGGCCACTGTCAGCATCTTGAGTCATCTCCAGAGAGTTGTGAAACCAGGACCAGGAAAAGACAGGAGGGTGGCTGAAGACAGCCTGGAAGGTTTCCAAAGGAGAATCTAAACCCAAAGATATTCTGGAAAGGTGTGTGTTCCCAGGGGGAAGATAAAATGCGGAGATGCACAAAAATTTTTTTTTAAACAGGGGAGTGCCAAGAGCTTTCCTCTCATGTGAAATGTTCAGAATATGAAAACAAATATTTTAAAAACAGCCACTGACTGCTTTGTGGGAAAAAAAACATCAACAAGTAAAATAATGTGTGCAAAAAGTAGGGTAGTTGGCATTTGGGAATGTGGGGAATGGATTAGAAATTTACGATTTACTACAAGCTGGGGATCATTAGGCTGGGGAAACAGGGTGGTAAATTTGAGTCTTGGCTTCACATACATTTGGAAAATGCAGGAGAAGTCAGTCTCCCTGTAGAGTGTTAAAATAATTAAATAGAGGACAATTAGACTGAAGTGACTATAGTGCCCTGGGTTCTTGTCTAAGGAAACCTAACTCTAACGCAAATGCATTTCTTGTAATTTACTAATTTAAAGGAAAACAAAGCTTAGGCTTAACCAACCACAAACTGCCAATAAGGCTCTGATTACATAATCAGGAAATTTCCACCTGAATAGTCCAAATAAGTTGACTATATAACTGTAACAAGTCAATTATTTAATTTGGTTTGCTTTCTCATGCACCTTATAAAAGCCTTTCCTTCAAGCCCCTACAGTGGACCCCCATACACAAACCATGCTTGGGTGCTTCTAGATTTATGAATCACTGTTCAAATAACTCTAACATTTAATGGTGTCTCAATTCAATGTTTTTTAATATCAGAATATTATGGGAGTACAAACACTTTGGTTACATACATTGCCTTTGCATCACCTGAGTCAGAGCTACAAGTGTGCACATCCCCCAGAAAGTGTGTACTGCACCCATTAGGTGTGAATTTACTCATCCCCTTCTTCCCCCCCGCCACCTGCCTGACACCCGATGAATGTTACTTCCATATGTGCACATACATGTTGATCAATTAGTGCCAATTTAATAGTACATGGGGTGTTTGTTTTCCATTCTTGTGATACTTCACTTCGAACAATGGGCTCCAGCTCCATCCATGATAATACAAGAGTTTGTTCATCATTGTTTTCTATGGCTGAGTAGCACTACATGGTATACATATACCACTTTTATTAATCCACTCATGTATTGATGGGCACTTGGGTTGTTTCCACATATTTGCAATTGTGAATTGTGCTGCTATAAACATTCAAGTGCAGATGTCTTTATTGTAGAATGTCTTTTTTTCTAACCTACAAGGTCCCACACAGACTCAAGGTGAAGGGATAGAAAAAATATTCCACATGAATGGAAATAAAAAGAGACCAGATTTATCCATTCTCATATCAGATAAAATTGACTTTAAATCAACAATGATAAAGAAAGACAAAGATGGTCATTATATAATGACACAGGGAGCAATTCAACAAGAAGACATGACAATCCTAAATATATATGCACCGAATGCAAGAGCACCCAGATTTTTAAAGCAAATTCTACTAGATCTAAGCAAAGAGACAAATAGTAGCAGCATAATTGCTGGGGACTTCAACACCCCACTGACAGAGCTGAACAAAACATCAAAGCAGAAAATAAATTTTAAAAACTCTGGACTTAAATGGCACTCTATAACAAATGGAACAAACAGACATTTACAGAACATTCTATCACAAAACTACTGAATATACATTCTTCTCATCAGCACATGGAACATTCTCCAAAACTGATCATATCTTGGACCACAAAACATAGCTCAACAAATTTTTTAAAAATTGAAATCATACCATGTATCTTCTCAGATTACAAGGGAATAAAACTAGAAATCAATTCTAAGAGAAACACTCAAATCTACACAAAGTCATGGAAATTAAGCAACCTGCTGCTGAATGATTATTTGGTAAATAATAAAATTAAAATGGAAATCAAAACTTTCCCTGAACTGAACAACAAGTAGGAAACAAGCTATCAAAATCTATGGGATTCAACAAAAGCAGTGCTAAGGGGAAAATTCATAGCCTTAAATGCCTACATCAAAAAGACAGAAAGATCACAAATTAAAAACCTAATCTCACATCTTAAGGAACTAGAAATGGAAGAGCAAACCAAACCCAAAGCAAACAGAAGAAAAAAAAATAACAAAAGTCAGAGCAGAACTAAACAAAATGGAAAACAAACAAAAAATACAAAAGTTCAACAAAATAAAAAGTTGGTTCTTTGAAAAGATAAACAAAATTGATAGACCTCTTGCTAGATTAACCAGGAATAGAAAAGAAACAACCCAAATAGGCTCAATCAGAAATTAAAAAAGAGATATTACAACTGATACCAAGGAAATACAAAATATTATCCATGAATACTATGAGAATCTCTATGCACATGAACTAGAAAATGTAGAGGAAATGGACAAATTCCTGGAAATAACCCACCAAGACTCAATCAGGAAGCAATGAACTCCTGAAAAGACCCATAATGAGCAGCAAGATCAAAGCAGTAATGAAAAATATCTCAAGGAAAAAAGCCCTGAACCAGATGGATTCACAGCTGAATTCCACCAGACCTACAAAGAGCTGGTATCCATACTGCAAAAATTATTCCATAATATCAAAAAGGAAGGAATCCTCCCCAACTCATTCTATGAAGCCAATATCACCTTGACACCAAGCCAGGAAATGACACAACAAAAAAAGAAAACTACAGAACAATATTCCTTATGAATATAGATGGAAAAATTTTCAATAAAATACTAGCAAACTGAATTCAATAGCACATCAAAAAAATAATCCACCATGACTAAGTGGGCTTCATCCCAGGGAAGCAAGAATGGTTCAACATAGGTAATCCAATAAATATGATATACCACATAAATGGAAGTTAAAAAAAAAGATCACATGATCATCTTAACAGACACAGAAATAGCAGTCAACAAAATCCAGCATACATTCATGATAAAAATCCTCCAAACAAACTAGGCATAGAAAGAATATATCTCATAATTATAAAAGGAATATATGACAAAACAGCCAATATCACACTGAATGAGGAAAAGTTGACAGCATTCCCCCTCAGACATGGACCAAGACAAGGGTGCACACTGTCACCACTTCTATTGAACACAGTGCTAGACGTCCTAACCAGAACAATCAGACAAGAGAAAGAAATAAAGTGTATCCAAATATGGAAAGAGGGGGTAAAACTATCACTTTTGATGATCATATGATCTTGTATCTAGAAAATCCCAAAGACTCCACCAAGAGACTCTTGGAATTAATAAATAAATTTAACAAAGTCTTAGGGTACAAAAATCAATGTACACAAATTGGTAGCATTTCTATATACCAATAACAGTCAAGCTGAGAGTCAAGTCAAAGACTCAAGATCATTTGCCAATAACCAAAAATAAAATAAAATACTTAGTAATATATTTAACCAAAGAAGTGAATAATCTCTACAAAAACAACTAAGAAACACTGAGGAAAGAAATCACAGATGATACAAACAAATGGAAAAACCTATCATGCTCATGAATTGGTAGAATCAACATTGTTAAAATGTCCATAAATTTTAACAGTCTATGTGATTTACATATTCAATGTAATCCCCATCAAAATACCAAAAATTCTAGAAGAAAATATAGAAAAAACTCTTCTAGACATCGACCTATGGGAAGAATTCATGACTGAGACCTCAAAGGCAATTGCAACAACAACAAAAATAAATGAATAAATGGGACTTGATTAAATTAAAAACTTCTGCACAGCAAAGAAAATAATCAACAGAGTAAACAGACAACCTACACAATGGGAGAAAACATTCACAAACTATACATTTTATAAAGAGCTACTATCCAGAATCTACAAAAATGCAAACAAATCAGCAAATAAATAAATAAATAAGAAAAAAGTGGGCAGAAGCCATGAACAGAAGCTTCTCAAAACAAGTGGACAATAAACATATGAAAAAATGTTCAACATCACTAATTATCAGGGAAATGCAGATTAAAATCACGAGGAGATACAACCTTACCACTATCAGAATGGCTATTATTAAAAAGTCAAAAAACAGTAGACGCTGGTGTGAATGCAGAGAGAAAGGAATGCTTATACATTGTTGGAGGAACTACAAATTAGTAAAAACCCCCATGGAAAATAGTATGGAGATTCCTCAAAGAGCTAAAAATAGACCCATCCTTCGACCCAGCAATCCCACTACTGGGTATCTGCCCAAAGGAAAAAAACTCATTTTATCAAAAACATACCTATACTTGGATGTTACTGCAGCACAATCAAAACTGCAAAGCTGTGGAATCAACCTAAGTGCCTATCAATTCATGAGTGGATTAACAAAATACGGTGTATATGTATACCATGGAGTACTACTCAGCCATAAAATGAAATGAATTAATGTCTTTTGCAGCAATTTGATTGGAACTGGAGACCATTATCCTAAGTGAAGTATCTCAAGAATGAAAAACAAACACCACATGTACTCTCCAATAATTTGGAACTAACTGATGGGCACATATGGGCACAGAGATAAGTAAAAGTCATTGGAAATCAGTAAGGGGAGGGGGAGGAGTAAAACCTACCCAACAGGTACAATTAACACTATTTGGGTGATGGGCACACTAATAGCCCTGACTTAAGCATTATAAAAGCTATCCATGTAACAAAAACATTTGTACCTTCTTAATATTTTGAAATAAAAAAATAAAGAACACTGAGATAAAAAATTGAAGAAAACACAAACAAATGGAAAGATATCCCTTGGTCATGGATTGGCAGAATTAATATTGTTATAATGTCATACTACACAAAATGATCTAGAAATTCAATACAATCTCTATCAAAATACCAAAGGCATTCTTCACAGAAATATAAAATATCTCAAAATTTGTATGATACCACAAAGGACCCTGAATAGTATAAGCAATGAAGCAAAAGGAACAAAGCTAGAGGCTTCACACTACTTATCTGAAATATACTACAAAACTATAGTAAATCCAACAGTATGGCATTGGCATACACAGCACACAGGTATTTGAGTAGAACAGAGACCCCACAAATCATGCATTTACTGAAGCTTACTGATTTTATACAAAGTTGACAAGAAAACACAATGGGGAAGGGACAGTCTCTTCAATAAATTGTTTTGGGAAAACTGGATATCCATATTCAGAAAGAAAAGAGTCCCTCATCTCACACCATATACAAAAATTAACTCAAAATGCATTAGATACTTAAATGTAAGACATGAAACCCTGAAACTACTACAACAAAATATGAGGTGATCATTTTGCAACATTAGACAGCACAATGGTTTTTTGGGGATTTAACCGCAAAATCCCAGGTAAAAGTAAAAATGGACAAATGGGATTACTCCAAACTAAAACATTTCTACACAACACCAAATACAATCAACAGAATGATTAAACAACTTTGGAATGGGAGAAAATATTTGTAGTATACACCTGAGAAGGGGGTTAATGTGCAAAATATATGAGAAACTGAAATAAACAAAAAAAGAGCAATTATTTAAAAATGGGAAAAAGATCTAAATATATATTTCTCAAAAGACATACAAATGTCCCACAGATATAAGAAAAACTGCTCAATATCAATAATCATCAGGGAAAGGCAAATCTAACCCACTATATCAACTCGCTCTTCTTAGAATGACTATTATTAAAAAGAGAAAATATAAGTGTTGGCAAAGACGTAGAGAAAAGGGAACACGGGGTCTGTTGGTGTGAACGTAAACCAGTACAGACATTATGGAAAACACCATGAAAAATTCTCAAAAAATTAAAAATAAAACTATACATGATATAGCAATTGCACTATTAAGTATATATCCAAAACATGAAATCAGCATGTTGAAGAGGTATCTGCACTCCCATGTTTATTGTAGCCCTATTTACAATAGCCAAAATATGGAATCAACCTAAGTGTCCATCATCAAATGAATGGACAAGGAAAATGTGGTATCTATATAGAATGGAATACTATTTAGACACAAAAAAGAAAATCCTGTCATTTTCTATCACGTGGATGAACCTGGAGGATATTACGTTACTTGAAATGAATCAGGCACAGAAATACAAACACCCTATGATCTCATGCATATGTGGAATCTAAACAAGTTGATTTCATTAGAGATTATAGAATGGTGTTACCAGAGGCTGTGTTTTTTAGGAAGAAGGGAGGTTTGGGGAGATAACTTTCAAATAATCCATAATTACAGATAGGAGGAATAAGTTCAAAAGATCAGTTGTACAGCATGGTGACTTAGTTAATGTTGTATTTTTGAAAGATGCTAAGACAGTCTGTTAAATGTTCTCACCACAAAAATAACTATGTGAGGTAAAGCATTAGTTAGCTAGCCAGAATCAAGCATTTGATAATGTATATATATTTGAAAACATCATGTTTTACGAGACAGATACATGAAACTTTATCTGTCAATTTAAAAATAAATTTTAAAAATATCATGGAATGATAGCAATATTCCAAATACCAAGTCTGTGTTTTTATCATAAGCTTAGCTAAACTGCATCAAACATATGTAGTTTTTGTGATGTTTTTGTCATTCCATTTGTCAGTCATGAGTATAGGAATTCTGATATTTACCAGCATGAGCAGAACCTACGACAGAACATGGCGCTGGCCAATGGACTTTAGGGCTTTTATTTTACGTTCAGGGCACATGGAATTCCTGGTGCTGATGGTGATGGTATAGAGGACACTCAAGAGGCAGGTGGTGCCAACATTTCCATCTCTGGCCACTCTGTGAATGTAAAAAACCACCTGGCATCCAAAATCACTAAGGAAACGTTTCAATCCAAAACCTGTGATGATCTCTTGAGATTTTTCTAGAGGGAATGACCAAGGAGTTGGGTACTGCTGGATGACTAAGAATGGAAACAGTACAATGTGAACTGCTCCCATTAAAATAAAGGAAGATACAATATGAGAAATTTCCCAAGATTGCAACATCAATCTAAAAAAGACAGATCATTCTAAATTTTAAATCCACAGAGGTCATTTTTTATTGTCCAACACTTAACACACACTCAGAAATAGAAGATTCTGCATAGAAAGGTAAGTTGTGAAGTATTTCATAAAAAACCAATTTCAAAATTCATCACTTACCATTATCTCTTATTAGGAATTTATTTCTAAGATTTTTAAAAAAGATTTCCAAATACTGATGTGTTTTCTTACATAGCATTTACAATATACAGCTTGCTGTTATTAATGCTTTACCTAGTCTAATTTCCTATTTACCACTGTTAGGATCTAATAACATTTTCCTTTCACAACACAGACAAAAAACGCTAACTGCCAGATTTAATCCTTTTGTCTATGAACACTGCCTGATCTCAATTATGTGTTCAGAATGTTGCATTTATAACCTATACATAATCTCAAACTCCCCAGATAAAAAGTTATTCACATTGAAAAATTTCAAACCTCCCATTAAGAACCTAAACCATACTGTGTGAAACGACATGGGATGGGGAGAACAGTGAGAGAACTATGGCCACAACACAGGCAACAAAGGAGAAGGGCTGTGGTGCATGTGAAGCTGGGGACGAACATGAAGACACAGCAAGGAACTGGAGATAATTAGGAAACGAAAGAATCAGAAGACCCATTTCTAAATTCAGAGTCAATTGTGCAGCTTGGGAACAGGTGACCTCTCTCCACATGCAGAACCAGTGCCATTACTTCACCTATTTTAAATTTCTTACCTGGAGCCACAAACTCACTCCAACAGGAATTTTACTGCTAATTATGGAGCATCTATTACACACCAAGTGCTGTCCTTTGTTCACTTCATATAAATGTAAAAACAACCTGATACCTTTTAAACCTCCCCAGTGTTTATCTAAATTGGCCTAATAAAGTCAACCATGTCAATTATAAAAAGTGAAAGGATTAACAAAAAATTGGCTTAAATAGGGTTACTCAACTGAGTCACAAAAAAGTGGAATATACTAATTGATACAATTTAACTTAATACATTTATTGTGAAACTATATCTTCAAATTATTTTGGAAGCACCATTAAATTTCATAAAAATTATACTTATAATCCCTAAGCAGGTCATATAAAAAGTATTTCATAACCTTTGGAAGAAAATTATCTATTAGACCTAGCATGAGTAAGGATATTAAAAAGGACTTACATGCAGATATTCAGAACCCGGAGTCATAAGATTTTAGAGCAGTACAAAGCAGAGAAAATATATTCACTTTCAGAATCTTTGAGGTTTCTAGTTTGCTCATAATTTACGAACACTTTAAAAATTACCTGTTTTGTTCTAGTATTTTTTTCCTCAAAACAGGTTCATTCTCAAACACAATTACTTCCTCCATAATTCTCTTACACCTAATGTTTATGTTTAGAATGATAAACTTACATATTTAACTCCATGTAAATCAAAACTAAAAGTCTGAATGTGTATTGCATCCAGAGAAGTCGCACATTCAAAAGAAAATGTAGAATGAAAATTTGTACATAGCCATTCACTATTCAGAAATGTGTGGCTTTTGATTATACTCCCATATAGTCTTCCTCAAAACCATTATAATGACCCTTTGCAGAAAGAAGAAAAGAATGAAAATATAACCTATGAAAAAAAATATTCTTCAAATTAATTGAAGTTTAAAGTCTCTGGGAGGAAAGATCACTAGTGGCTATGTTCCATTATGTTACTCAATAGTACATTGTTACCATCTGTTATCTACAACTTTGAATAAGGTGCGATAAGCTAATGTTGGTGGCATAATTAACACTTCATTCAATGCACAACACTGAACACATTAAAAACAATTTTGTTTTATTAAAACAAAATCCACACAGTCCTAAAAAAGCATTTTAAAATCTACTGTATTTTATTACCTTAATGTGCAACATAAAAATTTGTAAAATTCAAAATGTCTCTCGTAAGAATATTATTCTGAACACACACCTCACACATTACTTATAACATTGCTATAATTCACTCACAAACAGCCCCTTCACTTAGATTTTCTTCATGCATCTTGTATTTCAAGTGTCCTTAATTTTCCTTGGAAGAGTATATAAGTGACATGCACCTAATTTACAAGGACTTTTCCTATCTTTGATAGAGCAACAACTGACCACATGCTTACACAGAAACACTAGGAATGAAAACACAGCATCAAGTAATTTGAATGTTGAATTATGTCAATATTTAACTTTCAAAAAATATAAAATTATTTCAATGCAAAACAGTGTATTTTGAATGTAATTATTACTCTCCAAAAAATCAATCTCCTGCTCTTTTTAAACATACACACAAATTATTTAACTATTTTAACTTTGGATTTTTCTTTATAATCAACACTCTGCTTTAGAGTAATGTCTGAAAGTATTAGTGTGTTAGTGCTTTCTACTGTGAAATCTCTCATTTATTTAGACTTGACTTTGTTTTTTTTTTTTGCAGGTACTACATCTGTAAAATATCTTTTAGTGTGAACTCTGGTGGTTTTCTAAGATGCATTTTTTGAAGAAACGTTCTTCTGCATTTATTAGATTTGTAGGGTTTCTCTCCAATCCAAATTCTCTGGAGTTAAATAAAGTTTGAGCAACTATTGGAAGGTTATCTGAATTCTCCTGTGTGCCATGAAATCTGTGATAAGTAAAGATACTACACCACTCCTTATAGTTGTACTGGGTGTTTTTCTGTATTAACACTCTGATGCACTCTACATTTATTTTGTGTAAGGTATTTCAACAGTCATTACATTTATACCGCTTTTACCCAGTATGAACTCTCTGATGTCAACTAATATGTGGGCAGTTATTAAAAACATTTCCACCTTCTTTACGTTTGTAGGATTTCCCTCATGTATGAATACTCTCAAGTACAGTAAGGTAAAAGCACTGGGTAAAGGCTCTGCCACATTCTTCACATTTTTAGAGTTTCTCTCCAGTATGCGGTATCTTATGTTTAGTTAAGGTTTGAGCATCAATTAAAGGCTTTGCCACATCCTTCATATTTGTAGGGTTTCTCTCCACTATGTATCATATTATGTTTAGAAAGACTTGAGTAATGTTTGAAGGCTTTGCCACATTCTTCACATTTGTAGGGTTTCTCCCCAGTATGCACTTTCTTATGTACAGTGAGGTGTGTATACTGTTTAAAGGCTTTTCCACATTCTTCACATTTGTAGGGTTTTTCTCCAGTATGAATTTTCTTATGTTGAGTGTGGCATGAATGCTGTTTAAAGGCTTTGCCACATTCTTCACATTGGTAGGGTTTCTCTCCAGTATGCACCTTCTTATGTACAGTGAGGTGTGTATACTGTTTAAAGGCTTTTCCACATTCTTCACATTTGTAGGGTTTTTCTCCAGTATGAATTCTTTTATGTACATGAACATATGAGTAAGAGCTAAAAGCTTTGCCACATTCTTCACATTGGTAAGGTTTTTCTCCAGTGTGCATTTTCTTATGTTGAGTGTGGCATGAATACTGTTTGAAGGCTTTGCCACATTCTTCACATTTGTAGGGTTTCTCTCCAGCATGCATTTTCTTATGTTGAGCGTGGTGTGAATACTGTTTAAAGGCTTTGCCACATTCTTCACATTTGTAGGGTTTTTCTCCAGTATGAATTCTTTTATGCGCAGTGAGGTATGAGTACCGGTTAAAGGCTTTGCCACATTCTTCACATTTGTGGGGTTTCTCTCCAGTATGAATTCCTTTATGTTTAGTGAGTTGTGAGTTCTGTTTAAAGGCTTTATCACATTCTCCACATTTGTAGGGTTTCTCCCCAGTATGAATTCTTTTATGTATACGAAGATATGAGTAACAGCTAAAGGCTTTGCCACATTCTTCACATTTGTAGGGTTTCTCTCCACTATGAATTCTTTTATGTATACCAAGATATGAGTAACAGCTAAAGGCTTTGCCACATTCTTCACATTCATAGGGTTTCTCTCCAGTATGAATTTTCTTATGTTCAGTGAGGTGTGAGTACTGGTTAAAAGCTTTTTCACATTCTTCACATTTGTAGCATTTTTCTCTGGTATGAATAATCTTATGTTTGAAAAAGTTTGAGCTGTGATTAAATGCTTTCCCACGTTCTTTACATTTGCCATATTTTTCTCCAGTATGAATTCTTTCATGTTCAGTAAAGTGTGAGTTTTGGTTACAGGCTTTTCCATATTCCTTACATTTGGAAGTTTTCTCTATAGTGTGTCTTATCTGATGTCTACTTAGATTTGAAAATTTTCTAAAGACTTTCAAACATTTATTACATTGGAAGATTTGGCAATGGGTAGTTTTTGAACATTGGTTAAATTCATTGTAACAACATTTCTGCCCCTTACATTCACCTATACTTTTCCAGTCTTTCCTCAAATTTAAATTTTCAAGACCAAATCTTCCGTAACTTCTCAGTCTCGCTTTTTGGAATGAACCTTTCATTCCCTGCTCTGGCAAATGGTTTTGAACATAATCAGGAGATATAGCTGAAAGAAAGAAAAATAACAGATTACCCCAATTATTTATTTTTTAAGACTCAGATGAATATACATTATAAATCCAATATATAAAATTATACCAAGCACATTAGCAAGATGGCTTAATAAAATGCCACTGGTCCTAATTCCTTCATAGATACATAAACTTAATAAAAATGCACTGAACAAACTGCCTTTGTGAGAATTCTAAAAAACAGTTAAATCTTTGCAGCACCTCAGAAAAGCACAAAGCCACACTGTAGACAAAGAAAAGCTCATTACATGTACACACCACAGCCCTTCCTCAAGATATCATAAGACATATTAGATTAAACTACAAACTCCTGGCTTCTCTCAAAAAAAGAAAGCAAGTATTGGCACATGTGCCCATGCTTCTGGCTTTTTGGGGCCTTCCCAAAGACTAGTTTCTGTCTCCCATGACACAGTGTTGAAAGCACTAGTAATGTACTTTGGAAGACAGACTGGGTTTTATGAAACCAAAGGCAAATAACTGTTATGGCAGCAGAGAGACTTCGGTACCACAGACAGACAAGTGTATCCTAAGAAGAAACATGGGAAGATCTCTTTAACTGGAAAATAAACACACAATTCCAATATCCTCAGAACAAATTTGATGGCTCCCACAATCTCTAGCACAGCCAATTGGTGTAAGCATTCCCCAGGACAAAACTACTTCATAAAGATTGTGATAGATGGATTTATCTTTGATCCCCAAATATTAACTAAAGATTACATACAAAACTTATAAAGAACCGGGGTAACTTAGCCCAATAAAATAAACAAAATAAACAATCAGGCATCAACCATTAAGAAATGGAGACATATAAATTACTTGAAAAATTTGAAAATAATATCTGATGTTCAATGAGTGAAATAAAAACACATACAACCAAATGAAATCAGGAAAATAAGAACATCAACAAAAGGTTTAACAGTATAAAAGGAACAAATTGTGGAGTTGAAGAATACAAAAAGAAATTACCAAGAGTTTCTCAAATGTTAAGAAAAAAGACCAAAAAAATAAAGAAGCTCAACACATTTCAACTAGGATAAACAGAAAGGTCCATAACAAGACAGATTATAAACTGTATTTCTAAAGTCACAGACAAGAAGAGAATCTTAAAAGCAGCAAGGGGAAAGTGATGTGTCATCTATAAGCATCTCCTATGATACTCCCAGTGTATTTATCAGCTGAAAGCTTGCATGACAGAAAAGAGTTGGGTGATATGGTCAAAGTGATGAAACAACAAAAATTTCAAAGCAGAAATACTATATCCAGCAAAACTGGCTTTCTAAATAAAGAAAAAAAAAGACTTATCAGCATAACCAGTTGCTAAAAACATCTGTCACCACTATGCCTGTCCTACAAGAAATGCCAAAAGGAGCCCCTTTCGTTGAAAATAAAATGATGCTAGAAAACAAAAACAATTACATGAAAATAAACAACTCTCTGGAAAAGATATGGAAACACACCTAAATAAAATTCTGTAGCATTACAATGATGATACAGAAAACAACTTTAATTATGCTCTAAAATTTAAAGACAAAAGCATAAAAATAATCATAAATATCTGTTAATGAATATACAGTATAACAAGATATAATTAGAGACATGAATAACCTAAAGTTGAGGGCAGATGTAGTGAGGAAGAATTTTCGTATACAACTAAATATAAACTTACTTACAAGTTTAAAATATATTGTTGTAACTATAAGAGGTTTTATGTAATCTCCATAATAACCACAATGAAAATACCAATAGAGATACAGTAAAAAGAAAAGAATCAGGGCATGTAACTATAAAAATCAATGAGACACAAAGATATAAAAAGGGGGAAAAACAGCTACAAGAATAAAAAAATAGCAAGAGTAGTTCTTTTCATTCAGAACATTATTTAAATATTCATGGACTAAACTTCCCAATCAAAAGACAGAAATTGAATTAAAGGGATTTAAGATAATTACATAAAACAAGATCCAACTATATTCTGTCTATAGGATACTCACTTTAGATCTAGTAACAAAAATGGACTGAAAACAGCATGATGGAAAAAGAGATTTCATGCAAATGTTAAACAAATGAGCAGGAGAGGTCACAATTATATTAAGTAAAATATATTTTGAGTCAAAAACTGTCCTATTTCATATAATATACTTTAGGTCAAAACTGTCATCACAGGAGACAAACTAGGACAATAAATGATAATATAAATATTCACTGATTGGAAACCTATGATTTAGCCACATATACACACACACACACATATACATAATATGCAATGTAAAATCTAGAAGAGATATGTATGCACGCATATTCACTGCAACATCATTCACGAAAGCTAAAAGACGTAAGAAAAGCAGATGTTGCTCAACTAATGCACAGATAAAAAATGTGGCATATACTGGCAATGGAATATTATTCACCCTTAAAAAGAAAAGTCTTACCACATTCTATAATAAGGATAAACCTTGAGAATATTATGTTAACTGGAACAACCCAGTAACAAATTAATAGACTGTGTATGATTCCACTTATACGAGATATCTTAAGTAGTCAAACTCACAGAAACAAAGTAGAATGGAATTTGTCAAGGGCTGGAGGGACCATAAAATTGGCAGTTGTTACTTAACCGGTATTGAGTTTTAGTTTTGCAAGATGTAAAATTTCTAGAGGTCTCATGCACAGTAATTTAAATACAATTAACACTACTTAAATATACACTTAAAAATATTTAAGATAATAGATTATGTTGTATGTTATTAACCACAATTAAATGTTTTGAAAAGGGTAACTAAAATAGATAATTATAAAGCTTTCCAAAAATTACCTTCAAATTACAAAAGTATTTCTCTCACACAACGAAAATATAGATTTATCGATAAACACATCATAAAATTAAGACTATTTCCATGACTACTCTCCTAGACAGGATTAAAAAAAAACCACTGAACATCAGTCAGGTAAAGAAATATACAAGATTTTAAGCCATGAGCAAAGTCTGGGTCATATTTATAGAGAAAAATAAATACATATATAATTTGGAATAGACATATGGCTGATTCATATTTTAATTAAACCACATATTCACTGAAAATGTATATACAGAGTTACAATTTCATCTGAAATGAGAATATATAGTTAAAACAAAACACACAATAAACTGATGTCAAGGAACATACCTGAAAAAGGAAACACAGTAATATGGAATTGAGAAATAAGAATAAGGGAAATATTTAGACAAAATCCCATATGGAAAATTTGATATAGAACAAAATAGAAAGTGAAAATGTATATAGAGAGAGACATTAGCAAAATGGAGGAATAGGAAATCTCTGGCTTGTATATTCCCCCACAGCAACAAAAGTTTGGCAGCCATCCATGGACAAAAGTGCCTTTGTGAGAGCCAGTTATAGTGGCTCAAACCTATAATCCCAGCTACTCGGAGGCTGAGGCAGGAGTACACTTCAATACAGCACTTTGAGACTAGCCTGAGTGGTAGAGTAAGAACTACATTTCAAAAATAAGTGCCTTTATCAGAGCTTTGGGTGGGGAGGGGGATATGCAAGGGAGAGGGCTGTGAAACCCTGTTAAAGCCCAAGACCAAGGAGGGTTATTTTGAGAAGGCAGGCCCTCATTCTGGTGGTACACTTGAGGAAAACTGGTCTTGGCTACAGACCAGAAAATGACCCAATCAACTTTGTACCACTGATAACTCCTATCTGACTATGTAAGCATCTTCAACTCCTCCCAGCTATGGTCCAGGAGTGGTCCTGCCTATCCAGAGACCTGGGGAGAGATGCCTGTTTACAGTCACTGAGGCAGGCCTGCACTCACTGTGGTCTCTGAAGCAGTTCTGTGACTTGGTTTCAGTCTTCTTGGCCACAACCCATAGCTAGTTCTGCCCACCTAGGGACTGATACAATGATCTGGGAGAAACCTCTCACATACTCAGTGGGACCCACCCTCATGCATACACTTGACATTAAGCACCCCATATGAAGACCCAACTACAGTTCCCTGCCTTACAGATCAAAGTCCTGAAGGCAATCCAGTCTGCCCAGGAATAAGACAGAACTGACAACCATCCAAGCCCCTAGTAACAGGTGCACTAAAGAAAGACCTCACTGCAGACCAAGAAGTAGTATTTTAAGCCAGCTATCACCCCTCTTCTCTACAAACCCAGAGGACATCCCATCAGCCTGTGGACCGAAGAAGAAAAGAACTTTAACTGCTAAAACTGGTTTATAAAAACTGGAAGAGGAGCTTGCTCCTTCAGATGCACAGACACCAATGCAAGACTATATTGTGCCCATTTTCAAAGCATCTGTTTTATACTACTGAAAGTCCTAGGCAGGAATATTAGGCAAGAAAAATTTTAAATGCCGTCCAAATAGAAAAAAAGAAAGAAAAATGTCACTGTTTGTAGATGACATGATAATATATGTATGAAACACTAAAGAATACAACAAAAAAACCATTTAAACTAAAAAATGCACTCAATAAATTAGCAGAATATTAAATTAAAATACAAATAGCAGCTGTGTTTCCACACACTAACAAAATATCCCATAATAAAGGGGAAAGATTTCATTTACAATAGCATACAAGATAATACACTTTTTAGCAATAAATTGTGCCAAGGAGATTGTGAACAAAGATGAAAGAGCTTTACATTAAAAAAATATATTAATGAAAGAAATTGAAGTAGACACAAATAAATGCAAAGATTTCCCATGTTTATGTATTGGAAGAAAAAAATACTGCTAAAGTGCTATATTATCAAAAGTGATATACAGATTCAAGAAACTCCATTTCAAAATTGCAATGGCATTTTTCACAGTAATAAAAAACACAATCCTAAACTTTTTATGGAACTACAATAGACTTTCAATAGCCAAAATCATCTTGAGGAAGAACAACAAAGCTGGGGGCATCATACTTCCTGATTTCAAACTATATTTCAAAACTCTAATAATGAAAACAGGATGACATGGGCATAAACATGACACAAAAATCAGTGGGACAGAATATAGAGTCCAGAAGTAAACCCATGCATACAAGGTCAAATAATCTTTGACAAGGCACCAGGAATGCACAATGCAGAATGTATAGTCTCTTCAATAACTGGTGGTAGGAAAACTGGATACCCACACACACGAGAATAAAATTAGACCATTTTTTTTTACACCATACCAAACAATTAACTCTAAATGAAATAAAAACTTGTGTAAGACACAAATCCTTAAAATTGTAAAAGAAAACATATTAAAAAAACCTCCTTGATATTGATCTTAGCAATGGACTTTTTTGCATACAACACCAAATGTATGGCAACAAAAATGAATATAAACAAGTTGGACTGTACCAAACTAAAAAGCTTTTGTACAACAAAGAAAACAATAAAATAAGAAAACTTACAGGATGGGGAAAAAACACTGGCAAACCATATATATAATGAGAGATTAATATTTAAAATATATTAAAAACTCATACAACTCAAAGGCAAAAACAATAATAAGAACCAAATTAAAAAATAGGCAAAAGACTGAAAAAGACAGTTTCCCAATACATACAAATGGCCAACAGGTATATGAAAAGGTGCTCAACCTCACCAATCATTAGGCAATTGCAAATCAAAATCGTGATATGATATCAGTTTATACCTGTTAGCATAGCTAATATCAATAAGAAATAACAAGTTTTGACAAGGATGCAAAGAAAAAGAAGTTCTATATACTGTTGTGAGTTGTATAGGTAGATTCATTATGAAAACTAGTACGGAATTTTTTCGAAAAAATAAAAAACAGAACCATATAATGCAGTAGTCCCACTTCTATGTATATGATCAAAGGAAATAAAATCAGTATCTTAAAGAAACATCCACACCCTCATGCTCATTGCAGCATTATTCACAATTACCAAGACATGAAAACAATCTAAATGTTTGTGAATAATGAATGGATAAAGACAATATTATATATACACACAATAGAATATTGTTTGGTTGTGAAAATATTATTCAGCCATTTCAAAAACAGAGATGGACCTGGAGGACATTATGCTAACTGCAGTAAGCCAGGCACACAAAGACAAATTCTGCATGATCTACATGATCTCACTTATACGGGGAATCAAAACAATTGAACTCAGAGAAGAGAGTACAAAGGGGGCTGCCAGGGCCTGGGGTGGGGAAAAGGTTACAAACTTTCAGTTATAAGATGAATGAGTTTTGGAGCCCTAACATGCAGCACTGTGACTATAGTTAATAATAATATTTTGTATCATAAAATTTGCTAAGACAGTAGACCTTAAGTCTTCTCAATACTAAAAAAAATTAACTATAAGGGGATAGATAGGTTCATTAACTTGATTTTATTGGTCATTTCACAATGTATACACATATGCAATAATTACATTATGTGCAACAATTATACACTTATAGAAATTTTACTTGTAAAAAACATGTTACACACACATGTATATGTGTGTATATGTGTGCATATACATATATGTGTATATATGTATACACACACACACATATATCTATATGAATGCCACAGTCCTGGTAAGCTTCATCCTAAACAAGAGAAAATTAGAAAATGATACTTGTTACAAAGTAAGTAAAAAGTGAGAGTTTAATATATGCTCAGCAATGTTATAAACTCTCCAATAACATAGTATATTTAAGAAATGTAGGGAATAGATACCTGAAACTATATTAAAGATGGGGAATTAGGGCATACAGAGTTTAAATTATTTATCATAGTTCATACAAAAAACAGAATTTTGAATAAAATATAACATCAGATTTTCTTCTATTTAGGGGAACTTACTGTTCTAATAAAATTACTGAGTATGAATTTCTGTAGAATCACATTTGAAACCTCCATCATATAGAAAACCACAAGGCAGAAAACACACATCTACTTGTAGTACTGGAATTTCTGAACCAAATACCAGTATCACCACTTCACTCACACATTTCATACATGACGCTAAAGAGAAATTTAAAAATTGTTTCAGAGAGGTCCTCAAAAATACACAGATATTCCCATGTCTTTAAAAGCAATGGAAGAGCAGTCAGATTCTGCAGTCCCTTATAAGCCATGAACAGCACTTTGGTTCTCACTGTAACCTTGAAGGAAGATCACTGAGCAGGAAGTAAAGTCCTTAGAGAATTTAAAAATAAGAACACAGATGCCCTTATGTGAGAACAAGAGAAAGAAACCCAGGCTTCTCAGAAACTATTTCCATCGGAGCAGAGCTTCCACAAACCATATTTTAAAGGTCTGCCTTTCTCCTTGAACATGGACCTCTCGCCTGCATTACCTGCTGTATTCATTCCCACCTACCTGGGTGTTTGGCTACTGTCTTGTGTGTCTTCACCTTCCAGGGTTCTTTGCCTTGTTCCAGACAGGTGATGAGATCTGGCTTAGCGACAACAAGACCTGTTTTATTAGAAAAAAGTAATATAACTTTTGTTGGGATTCTCCAATTACCAATCTAGTCCTATGCTCATTAGAAAAAAAAGAGAACATTTTAGAAGATTCTAGAAAAATTAATCCCCCCAAAAAACTGTTTCCTTACAGAAACTTTAGAATATTTAGGAAGTATTTAACATTTGTGGGTCCTTAGTTCCACTATCCAGTACTACTGAAATCAAAAATTGGTGATGAAAATTGGATTTTAAGTAAGCTGTGGGCAACAATATTTTATGCCACTGAATTTCTGAAATTACCACTAATCTAGAGTGAAGGACACAAATCAGCTGAATAAAGGGTAAGATTAATGTCAAGATAAAACATCTAGAATATTTTCTTTTTTACACCAATGAATCCCTAAGTTTTTCTTGGAAACAAGGATCAAAAACTTGTTCATGAAAAGCAGAAACTCCCTGAAAACATTCTACAAAGAAAGGATAGAAAATCCTTAATATGGAATGGAAATTGTGTACTGAAGGTATCCTCACCCAGGGAGACCAGGTTCCTGTAGTTCTCCAACATCACATCCCTGTACAGATTCCTCTGAGCAGGGTCCAGGCACGCCCACTCCTCCACAGAGAAGTCTATGGCCACATCCCTGAACGTCAACAGTCCCTGAAAAAAATACATATTGACTAAGCAGCCATGGGGAGAGTTAATTTCACTTCTGGTGAAATGAGCGAGTGAAGAGAACTGGTTCTCACTTATATGAGTGAGTGGAATTAATTATCCGATAATATTCAACACAGAAACATCCCCTAATGTATTCTCTAACACTGAGGAAAGACAATGGCGTAACACACACAACAGCAGTGTAGATACTATACTTTTTTGGATAACACAGTATAAAAATAAAGCCACCAAATACAGGCAGGTACATTTTTGAGTGCTTTATTTACATCATACAGGATAAGTTGTGTGTATTTCCTGGATGGAAAAGTCATGGTGAGTTAGAAGACACCTCTCAAATTTCACATGCACAACAATGAACTGGAGAGCTTGGTAAAGTGCAGATTTTGATTCAGAAGATCTAGGGTGAACGCTGAATTTCTAACAATCTCATTAGGGATGCCAATGCTTCTGGTCCATGAGGATATTTTGTCAAACATCCAGTAAGTGGTAGAGGCTGAGTTTATCCCAGTTTATTGAACCAATAAACAAAGATGAGAGCATTCATTTTCCAAAGCAAGCTACATGAAAGAGAATCGAAGAAAGGGGAGCTTCCATGTTAAATGTGATGGCTTATGCACATCACTTGGTAAAATTTTCCAAGATTATTAATAATAGAGAAAAATAATTATCTCTATAGTGGAAAATCTGTCAAAGAGCACCTTAACTGAGTAAGACTAACATTAATTTTAACAGACAAATGAGTATCAGGTGATAATTCACAAAGGTGGACACAACATCACTGCTGTGATAGTAGTGGCAAAAAAAAATCTGCATCTGATTCTAGTCATGAAGAAACACCAGTTTTATGCAAAGTTCAAGCTTCAGATATCGCCCATGTTTTGCAATCTCTAGTAGTGTATTTAAGTCATCTTTTTAAGCATCCTAGACATCAAGTCTCTTCTAATTACTCTCTTTTTCAGAACTATGAGTTATTCTAGGCAATTAATTCCATCCTCTTTAAAAGTTCATTTACTTCATCTGATTCTGCATAGAGCTGAGGGAGCATCCAGATGGAACCTAAACAGTGCATATTCCCCCTTTTCACTGAAATCCAAGGACCTGACCTCATCCCCAATAGGAATCTTAGGCATCCACCTTTCCCATGTTCAACAGCCACAAAGGGAACATTTTAAATTTTGCAGCTCATAAACTTATGGTGAGATTTTTTCACAGCATATAAGAAGCCTGGGTGGAGAGAATGCAGAGAAGACTCTGCTATGTCAGGGAGGAGGATGTTTCAAAGGCTCTTGACTATCGTAAGAATAAAAGGACAAAAGACTAGTTGAAACAAACTCATTAGGCAGGAACATCACAGGAGAGAAGTAAAGATTTGCAAGTTCTAAACACATGACATTTCAGGAGAAAACCTGGACACAGCCCTGAACTGGTACACAATTACCTGAGAACCAGCCATTTCTTCCTCTTCCTCCTTTTGATTTTCTTCTCAGGTGAGATTATCTGGACATATTACAACTGCATCTTGATAATATATCTTTAAATGAATCAGCACAACCCCTTCACCTGCTACCACATCCACAGGCAGAGGGACCTTGAAGTGCAGAAAAAATTCAGCCTTCCCTGTCCTTTATCACAGAAGAGAGTCAAGAAGAAAGATCTTCTACATAGAGAACAAAAGTGTGGGTATCTTGTTTTTTGCCCTTAGGTGCCCTCCCCTGCCAGAGACACCAGCAGTTCCTGCCACAGCAATGGGAATATGGGCTGTGCTGACCTGCACCCACCAAACCCATGCAGAGCAGGCCCTGTTACCTCCCTCTCAACAAAGGCTGAACTCAACATTCATGAATGTATCTGAGGGTCCTTATGCTTAATCTTGGCCTCAAATTAGCATCACATATGGAACTCAATTAAAACCACATGGATGCTCCCACCCAAACCAGCAGACGGAATCTGTGGGCAGGCACAGGTGAGGGTGTTTCTTCAAACTGGCTGTGTGAACCTAATTGGAAGCCCCAGCTGAGAACCACTTGGCTAAACACTGCCTCTCAAGCTTGAACCTGCATATAAATCACTTGGTATTCTGGGCCACTCTAAGTAACAAGATTCTGTAACAGCAGCAGTCACCCCATCTTGAAGCAAATAATCACTAAATATTTTACAATGCCTATTTATGTGCTTGCTTAAGAATTTCAGGAACTAGTCTTGAGCTGTTAACTATAAAACCAAGATTGCACAACAACTCCTAGAGGGAAATGCTAAGCAGTGAACCTTCAATTCTGTTGCCATCTAGCTGATGTCATCCAGACTGCCAGATGGCACATTGCTCAACATAACCATTGGAACAAGACATGGTGACCTGCACAAAGCCAGCTCCTGCACATAGTTCCCCAAGCCCCTTTCCCCGTAAAAACATTTCAGTCAGCCTGAGGAACTTGAGCTGGTCTTTGCAACATTAGTCGGCCATCTCCTCATGTTGCCGGCTCTTGAATAAACAGCTTTTCCTTCCACCAACTCTTGTACCATGAGTTTGGCTTTTGAGCAGTGAGGACTCAAACTTGATTTTGGTTAAAATTTTGCAGGTTTAGAGGGAGTCTGTGAATTGGCTTCTTTAATAAGTTCCCTGTTAATGCTGGTGTTACTCCTCCTAGACTATAGTCGCCCCAGCTAGAGAAAGCAGACACAGCATAGAGTTTCTTGTGCCCAACACTTTTTAAATACCACAGATACTTTTGGTCAAAGTGGAGACCACCAATCACCATTCTGAAACATGTCGTCGTCTGCTGGCCCTTGAAAGTGTCCAGAGGCTAGAGAATGCAGCAATGTTTAAGTCTGCATTTGGAAAACAACATGTAGTCATCATTAATGCAATGTTTATTGAGCATGTACTATGTTCTCACAAGTATGTCACAGAGCACTGTGCTGGGACCATCACATTATGTGAATTAATCCTCCTAACACCCTAGGGATTAGGTACTAAGTGTCCCATAATTCCAAGGATTTAAATCAAGAGCCCAGACTTTCCATTCATCTCTCATTGATTTAAAAAAGAATATGTATAGAATAAAAGCTAAATATAGACAGATGGCAGGGATGGAAAGAAAAGGTGAAGTGTAGCTCAGAGGAATTTTTCATTTCACATTTATATTTACTTTATTGTGATTCATAGAGCAACTACTGACTCTCCAGGAATGGAAAACAGGTTGGGTGGGATATCTCTAAAAGCATGGATTTTAATAAAAATTTTTAATAATTTAACATTTAATTTTAATAAAAAATAAAGAAATAGGGCATCAAAATATATAGAGAGACCTTTGCTCCCATGTGTCTGCTTTTATGTTGCAAAAAAATGTGGACACCAGCTCTGGACAGAGGACAGAAGCAGCCCCCAAACTCTGATCTCCTCTAATCAGTTCTGTGAGGGGAGATACCAGGGTGGGGGCAGACCTGGACAAAGCTCAGAAGAGGGTGGATCTGAGCAGGGCCAGGGCAAGGAGTGGGGCCCTAGGCTTCTCATCTCCATGCCACTGAGATGTTTCCAGTTCTGTTTCCTAAGCCTGCCCAAAAGAAACAACTCCTAGGGTCTGTATAATTTTAATATGTTTAAGCCACTTACTTGTCTATTTATTTATTTATTTATTCTTTTTTTCAGAGATAGGGTTTTGCTCTGTTACCCAGGCTTGAGTGCAGTGGTGTGATTACAGCTCACTGCAACTTCCAACTCCTGGGCTCAAAGATCTTCCTGCCTCAGCCTTCTGAGTAGCTAGGAGTACAGGCATGTGCCACCATATCTGGCTGGTTTTTGAAAAAAAATTTTGTAGAGATAGGCATCTCACAATGTTGCCCATGCTTGTCTCAAACTACTGGCATCAAGCAATCCTCCCACCTCAGCCTCCCAATGTGCTAGAATTACAGGTGTGAGCTGCTGCCCCCAGCCTTCTGTTTCTATTTTATAATATATAGTAACAATCAGTTTAACCAAAACTGTTTGTTTTCTAGGACAATAATATTAGAAGATAAATATTTATTCTTAACAAGGTAACTAATAAAAATAGTAGTAGTAACTCTTCTGTCCATGAATAGTTCTTCACATGGCGACATGAGAACTCACAACATAAGAGAAATGACCCATATGAAGCCAAAGTCCCCTGTACACCTCCCTTCTTTCTATTGACCTCATGATGCTGAATTCAGCCACTTGCCCATTTGCTCTAGACTGGAAGTTCCTGGACAGCAGGGCCCATGCCTGCTTCATCTGTGTTTCTAGTGGCACATGAAATGGAAGCGACTGATTTATCTCAGTCTGTGTCTGCAGCCCTCCTCCTTGTTCCTCACTGAAGTACCAGAAAACTGGAGCAACTCCAATCTGGGCACCAACAAAGGAGATTCTTTCTATGAGAGGAGGAACAAGCCCTGGATGACCATCCTTCTTCCTCTGAGATGGAAGAAAAATTATATTCTGTTCTCAGCCTGACTCCAGTCTGCACAGGACATCACCAAATGTCTCAAAGCCTCTCAGGTGCTGGTGAGCAGATCCCCAGTGAGCCTGGGGGGATGTCCCCATGGTGACCGAGACAGCAGAGCCTCAGGGTGATCCTGTGGGGCCAGGATAAAAGATAAACCTGCCCCAGTGAAAGAGCTGACCCTGGATCAAGGTGTAATATTATCTGTCCCTGATCAGCTAACTTGGGTATAAGGAAGAAAAAGAACACCCTGCTCCATTAACACAGTATAAAAGTAGCCTGGAGTTGTGGTCATGGCTCTGAATATTTTGTCGCCCTCTTCCCCAAATGCTGAGTTGCTTGTTTACATTTACAGATTCTGCCACCAAATTCTACTTATACCAGGAATCCTTCACACGAGTGATGCAGCTCACTGGACAAGATCTGGAAAACTTAAAGGGCCCCATTCCCAAAAGGGAGACTTACAAAGTCTAGTTTGACCTCTCGCAATGCAGAAAATGACTCCCTAGAGTTTGTGTGCAACCTCAGTCCAAAGACTGGCCTGATCTTGTGAGTCCCAAGTGGAGGCCAGCACTTATGTGCCAATTCTAGGTGGAATGAACCTGGCTTTATATTCTTGGGTGTGACAGTAAGGGGTGGGAAACTGGAGGAGAGATCCCCTCATGGAAGCTGCTCTGTCACATTCTGAAGAACCCCAGGACCTGGATTCAGAATTGGAGCTGCAGATTTAAGTTTTGGAGGGGTGGAGATGCAGCTGGGCTCTCTACACATTCATGGGCATTTGGGAGAGAGGAGGAGAGACAAGGTGAGATTCTCAGGCCTGCTCAATGCATATGTGTGTGCCTGGTCGAGTTTCTGGGCCACCTGGTCTCTGGATGAGTTTCAAGTCTGAAGATACCAAGGTAATTTAAAGACAGAACTAGAATGGCTGACTGCTGCCCTGTGAAGTTATTTTTGTAGAAATCTAGTCTAACCACTCTAGAAAGGAGATTGAAAATAGGCAGAGACACCATTGTAGCTTCAGATATTGGGGACAGCAAGCACTTTGTTGCACAATTGTGGGTTGTGACTGGAAGACAGGGAGGGAAAGGGCTCTCTAGAGCATGGCATATTGGACATCTTATATGTTTACATCATGTCCGGTAATTCTGGATGGTGTGTGGAAAATATAACTAAAAACAGAATCATCGCCAACCCCAGAATAACACTCTATGACGGTAGGACAGAAAAACAACTTATATTACACAATTAAACCAGAATGGGATGTGCATTTCAGATAATCTTCTAAGAGACTGCAAAGATGAAAGAAAAGTCCCCGTAATCAGCCCTCAAGTAGAAGACTTGACAGCACCATTTGTCATATATAGTGATATTCACCTCGTAATTGGAAAGACCATCTGTGTTTGCTAATTGGCTACAACCAAAGAAAGAAAAACTTCACATGTCTTCATGACAGAGGACAGCTTTGAAACTTGGAGCCAGGTGCCTCTTAAAGGGAGGCTCCTACACTCCAACAGAAACTGGACTAGGATGCTATCTTCTTGGCTATTTACATTTCAAAGCAATGATTTCTGGGTCCTAGAGAAATACAACCCTGGCTTTAAAAAAATGACAAAAAGCCTATTTAGCTGGTAAAATGATGTACATATATTTCAAAGAGGCAGAGAAAAAATTTACATAAAAATGTTTCAAATTAAAAGCTTTAAGAAAAAGGAAGACAGAAAAATCTCTTCCCATATTTTCAAGTTGGAGGATTCAGTCTGGTATTCAAGCTGGAGGACTGGTTGGTCCTGCTAAAGAAACTAAAAATCGCAGGACCATCCCCAACTCCTTATGCGAAAGTGAAGGTCAAGTCTGAAGGCTGAGCCATGCAATACTCAAACAAACAGCTGTTACTAACAACAGGCATTAGCCAGAACCCCATGGAAAGGTAAACTGTCTCAGGCATCTACAAGGACTGCTCCCATAGATCATTCCTAACACAATAACTTGCTGGCCTTCCATAAACAAGAACATGTCAATTGTAACTTTTGGTCTGCAGATTAAGTCTAGCTTCTAAAACTAAAGCCTGTCCAACTCCACATTGATAATGTTAACTACAAGTTTATCTGCCCAAGTGTAGGACAGAGACAAGACAAGATCAAGTATTCTTTCACCCACCCAAGGACATCTGCCTAATTGATTCTTCCTTCACTCCTTTTCTTTTCTTCAAACACTCACCTTATCCCATCTAAAATGTAAATTTCCTGGGCCTCACAACAACTTTTTGCCTCACTGCCCACGCCCCTCCTCTTTTTCCTTCTGTGTGCCTTGTCACCTTTAAATAGTGAAGTTCCCAAATGCCCCTTCAGGAAAAGTCAAAGATCCATCTGCGGTTTGGGTTTTTTTCAAGCAGTGAAACTTTGGCTTAATAAACTTCTGTTAATTTATATCTTCACCACAGGTCACTTATTTTGGCTTGCCAGTGCTAGAGATGCCAGCCCAGACTGGGCTATGCTCCAGCTCATTCCTGTGCCATGCCGGCAGATGAGATTCTTGTTGGGTGGTTCAGAAGCCTGGGTTGTTGGAGGACCAGGTTCCTGCTACAGATCCACAGTCTTGAGGTAGGGATGATCCAGGAGTCTTCTAGACACCTGTGTGGGTTTTTTTTTTGGGAAACTCTAGGAGCAAAGGAGCTGTGGACTGGATTCCAGACGGTAGAGCCTTGCCTGGGAGGGGTACCGCCACATCACCGCAGACTGAACACGCACACGGATAGGTCAGAATCACATGGTGGCGGAAGGGTGGGGAGAGCAGATCTGACCTCAGTTCCCTCTGAACCCAGGAGATGTGGAATCACAGCACAATTTGTAGTGTCACAGCATATGTGCAGAAGAACAGACTCTTCCCCAAGACAACTGCAGCGTCCCTACAGCCCAAACCTCTGTGATGTCTTTTTTTTTCTTTTCACAGCATTTCTGACACCAAATATGTTGAGTTTGCTAAACACTAACCAATATTCCAACTCCAACTGTTTTTGCAAAATTCAATTCTGACACCACCCAAAGTTAGCACAGACCTCAAAATTTCAGGGCTCAGTCCCATCAGAATGCCCAAACTGCAGATGCCAGGGGCAAGACCCAAGGGCCCATTTATAAATTTGAGCAACTGCCTATAAACTCCTTCAACAAGTTTAATAATTTGATAGAATTACTCACAGAACTCAGCAAACCACATTACTTACATTCACCACTTATTTATAAAGGATACCACTCAGGAACAGGCAGATGGAAGAGATGTATAGGGCAAGGGAAAGTGGTGGGAGCAGATGGGGTGGGTAGTTAATCCTGGGAAGTAGCTGTGATTAAAGAAATGCCCCATCCTTCGTGTTCAAGAGAAGCTCACTGCAAAAACGACCCTTCCCATTATGACTTAGGTGATACTATTTTACCAATCACAAAGCTAGACAGACTCTGCAAATTCACATTTAATGCTCATAAACAATTAGCTGAACAGTTTTGTCTTCAGTGATCAGAACAAAATATTTCTTGTCCAAACATTGTTTAAGTTTCTCTCCTTCCCCCAGGCCCCTGAACTTTGACCCATCCTCTGTCTGAACCAACATACAACTGCTCTTTATGTCCCTCCTAAGAACAGGCTGACTTCAGGGTGAAACATTCTCTGACCTAGGATATCATTTTTCCACCCTCCATTCTGCCCTCCCTCTTGTACCTTTCTCTGATCTTGTTTGTTTCTCCCTATGAAAGAAAGCCCTTGTCTAAACTTTGTGATGTTTGCAGATCTTATACTTGGTGCGTTTCCCCTATTGTAATACTTCTTTAGAATAATTAAAAAGTTATTTTATTGGGCAGTTAGTTGTAATTTCAAATTTATTGTATTGGACAATGTCTAGAAACAGCCCCAGGACCATAACAATTACACCCTTAGAAAGGCACCTCATCACCAACCCCACTTTCTTCCCAACCTGAACTACATCTGCCTGTGGGTCCCCAGCTTTCCAGGACTCTGCAGCTTCTCTCAGTATAAAGGGCTCCTCCCATGGCTGGTGTGAACAGTTGGGACACCTGCAGGGGAGGCTCCCTGGGCCCTCAATGATGCCCTTTTGGAGGATAAGATTGACCTCAGCTTTGTCATGGGGCTCAGACCTCTGGTTCCCAGTCAAGGTTATTCACTTAGATTTGGATGAGAAAATACCCAGTGTTTGAAAAATCCAGCAAAGTACTGCAAACTCAGTGTTGAGGTTTATATGATGGAAGGAAATTGTAAAGCACTGACATTTCATACTTCAACATGAGAAGCAAAATTATCTATCCTTGTCACACAATAAACATATCATTTATTACTCCCATGAAAATAAATCATTTAGTAAACAATCATATGTGAACATTTCTAGAAGTTTTCAAGTGCCATCCCTCAGGATTTAGCATTAAACTCTAACTTCCAGATAACAGAAACAGAATAGAGCTAACCACTGTCACAAATTCTCCACCCCGCAAAAAAAACAGAAAATGATGTTTTGGTGAATCTGTGTAATTCACCAATTTATGTACCACATTTTCTTGTGGAAATGTATTCATTATTATGCAGCCATAAAGGAAAATAGACTTTGTCTCTTTCTTTCCATCTCTTTGGAATGGTAGCATTCCAAAGCTAAGCTCTTTATATTCCATTTGAAATCACCCCCAAAAAAGAACAGATCTCAGAAACTTATTACACTCACTCTGCAGAAAAAAAGGTAAATAAGATTTTTTATGAAATGGGAAATATGACTACATATTTAATTCCCTTTTCTGAACTCCACTTCTGTTTTGTCTTTTCAGGTTTTTTTTAATATTTTTCAAGCTTTATGAATGAACTGCATTTTACAGTTAATGAAAAACTGAAGCTGAAATAAAGCAACAAAGCTTTCCAAGGCAACAAATTCAGGGAGTGGCAGTGGTGACTAGAATACAGACATGTCTGACTCAAGTGTCAAGTAAGGTCATCCCATCCCTTGGGACATCCTCCCACCCCCATCCTGATCACTGAAGTGCTCAATGACCACCCTCCCAGGAGACACTGCTCTGTGCCTTCCAATGTGCATGAAGTGTGTATTGCTTTGCAGGTTCTTGCACCATCTTGTTGGGGCAGGTTATCCTCATCCTTTGGGATAGTTTTTCTCTCTTCACAATTCTGAGAGAATCCAGAAAGTGAAAACAATTTGTGCATTTTTCCCTGAATACCAGCATCTGATGGGCTGATAAGCAACATGTGTCCAAGGAATGGAAATTGAGGCTGGGACAATAAAATCTTAAAGTCCCAATTCGTTAGCTTTTTAACTGAAGGGTGCACCAGGTGACTCCTCTCAACCTCAAGGGCATTCACCTCCTCTCCTGAGAGTCTCCTCCCCCATACCTCAGGCTGTCCTCTGGGAGGAGATGACCCAGGGACAGTTATTCACTGGACACTCAAACAAACAAGGCTGCTATGCACATCTCGGGTCATCCCCAGGCAAGTGTGAGGCCCAGGACCAGGAAAAGACACGAGGGTGGCTGAGGACACATCATCCTGTAAAGCTTCCAAAGGGGAGCCCCAACCCAAAGACGGCGTGGTAAGGTGTGTGTGCCATGGGAAGATGAAAGGAGGAGAGGCACAAAGACTTTACACAGCAGAGTGTCATGAAATTATTGTCTGCTTTCTTCTCATGTGAAATGTTCAGAAACAACAGCAAACAAATATTTTTAAAACCACCACCCACTGTTATATAAAGAAATGACAAACAACTAAAATACTGCATCTGTTTGAGATGGGCAAGAAACAAAAAACAGTTATAATGTGAATTGGAGGGGAATTTGGCATTTGAAAATGTGGGAAAGAAACTAAACATTTAGGATTTTACTGCAAGACCTAAGAGTTAGGCTGAGGGCACAGAGAGGTGAATTGAGACCCACCTTGCCACACATTTGGAAAACGCAGGAAAAACCAGTGCCCCTGTGGCATGTTAAAATAAGTAGGAGGCAATTAGGCTGAAATGGCTCTAGTGCCCTGCATTCCTTTCTCAGGAAACCAAAATCTAACTCAAATTTATTTCTTACACATTACCAATGCACGGACCAAAGGAAAACCTTCCCCTTCATTCTTTGAAGCTTCCCTGAATATCATCTGACAAGAGGCAGATTAATAAGAGAATAGGCATACAAATTTATTACTCTGTCTGGGGAAATCACAAAGGAATTACCTCAAACTCCCACTGTGATACAGAAGCTTAAATACACTTTTTCATAAAAGAGGAGATGAGGAATACAGGCCATTCTTTTGAGGTACAAAAATGATTATTAGAGAGAATGAAAAGACCAGGGAACAGAAATTAACTTGTAAATGTTTCTTTTTGGAATTTTAATGACCCCGAGTAGCAGGCATTATGTTGAGGAAAAACTATCCAGGAGTGGTAGTATTGTCTATTTGCACTAAACAATGAGCTAACAGGAAGGCAATTGTATTTATTTTGTAAGAAGCTTTGTTTGTTAGAAAAGGAAATTTCAGAGAGCCATCCCCCTTGTGTAACAAGACAAGGACAGAAGGACCTTGATTTTCAGGCTTATTTCTGAGGCTTTCCAATGTTCAAAAGCACTCAGCATGACTAAGCTACATTTTTTTGAAGAATCATTTGCTGCACCCCAACATGAACTTAGAGGGAAATAAAATTTAGGCTTAGGCAACCACAAACCATCAATTATCCTCTGATTACAGAACCAGGAAATTTCCACGGATAGTCCAAATAAGGTAAATACGTAAGTATTTATACATAAGTGAACCAAGCAGTTGTGGAATTTGGTTTGCTTCCTCGTGCACCTTGTAAGAGCCTTTCCTTCAAGCCCTCTCCCCCAGGAGACCCCCAAAGTACAAACTATGTCTGGGGGCCTCACGATTCATGAATTGCTGTTTGCTCAAATAAAATAAACTTTTCACCACTTTCATCGTGCCTTACTTTATTTTTAACAGGGGCAAGGAGGGATAGGGACCCCATGGACCACAACTCCTCCCACGCACGAGCCCCGCACACCAAATCAGGATGCTCCCCTGATGACCCTCCCATTGTCACCACAAAGCGGGGGGAGGGAAGGGAGACGGGACAGTGGGCGCAGATCTGCCCAGACAGGCCTCCAGGCGGGCCTCAGTAATCTCTCAGGGATGGTCCAGGACGCCCCAGGTCCCAGCTCCCCGCCCAACCGCACCCCGTGCCCAGAGGGGGCTGAGGGCCCAGGTGTGCCAGTGGCGAACTTCGGTCTTAAGACCCCAGAGCTGAGGCGGGGAGGCCCGGGCCCCACCACGGCCGCTTCGGGCCGGCCCCACCCAGCCCCCTCTCCCCTCCCCCACCCCGGGACACCAGGCCCGCACACTCACCATTTCCCAGCTTTTGGGGTGTCCCGGTGTCCTCCCTATGGATCTCCTGGCATCTGCAGGGCACAGGGTGACAGAAGCTGTGGCAGAGACACCTGGGCCCACCCGGCGTGGGGACAGTGGAGACGCCATCGCCGCTCGGCGCCACGCGCCGGAAACAAAGGCCGTGCCCGAGCCCGGAAGCCACTTTATTCTCTCTGGCCGCGCATCTGATTGGACAGTTCTAAATGCACCGTCTCTGATTGGACAGGGCCTCAGGCCCCACCCCTCTGGCCATGAGTGACAGATGATGTGATCAGACAAGGAGCGGAACGAGGCCGGAGTAACAGGTTCTTGGTTGTAGCTCGTTTTGGGCAGGGCTTTGCCGCTGCTCTGGGACCTGGCCCTGCCTGGGGGACATTTGTATTTAACCTTGAATGTAAATTGTACGCTTTTATGAATTTTACATATATATATATATATATGTAAAATTCACAAATGAAAAAAACACATGACAACTATTTTTAAGTTTGAGATTTTGTAATCTTCCTGGCCTCTGGTCTTTTGAGGAGACAGCCTGAGTTTTGCAAATGGAGACACTACTCTAAGGCAGCGATGTTCAATTTAATAAAATGTGAGTCACATGTTTTACTTAAAATTTTCTACTAGCCACATAAAATAAAATAAAAAGAAACAGGTAAAATTGATTGTAATAGTTTATTTAACCCAATATATCCAAAATGTTATTGTTTCTACATTTGATAAATAAAAATTACTAATGAACTGTTTGTTTTTTGTACTGTATCTTTGAAACTCATTCTATGTTTTAAGTGTATAGCACATCTCAGTTCAGACCAGCCACCTTCCAGGGACTCAGTAGCCTCACGTGGCCAGTGGCTGCCACACTGAAGTACAGCTCTGAGAGCTCTTACTCCCCTGACCTCAGAGAGGTGACCAGCCTGAACCACACTTTTTTGTCAGAGGTGAGGGAACACCTGTCCCTACCATCATCTCTCCTCAGGCCCAACGTGGGAGAGATTGTGCCTCAAGAGAGAGCAAGGTCTGCAAGCAAGAAGTGTCCACAGGTAGACCACCACTTGCACCTGCTGTTTGGTGGGGGTCCATCCCCCTTCCAGAAATCATACACTGAACAAAATATAATGGGGCCCTAGGAGGAGGGAACCCCAAGGTTGTGGTTACATAACTCTGCAAATACACTACAAAGCATGGAATATACACTTAAAGGGTGTGATTACTGTGTCTGGGCAGGTTGAATGTGAGACACAGGATTTTGAGAGGGGTCTGAAGTCTGATAAGTAAAGGCCTTCAGGGATTAGCAGACTCAACATATTGACCCAATGGCCAGGCCTGAGCCTCCAACAAGGGCACTGATGGGAACAGAACCAGTCCCTCCTCCTCCTGCGGCCTACACAAAGCAGCTGAGAGATCAGGGCTGGGCTGGGGAAGTAGGGTTGTGAGCCCATGAGCAGCAGCAGGTAAGGGCCTGGCTGGCCTCTGCCCTGCACCTGAGCAGGACATCAGCACCTGGACATGGGCCTGGCACATCACACATGGGGAAACCTGATGGTCCTGTGACCACAGAGCATGTGCTTTCAGGTCAGGGACATTTCCACTTTAATTTACTGAAGACACACTGCTCTAACTCGCAGATTGTTAGGAAAATGTAATAGTGTCATCAAGGTAAGAATGACATTTCTCAGTAACACCCACAGAGACAATCTTGCACAAAGATTTTGGTAGCACCATTGTCTATACTTGGAAGGACATATATAGTGTTCTCTTCCCAATTCTAATGCTGCACTGTCCTCTGCTTATTCCCCTGCAATTGTCACACTCAGATCTGATGATGATCCTCAAAATCCATCACTACAATGTGCAAGAAAATGTTTGTTTGTTTGTTTTCTTACGGAATGGGGCTGATGTGCAGTATGTTAGACATTTTTATAAAAAATGTTTATGTACTTTCTCTAAACATTATAATAGAAATGCAAACATCTTGCATAATAGTAGAGATAATTATATAATATTAATAAAACCCATCACAAGTAGTACCAATCAAAAAGCTTCCAAAATTTTTATTATTTTGCCATCATATTCAAGGACCAACCTCAGTCATCCTAGTGGCATTTTAAAGTAAATATAATGGACCACATTATTTAGTTTGTAGGAATTTCACTAACTATATCTAATGAATCAAGAAAATCTAATGCAAATACTGCTATTCTACCTAAAAAATTATAAATAATTTCTTAATATCAAATAAAAACTCAGTTTCAGTAATTTTTGTGATAGAAATTCTAGGGGTTTACAACTGCCATAGACTTTGCATGACCCACCTTAATGCTTTACATACAAACCACATTTAGCATAGAGACTTAAAGTGACAAAACTGAATATATTTATTGGAGATAAAACGCCATAATAGACCATGATTACTGACAAAAATATCAATTGAATGGACAGTATTTCAAAGCAGTTTATTCTGAAAACAACCATGAGATAGAAAAAAAGACATATAGACTCTTGGAAATAATATATAAAGGGAGGATGAAAATTTTGCTCAGTTTTCAGAGGAAGAGGAAGAGAATGCAGTGTCTAACCAAAATTTTGGCTCCACTGGATGTGGAGAGAGAAGAGGAGGGAGACAGCCACTTATGGAGTGAGGTCACTTCAGAGAGAACAGCCTTAATTTTAAGATGTTATGAAGAAGCAGGATGTGGTGTTCTAGGAACTGATGGCCAATGTCCTCTTACCATATAACACAGAACACTTAGGTTGATGAGAAAGAGAAGACACTGCCTAATGGAGGAAATGAAGGAAACAAAGTGTTAGAAAAAAGGTGACTTTTCATTTGGATCAGATCTCATAACAGAACGTGCAAATATTATTTAATAGCTAGATCTTGTCATGGGGCCAAGCCCTCAGGTGAGGGTGGCCAATCATGTCACACTAAGCCCCAGGAACTGTGGGATGGAAGCTGTGCACAGTGCTCACTCGGGCAAGCTCACATGACCATGCAACTGTGTTTCCCTGTCCCGTGGGATGTAGAGTTATGATCTCTTCCTCTCTGTCTCATACTGTTGGGCTAACACGTTTACTCAATTAAAATTAATATGTTCTTCACACTTGAGCTGGTGGCATTAGTACTTGGGAAGAAAGTAAATGTAGAGAAGGCAAACAGGCAGGAGCCCAGTCAGGAGGGTGACGCAGGCAGCGCTGTGGGAGATGTGGTGGCCCAGACCAGTGTGGACCCAGAGGAAGCAGTGAGGAGTGGTCACGTGTGTATATTCTGGAGCACCTGCTGCTAGGTTGGTTGTAGAATGTGAGATGAAGAGAATAGTCCAGGATTAATCAAGTCATTTGGTCTGTGCTAGTAAAAACATGAATTTGTTGGTCTGGGCTAGATAAATATTTAGGCATCACTAATATTAAAAAGCCTTGATTGTCAGGTTGTATAAAGAGGAAATGTTGAGTTGGAAGTTTCAATATTTTTAAGGTGTAATTAAAGTTAAACGAGGTCATAATGATGGGAGCCTAATCTAATAGGACCTGTCCTTATAAGAGGGGAAGGGACACAGACACGTGTGTGCACAGATAAAGGTCACGTGAAGAAGCAGCTAGAGGGGGCCATCTACAGCCAAGGGGAGAGGCCTGAGGAGAAACCAAACCTGCAGACACTTCATAGTGGACTTTCAGCTTCCATAACATTGAGAAAATAAATCTCTGTTTTTTAGGCCTCCCAGTCTATGGTATTTTTTTCACAGAACTGTGGTTCGTAAGGAGGTATTTTTTTAATGGAAGCCCTTGCAGACTCATACAGAAAGCTAATACCACATGTGTTCAACATTCAATATGAAACTAAAGTAATCAAGGCAGTGTGATATTGGTATAAAGATAAAAAAGATCAACCAATAGAACCTAATACAGAATCCAGAAACAAACTCTCACATATATGGGCACATGAATTTTGACAAAGGTGCAAAGGCAAATAGTTGAGGAAGAATAGGCTTTTCAACACATGGTATTAGAACAACTGGATAACCATGTGACAAAAAAAAAGGAACTTGGATCCATACCTCACACAACAAAGAGAAATTAACTCAGAATGAATTAGACATAAATGTAGAACCTAAAAATATAAAACATGGAAAATGTAGTTATTATCGACAGCCTTAAACTAGACACAACTCAAATGTCCATTAACAGATAAGCAGGTAAAATGTATTATATTTGTACAATGTGCTACAACTCAGCAATAAAAAGAAATCAACTATTAATGCATGGAAAACACAGATTAATCTCAAAATACTGTTGATGAGAGAAAGAAACGAGACCAAAAGAGTACATACGATATACTACTTGCATTTGATAAAGTCCTGCTAAAAAGCAAACTACTCTATACCTACACAAAGCAGGTCAGTGACCGCCAGGGAGGGCAGCGAGGGGAGGGCTGGGAGGTGGGGATTATGAGCAACATTAGAAAATGGTGGGAGGTGATGGATACAGCCACTGTCTTGATTATAGTCATGGTTGGTTTCACAGGTGTCTACATATCAAATTGTGTCACGCTTATCAAATTACACATTTCGAATGTGTACAGTTGATTGTATGTCAATTATACCACAGTAAAAAAATGAAGACAAAACTATACGTGGATGTGTCTTCTCTGCATATGATCTCCATTATTAATAAAAAACTAAAATTAATTAGTATAACAAGCACAATATTCTGGGGGCTCTGACACAGGTTTATGCTACAGACCATGTGCAGCAGCTATGAAGTAGTCCCGGGACCGAGACTTCTCTCTGTTGTTAGGCTTAACGTCAACTCCATCACAGTCACATTCCAGAACAATTACACCAGCACTGCACAGGAGCTGAGGTGAAGACAAGACAGCAAGACAAGCAGCCATCACTCAATTCCTAAGAAGAATTGCGTACTTCCCAGCACATGGTAGATATTTAATAAATATTTTGGAATGAATAAAGTAAGAATTCCAGCATTGAGTCTTCACTTTCTTTATGACCATAAGAAAGAACAATGAAGACAACCGTTAGTAGGCCAGAAAGAAACAATGCTACAAGCATAGTTAAAATCCTACTCAATATAGTGTATTATGATTGGACACCAGAGACATGTTAAACAAGGAAAAGAAATCAGAAACTAGTTTTTTTTTAAATTTTGATCAAAGCATCCAAAAACAAATGCAGTTTGCAAACTGTAGGAAAATCCACATAATTACTCCTAAGGATTCAACATCATTTGAACATACTGTTAAAATTTTCCTGTGATCACTGTGGATAACATAGAGGCACTCATTTTCACATGTCCACATAAGAAGAGTATAGAATCTCTGAGGGGTGTTCTGTTACAGTCTCCATTTTATTTTATATTATGACTAAAAAAAGATGGGGTTCAAAGCAGATATCTAAATTTTCACTTTTATTTTCATTGTATTATTACAATACTCTTGTCCCTGGTATCACTGGGATTCAAGTTGCAGTTCAATGTTTAATGATTATGAATTCATTTAAAATACTTATTCAACACTTAAAAAGTGACAAGTGCTGTCCTAGATAATGAAGACACAGTAGCAACAAAACAGACACACTTCCAACACATAAAATTTACAGTCTGGCAGAAAAAGCTGAAAAATTACAGGGTGGTACAGGTTCTTGATCAAAGAAGGTAACTATAGAGAGATATACAGCCCTAAATATAGGAAAGACCTCTTTCAGGAAGTGTTCTTCAAACTAAGACCTGAATATAAATACATTTTATCAGCAAAGGAAGGAGGAGATCAAGGTACGAAGCATAGGAATGAGTGTGATGCATTTGAGGATCTATAATAAGTAAGACATGGTTCAAAGGGCAACTAAGTGGTAGTTCCATGGAACAGATTTTTTTCTTAATTTTAATAGGTACTTTTAGGTTCCAGGAGTTGTTTAGGATTCATGATCTACTCAGCAATATAAATTGTGTTAGTATCATGAAAGTGACTATAGATTTTACTGCATTGCATTCTAGGGAGGATTTTCTTTGATTTCATATGAAATGTGTTTCATGTATTACACTTACCCAAATTTAGTGCATTAAAAATGATAGCATGTTGACGTCTTACCTGCAATGAGTTCAGGAGGACACCATGCTTTCCAAATTTGATTCCCTGGCCATAAATTTTTTTATATCCTGAGGAAAAAGTATGCTATTCCTTTTCCACAAATACAGAACTTTTTACTTTCATAGGCTGCTCCAAGAATTCTATAATACTGGCAGATTTCAGTGAAGTGGAGCCCCCAGCCTGCCCACCCCCATACACCTGGCCAACAGCAGTGCTGACCTTGAGTATGGTGCAGTAGGGAGTGTGGCCAGGCCCACCTTGCTGCTGTTCACCTCCATCTGCAAACTCACTGTACACCTTCAGTGGACTCCACTTCACTGCCCAGCACCACTATGTAGTTGGCTGGCAGCCCCGCATGCAGAATGGGCTGGTGAGGACAGTGCTCTGCCAGGGTGGAGGGGGGCTGGGGTTGTCCCCCTGCCTGCCCCCGGCCTTCAGCACTTACCCAGCTCATACTGCCTGATGCTGCCAAACTTGTTCTCCACCACACAGGTAGAGTGGCTGAGGTCCAAGAGCACCACAAGCTCCATGACCAGGCTCCACTGCTGCTGCCACAGCTGCAGGTGGATGCTCAGATGGGAGGATTAAACCACATGCCCTGCCCCAGGCCCCACCCCCACCTCCTCCCAGGCCCAAAGGCCCTGCCCCTGCAACCAGGCCCACCTTGATTCTGTGATATGATGCCCTCCTTGGAACTCCTTGTAGTTCTTCAACCAGGGGATGGTGGGAGCGGGGTTGCTGGTGACTGGGCAGCAGGAGCAAATGGTGAGGGTGGCCAGCATGGCCAGCAGCTTCTTGTCCATCCACTGGGGCTGAGTCCAGAAAGGGCCCTGACAGCAGAGATGAACATAAAGGTGATATCAGGGGTAGAAGCATGATGCCATCTGACCAGACCCCCCTTCCACAGCTGCCCCTGCCGAACCCCCAATCTCAGCCACAGTTTCCCCTCCTGTGTAGGGAAAGCCTTGGCTTTTTTAGGACCCCTGCCTGGGCTGGATGAGGGTCCCTGAAGCCTCAACACTATGTCCCCCATCACCACCCCAGGCATCCTCAGAGCTGGGCCATATGTCTCCTCCCTTCTGCTCTTGCTGAGAGGTCCAGGGTGCTCCACCCTGGCCTGAGGGTCTTCAAGGCCTAAAGATGTCTCCCAGGGGTGCCCCGAGGCACACTTGGGCAGGCCCTATAAGGGGAGGCCAAGGACCCAGCAGGCAGCCCAGCTGGGTGGATGAGGCAGGGCAGGCCTTGGGAGCACTTTACCAGGAGGGGGAACCAAGCTGTCTGCAAAGCCAGAAGCCTCTGAGGCAGAGTCTGAGACCTACACCACCCTCTGCAGAGCTCCAGGGCCTGAGGGAGCACCTCTGAGGATGCATCTTGGAGGCCCCACCTCCTCCCCATCCAGGTTTCCAGAGCTGCTACCACCCCTACGCTCACAGCTCAACTGGTTTTTCTCCTTCCTGGGGACTGTGCTGGAGGCTGCCTTCCTGCTGGACTCTTGGGGACACTGGACTGCCAACCCCCAGGAGGGAAGCACCAGAGGCCCAGGACAGAAGAGGGAGGCAGCTTCCTCCCCACGGTGACCTCCCTGCCAGCCAGCCACAGGGACACACCCATCTCTTGAAGGAGGACGCTGAGGCACAGGAGGGAGCAGTGTGGACAGAAGCTGGGAAAAGGCACCTCCCTGAGCTTTGAGCTGCCCTCCCAGGCCTCCTGGGGTGGGGGTAGGGTGGAGACACCAGGGGTGACGGAGTCTGAGAGACCTGAGAAGGCCGTGGCAGGGGCTGTTTCCCAGGACTGGGAGACCACAAGGACTCAACACTGCCCACTGCCTGATGATGCCTTCTGAAAGGTGCCCCTCAGTGACCCTCACAGCCTGACCCCACACAGGACAGGAACATCAAACACTTGCCAGGGACCACCAGGAGGGCAGGGGCAAGCAGGGAGCTCAGGGAGAGGGCACCTGAGTGTGTGGCTGGAGGCAGGGGCCAAGGGGGCGGCTGAGTCGGAACATTTCCATCCTCCCCTGGGATCTGCTCCCCTGGTTCCCCAGCTCCATCTCCCTGGCTGGTTCCTCCCCAAATCCCTGCCTGCTCATCCCAGAGGGCACAGGGGCTCAGTCTACACACCATCAGTCCCCAAGTAGTAACTGCTCCCCCAGCACATCCCACGATGACCCTCATCTGCATGTGCACATCTCTCAGCTCCTCCAAACCAGAAGCCCCACCTCCCCAACTGGCCCCTCCATGGCTGAACAAAGTCCCTCACTTCCCAAGCCAAACCCCCAGGCATTGTCCCCTGACTGCTCTGTCACACCCACAGCTCATCCACTGGAAAACAAGCTGCCAGCTCCCCATCTACAGCCCAACGGCCACCTCCCCTCCCGCTGGGCTGGCCCAGTCACCTGCTGGTCCCCATAACCCTCCTTCTATCCACCCACGCAGCACCTGAGCCCCTGTGCCCTGTTTACTCACCTCTGTTGGCCATCTCATCCAGGGCCAACACCAAAGTCCCCACAGGCCAGCCCTGGCCTCCTCACTGTTCCTGGGATCCCCAGAGCCCGTGCCTCAGTCTCCCCATCTTCAGCATGGGTGTCCCCCTCCCAGCCCCAACCTGCACCCAGAGCCCAGGCCCAGGATCCAGAGCCATCTCGATGGCCCAGCCCCTCCTCCACCCTGAGGGGCCCCTGACCCTCAGTGTGACCCCAGGGAGGTCCTCCCCCAGGCCTTGGTCCCTCACCTGACTGTTGAGGGCAGAGCTTGGTAGGTGGGAAGCAGACCCCACCCCAGCCATCCCTGAGTGCCTGGAATCTGGTCTCACCTGGGTCTTTAGCCTTGTCCTCCCACCTTCCTCACCTCCTGAGGTGGAGACCTGCAGTGCAGGAGAGGGTGCAAGTGGGTGGAAAATGTCCCTTTTCCCCGTTTGGTTCCCACAGCACCTGCTCCTGCCAGCACCCCACCCCCACCCCCACCAGGTGCTGACTTCAACCAGGTGCCTCATGCCAAGAACAGCCCACTGGGCAGTGCATGGGGGTGCTGGATCCTGGAGGGCCTTCTGGTCTTGGGCTGGTGGGCATTTGCCTATCACTGAGTCCTTTCTGCTTGCCAGCTTACAGGCCCTGCCTCAGTTTCCCCCACGGGCACAAGGTAAAAATCCCAGCCTAAGCCAGGGGCTGAGCATGCCCACACAGGTTAAAGGCTGCAGCATGTGACGTGCGGGTGGATCTCCCTGCCCTGGGTCTTTGCCAAGAGTGTGGTCCTTTGGCCAGGCCAGGGTGCTGGGAGGGCCGTGTCCCCTGCCGGGGAACTTGCTCCCGGTTCGGGCACAGAGTTGAGGAGGGGAGATGCCATGAAGAACTGCCCCAAAGGAGGAACCAGAGAAATCAGCAGCAATTCAGCATCCGACCCAGGCTGATGTGGATTTGGGTTTGGAGGGCTGGGGAGGGACGGCGTGGAAGCTTAGTGTCGTTTGGACAGGTTTTGCAGCTCTGGGTACAGAGCTTGCGGAGGGGAGTCCAAAGGCCTAGGAGGCGGGGGAAGGCAGGGCCCCTGAATCCGCGCCGCAGTCTCCCTGGCCTCCGCCTCCCCACTAGGGGACTTTCATCTGTTTCTTAAGGAAGTCAGGAAAAAAAGAGAGAGCGAGAGATCCGGAGTGCGGGCGGGCCGGGGCTCCCCGGGATCGTCCGTCCAACCTCTGAAACGACGCTGCCATCACGGGCCTCTCGGACGGGCGAGGAAACTGAGGTCCCGGGAGGGCGCCCAGGGCCTGGAGCCCCGGAGGCCCGGGCAGACCCCACCCCCCGCAGCTGGCTGTGCCCGGGGGGGCTCCTGGCAGCGCGGGGGCAGGGGCGGCACCCGGGGACCTTCCCCCCCCAGCCCCGCGGCGCCTCCCGGGCCCTCCACGCCCCACACCCCGGGACACCGCCCTGTCGCCTCGGCCCGGCGACGCCCGCGCACCCCGGGGGCAGCCCCTGAGCCCACCAGGTCAGCAGAGCAGGGCGGGGACGATGGTGGCATCGGAGGGTGTCGCCTCGTCTTGCGGGCCTCGGGGGGCAGGGGCCGGCTTCAGCGGGCGCAGTCACAGCCACCCCCCAAAGTCCACCCGCTGCCTTTGACCCAAGCTGGCCAGGAACCGGGGCGGGGGCGGGGGCTGCGGACGCCACCCCCAGGCTGGCCTCCGGGCTGTGCCCTCGCCCTCGGGCGGTGGCCCCGCGGCTGCAGGTGCCCGCAAATCGCCGCGCCGGCTCTGGCCGCGACCTTCGACCTTCGGGGGGGGCAGCAGGAACGCGGGCGCCGGCCCCGCGGCGCCACCCACACGCGGCGACCCCCCCCCCCGCAGGCGCCCGTGCGGTCCCGACGCCTCCGCCTGCGGAGCCCGCCCCGCGCTCGGGCCTATCCCTCCTCCTGCTCGCTGGGGCCGGGGTCGCGCCCTTCCCGGGCGGGCAGCTGGGGCCGGGGGGTGCGTTCCGTGGGGAACGGCTTGTCAAAGTGGCTCTTTGTTTTCCGAAGGGGAGAGGCTGGCTTTGTAATTACAGTTTTTCCTTGTTTGCTTTATTTAAAACTGGTAGAGTCTAATTACTGTGTGATGTACCCATGATTCTATCAGTAAATTTGGGCACATTTTTATTAGTTTTTTTTTTTCAGTTTAGTCCTTTTGGCTGTTTCTATTTTTAAGATGAATTTTAAATTCTATCTGAAATCATAAAGATTCCTGCAGAAAAATTTCTACGTGTCGTCGGAAAAGAAGCCAAAATCTGTAAAATAATTTTAAAGAGGTTTATTCTGAGCCAGATTTGAGGACCATGACCCGGAGCCACACCCAAGAAGCCTTGAGCAAGTGGACTGGCTGTGGCTGGGCCACAGTTTGGTTTTATACATTTTAGGGAGATAGGAATTACGGGTAAAGTCATAAATCAATACATGGAAGGCATACAATACTTGGCCCAAAAAGGTGAGACATCTCAAAGTGGCGGCTTACAGGTTATGGGTGGGTTTAAAGACTCCTTGACTCGTAATTGGTTAAAAAATGAAGCTTTGTCTAAAGGCCTGGAATGTTTTAGACAAGGAAGAGACAAGTCACTGGACATGTATTTGTTGTGTAAATTGGGGACCTGCAGGTTTGTCTTGCATAGCCTTAGGCCTGTTGATGAGTCACAAAGGACAGCTCCGAGAAGGGAGGGGGACATGCAGACAATTTAGTTTTAGGATATCCTCTTGGCCAGGAGGGGGTCCATTCAGTCAGCTGGTGGGGGGGAAGCCTTTTATTTAATTTTAGTTCACATATGTGAAGGGGGTGAATATTCTTTTCCTGGAGGAACTTGTATCTCTGGCTAAATACTTGTCCTTTTGTTATAGTTTTTAAGTCAGTTATTTTATTAAACTTTAGTTTCAGTAAAAATTTTTTAAGAACTAGTGAAAATTTCCTACAGTCATTGGAATGTTTAAAGAAATTGTGTTGCTGTGGCAATGTAACAATTGTTAGGAGACTTGTACCAAAGGCTGAGAAAAAATTCTTAACTCAAAGATTAAGATAGGTTTTAAAGCGAGAAGTTTATTTTACTTTCCAAGAGAGGAAAGGGCAGCCTCAAGGATGAGTGGATTGGGCTTTTTATTGGGGTTATAGAGAGCAAAGCAGTTGATATTGTGAAATGATAATGGAAGTTGTTTTCCACAGCAGTTGCCTTCTGTTAGGCTGGTTTAATCTGACTTCTCAGAATGTGGTCTGGCCGATGCTGAGGGGCTATATGCCCTTTTCTGTTTGTCCAGTCCTCTTCTAGTCCTGCAAATCAAGCTCTTAAAAAAAAAATTAAGCCACAGGTGGTCAAGCAAGAAGCAAGCAATGGGGGCCAGCACACCAGGGTGTGCAGTGTGAACTAAACTAAAATAAAACGCTTCCCCCACACCGGCTGACTGAATGGACCCCCTCCTGGCCAAGAGGATACCCTAAAACTAAATTGTCTGCCAGGAGGAGGTCAGACAGGCCTCACCATGCCCCCCCTCCCTTCTTGGAGACGTCCTTTGTAACTCATCAATAGGCCTAAGGCTATGCAAGACAAACCTGCAGGTCCCCAATTTACACAACAAATATATGTCCGGTGACTTGTCTCTTCCTTATCTAAAACATTCCAGGCCTTTAGACAAAGCTTCATTTTTAACCAATTACAAGTCAAGGAGTCTTTAAACCCACCTATAACCTGTAAGTCCCCCACTTCCAGATGACCCACCTTTTCGGGCCAAACCAATGTATGCCTTCCATGTATTGATCTATGACTTTATGTGTCACCCCTGTGTCCCTGAAATGTATAAAACCAAACTGTGGCCCAGCCACAGCCAGTCCACTTGCTCAAGGCTTCTTGGGTGTGGCTCCGGGTCATGGTCCTCAAATTTGGCTCAGAATAAACCTCTTTGAAATTATTTTACAGAGTTCGGCTTCTTTTCCGTCGACAGTAGTGATATTTTTATGTTAGATGATTTACTAGCAATGCCATACCTTCACCAATCTTTAGAATTCTTAAATATTCTAGTGTTTCAAATTGAAGCCATGCTTGAAAAATTCATGTCATAGCAGTTCTGTTATTTTTATATGTATTTCTTTACTCTGAAAAACAAACAAACTAAAAAACACACAATAAATAATGCTTTCATCATTGCACCCTAGCAGCCTGGAAAGCTAGCTAAAACACCCTTTGAAAATTAAATTTTAATGAAATAGGCCTTTAGTGAATACAAAAAACAAGCTTTTAGTTTTTCCTCCACCTTTACAAATCTTACTGGAAAAGTGTTCAGAAATCAAAATCTGTGTTTGTTAGGACTTCATTTTGTCAAGGGTTTTAAGAAGTCATATATGTAATGTAAGATGTATGTAAACCATGACAGTCAACATTTTTCCACATATCAGTAAGTTGTTTGACAGAGTCCGATGTAACTTGAAGAAAATAATTGGATATTATACTGAAAATAATAACAATCATGCCTTGAATATTCTTTTCCAAACTCTTTTCAGAAAGTACTCTTTTAAATTTTTTTGTAATTTTCTAAATTTATTTTAGAGCTATTGACTATGGAAAACAAATAACAAAGAAGAATGTATTTTGTCTACTGTTATTATTAACTTTTATTATTTGTATCTGTTACCGTAGGAAACAACCTATTCTTTCTTTGAACACATCTTTTACAGGGCCACTGAATCTGGAGGAATTTTATGTAGTTCTGAGGTCTGCTCTGATGACCACTCAGGAACCTCAACTTGCCATTCTCTCTTTATTGTACCTAGGGGTAGAAAGCTTGGACAGGTTTGCCTCTCAAATGTTTATTTTACATAGCAATGACTCTCATCATATTTTACAAAATTTATATTTTTACTTTTTTTGGAAATATAAGCATTTCTTTGCTTCCAAAGGCTGAATTACAGCATTTTCAGTTTTTGTAAGAATAGCATCAATATAGTAATAACATTAAAAAAATTATCTTTAGTGTTTTAAAATGCTTATTTATTAAAATTTTCTTATTAGATCCTTTTATTAATGATTGTAATACATTCTCTGTGAAATTTAATTGCCATATACAGCATACCAATGATTCAAAATACCTGCTGTACGTGGGTTCACAGTCACAGTTGAACATTGTAGTTATCTATATAAAAAATGTTTTAATGGTACAGCAATGTTGTGTACAGGATTTTATATCTAAACATTTCTCATATTCTTGTTTTGCAATTCCATATTACTGTGTTTCTCTTTTAGACATCAGTTTTTTTTGTGTATTTGCTTTCACCTTTGTATTAAAATTTTGGATGAAATTGCAACATTTTAAATCAACGTGTGGTTTAATTAAAATGAGTCTGCCATATGTCTGTTAAAAATTATATATGTGTATGCTTGTTTTCATAGATATTACCCCAAGTTTGTTTATGATTTACCTTGTATATTTCTTTTTGTGGCTGATTTTCAGTGGTTGTTTTTTCCTGTGTAGGTGAGTAGTCATGGAGGTAGTAGTAAAAGTACCATGAATTTATTGATGAATGTATATTATATTTGTGAGCAAGAAACAGTTCTGTGATTTGCAGGTAATTTTTGAAAAGATTTATAAGTATTTTAGTTATCGTTTTTAAAAAATTTAACTGTGTTAAAAACATATAAAATTTACCATCTTAAATCTTTTTAAGTGTACATTTCATCAGTAGTAAGTATATTTTCATTGTTATGCACAAAACCTCTAAAACTATTACATCTTGCAAAACTAAAACTCATTACCTATATTAAGTGCCAACTTCCCATTTTACCCTCCCTCCTGCCCTTGACAAAGCTCATTCTACTTTCTGTTTCTATGAGTTTGACTACTTAAGATACGCAATATTAAGTGTCATCATACACTATCTGTCACATTATTACTGGATTAGGGCCAGGCACGGTGGCTCATGCCTGTAATCCTAGCATTCTGGGAGGCTGAGGCAAGAGGACAGCTTGAGCTCTGGAGTTTGAGGCCAGCCTGAGCAAGAGTGAGACCCCGTCCCAGCTACTTGGAGGCTGAGGCAGGAGGATCACTTGAGCTGAGGAGTTTGAGGCTGCAGTGAGCTATGATAATGCCACTGCACTCTAGCCAGGGTGACAGAGCAAGACTCTGTAAATGAAAATTTTGCCTCATTACATCTGCCCTCAATTTTGTTACTGATATCACCAATTTTATCTTTTTACATTGTATACCCATTAACAGAGATTTAGTGATATTTTTCTGTTTTTGCCTTGAAATTTTAGAGCATGATTAAAAGTGTTTCCCGCACCATCTATTTTACTATTATTTTACTACTATTTCTGTAGTAAAATACTACAGAATTTTACTTAGGTGTACTTATGCATTTTTCCAAGGGAGTTATTTATTTTCATGTGATTTTGTGTTATTTTCTAACATCTTTTTCATTTTCCATGCGAGGGGCTCCCTTTGGCATTTTTTGTGGGGCTGGTCTAGTGGTGATAAACTTTTTCAGTATCTAATTGTCTTGATAAGTCTTTACTTTTCTTTATTTAGAAGGGCAGTCTTGCTGGATACAGTATTTCTGCTTTGGAGTTTTCATTCTTTTAGCAATGGACACATCACCTTCCTCTTGCTGCTTTTGAGATTCTCATCTTGTGTGTGACTTTCAAAATGTAGCTTATAATCTGTCCTGTTATGGGTCCCTTGGTGTTTTTCCTAGGTATGTTAAGCTTCTTGGGTTTTTTTATGTCTTTATTCTTACATTTGAAAAATCCTCAGTCATTTATTATTGTATGCTTCAGCTAAACCATTTATGTTTCCTTTTATGATTTAATTTCTGTTGACATTCTCATTTTCCTGATTTTATTTAGTGGTCAGTATTGTTCCCATTTCACTCATGAAGCATCATTCAGATGGTTATTTTTATTATGTTATTTTACTTTATTTTTGAGACAGAGTCTTTGTTGCCTTGGCTGGAGTGCAGGGGCATCATCACAGCTCACTGCAGCCTCAAATTCCAGGGCTCAAGCATCCTCCTGCCTCGGCCTCCCAGAGTGCTGGGATTACAGGTGTGCGCCACCGTGCCTGGCCCAGGTGGTTATTTTTATTTTTTTCAGTTCATTTACACATCTCCATTCCTTTATGGTTGATTTCTGAGTGTTTTGTTTCTTTGATTGGGCTATGTTACCCTGATATTCTGTATATGTTGTAATCTTTGGTTGAGATTTGAGGATTCACAAAAAGCCACTTTCACAAACTTTATCAAGTGTCTTGGTCCTGGAGGACTCTGGCACCAATTGACTGTACTAGAGATTCAAGGAGCCTCAAATCTGTTCTGAGGATGTTTCTTCTGTGGAATTTTGTGTTTATTTTCCAGTTAAAGCAGTTTTTCCACATTTCTTCTGAAGAACCTCTCGTCATTTGCTACAACTATTCCCTGTCTGTGGTAGTGAAGTATCTGCTGCTGTGACAGTCTTTTACCTTTGGTGTCAGCACACCCCGTCTGCCTTTCACATGACAGCTACATTCTTTTCAGCCCTCTGTGTTACGGTCGATGGAAACTACTCTTTGGAAGGGCCCCCAAAGGCCATAAAGATGACCACAGATGTTACTGTTTTCTTTCTCTTTTGAGGGAGAAGCTGGGGTTTGGGAATTTACTTTTATATGCACTGTGCTGTATTAAGAAGGAGGAAAGGCCACGGTGGGTAAATATAACAAACTTTTCTTTCTCTTCTATTTGGCTCTTGGCATTGTGTTCACCTGGTGTGCCGCAAACTCTCACCTGGTTGTTAGAATTCCCACAAAGGCAATTTGGTCAGTATAATTTTGTCACATTTACTTATCTAAAAGAGAATTAGAGATTGTATATTGTATTATGCCATCTTGCTAATGTGCTTGGTATAATTTTACATATTAGATTTGTAATGTATATTCATGTGATTGTGAAAAAAAGACATAAGTGGAATAATTTGTTATTTTTAAAATTTCTTTCAGCTATGTCTTCTCATTCCACCCAAGACCATTTGCCAGAGCATCGCATAAATGTTTCACTTCAAAAAATGGTACAGAGAAGATATGGAAGGTGTGCCCTTGAGAATTTAAACTTAATGAAAGACTGGGAAAGTGTGGGTGAATTTAAGGAGCAGAAAGGATGTTATAATGGAGTTAACCAATGTTCAGCAACTACTCATACCACAGTCTTCTAATGTAATAAATGTTGGAAAGTCTTCAAAAAATTCTCAAATCTAAGTAGATATAAGATGAAACATAGTGTAGAGAAACCTTTTAAATGTAAAGAAAATGGGGAAGGCTTTAACCAGTGCTCACATATTATTGAACATAAGAAAATTCATGATGGAGAGAAACCTTACAAATGTAAACAATGTGGCAAAGTCTTTAAATCTTGCTCAAGTCTTCCTAGTCATAACACAATTCATATTGGAGAGAAACCCTCCAAATGTGAAGAATATGGCAAAGCTTTTAATTGGCACTCATCCTTTACTAAACATAAGAGAATTCATACAGGACAAAAACCCTACAAATGTGAAGAATGCGGCAAGCATTTAATTGGTGTTCTTCCCTTACTGCACATAAGAGAATTCATACTGGAGAGAAACCCTACAAATCTGAAGAATATGACAAAGCCTTTAACTGGTACTGTTATCTTAATATACATGAGAAAATTCATACATGAGCAAAATCCTACAAATTTAAACAAAGGGGGAAAGCCTGTAATAACTTACTGATTACACGTTTCTGAACATCAGAGTGTCATGCTGCGTAACAGTGGTATAAGTGTTCAACTTTCAAAGTACCTTTCAAAAAATTAAAGTCTTAGAGTGCATGAGGTATTTATATTGGGGAAAATATTACAACTTTAAAGAGTAGTGCAATACTTTTACTTTTATGTCAGATCTTATTGTGCACAGAAGAATTTATGCTAGAATAATACCCTCCATGAATTGCTCAAACTTTATTTAAGTTCAGAGAATTTGGAATGGAGAGAAAGTCTACAAATATAATAAATGCAGAAAAACATTTGTTCAAAAAGCACATCTTAGAAAACAGCAGAGTATATACCAAAAGATATTTTACAGATGCCATAATGTAAAAAATATTTAATAAAAAATCAAGTCTAGACAAACATCAGAGGATTCACAGTAGAAAGAACTAAGTAAGGTCACCGATACATTCAGACATTACTCTAAAGCAGAGTGTTGGTTATAGAGAATAATCCAAAGTTAAAATAGTTAGGTAATTTATGTGTATGTATGTTTAACAGGAGAAGATGGATTTTATGGTGAGTTACAATTACATTCATTGTATATTTTTTTGCATTAAAAATTTTAGATTTTTTTCAAAATTAGATATTGGTGTCATTCAACTCTCAAATTACTTTATGCTATGCCTTTATTCTCACAGTTTCTGTGAAAGAATGTGGTCGAGTTTTGCTGCATCAAAACTATGAAAAGTCCTTTCCATATTAGGTGGGAATCGTTCATATACTCTTCTAAGGGATATTAAGGACATTGAAATGTAAGACGCATGAAGTAAATCTAACTGGAGAGGCTCTGGGTGACAGTCTTACATGAGTGTTGTAAGTCATGTCAGAGAAAGGTGTTCAGAGTAATATTATTCTCCATTATAGTCAGAAAACTTTTGAATTTTAGAAGTAAATTGCTTTACCAATTGCATTAAAGTAATTAAGGTAATAAAATACAGTAGATTTTGCAATGGCTTTTTAAAAGAGCATGTGTGAAGTTCATTTGTTTTAATAGAACAAAATTGTATTTAATATGTTAAGATTGTTGTGCAAAAACAAAGTGTTACCGTGCCACCAACATTAACCTATCTCACCTTATTCAAGGTTCTAGGTACCAGATGGCAACAATATATCATTGGGGAACACAGTGGAATAACATCTCTAGTGACTTTTATTCCAGTAGGCTTTAAGCTGCAAATAATTTAAAGAATATTATTTCCATAGGTTATATTTTTATTCTTTATGTAGCTCAAGGGTCATTATGATGGTTATAATGAAGATTTACGGGAGTATAATCAAAATCCACACATTTATGAATCCTGAATTTGGTAAAATTTGTTTATGGTAAAAATTTGTTTCTATCTGGAGAGTTTGAGAGCATTTATAGGTATAAATAAAAAATTCTGATCACTTAATTGTGCTAAGAAGGATGTAGTGTCCATGGACCAGTGGGTTGAATTAGATAGTTAGCATTGTTTGTCTTTCTTTGTAAAAGGAAAGTGTTATTAGATCCTAACCCAAAAATTGTGGTAATATTAAATTAGTTAGACTAGGTACAGCATTAATAACAGTTGGACTTAACATATTATAAATGATTTGTAAAGAAACACATCATAACTTGGAAATTTCTTAAGACTAAACATATTTTAGGAATAAAACCTTCAGAAGAGTTAATAGGAAGTGATGAAATTTGAATTTAGTTTTTTATGAAATACTTATCGTACAACATATGTTTCTATGCAGAATCTTCTATTTCTCAATGTGCATATTAAGTGTTGGACAATAATAGAATGATGTCTGTGGATTTAAAATTTGGAATGGTCTTTTCCAGATTGATATTGTATCCTTAGACAAAGTTTTACTTATGTTATTATCTTTCTTCATTTTAATGGGAGCAATTAACAGTCCACTGTTTTCCTTCTTAGTTACCTACCTGTAGCCAACTTCTTGTTTTTTCTGTCTAGAAAATCTCAAAGATCATGGCAGGTTTTGGATTGAAACTTTTCTTCAGTGACTTTGCACACTCGTTTTTCACATTCACAATGTGGCCAGAAATTGAACTGTTAGCTCTACCTGCCTCTTTAGTGTTTTCCATACCATCATCATCAGCACCAGGAAATTCAGGTGCCCTGGGGTTAAAGTAAAAGGCCTAATGTACATTGGCCACTGCCATGTTCTTTGTAGTGTCCTACACATGCTGGTAAATATCAGAGTTCTTATGCTCATGACTGACAAATGGAGTGACAAAAACATTACAAAATTTGCATATTTTTATGTAGTTTAGCTATGCTTATAAAAAAGACATAGACTCAGTATTTGGAATGCTGCTATCTTACCATAATATTTTAAAAATTAATTTCATTTTAAATTGACAGTTAAAATTGTATGTATTTATCATGTAAAACATGATGTTACTAAGGATATATACATTGTCAAATGCTTAATTCTAGATAATTAGTAAATGCTGAACCTCACCATTACCTTTTTTGTGGTGAGAACACTTAATATCACTTGTCTTAGAATTTTTCAAAGGTACAATATATCATAAACTATAGACACCAGGCTGTACAGTAGATCTCTTGAACTTATTCCTCCTATCTAACTGTAAATATGTATCCTTTGACAGACACCTCCCCAAATCCTCCTTCTGCCTAAGAACCCCAGCCTCTAGTAATACCATTCCACTCTCTACTTCAATGAGACAAACTTATTTAGATTTCACATGGGAGTGAGATCATGGGGTGTTTATGTTTCTGTATATGACTCATTTTAATTAACATTAATTTTTTAATTTTAATGTCTTGCAGGTTCATCCATGTGATGGAAAGTGACAGGATTTTCTATTTTATGGCTAAATAGTATTTCATTTTCTTTACATACCATATTTTCTTTATCCATTAATTCAGTGATGAACACTGTGGTTGATTCCCTATTTTGGTTATTGTGGATAGGGCTGCAATAAACATGGGAATACAGATGTCTGTTCAACATCTTTTTTAATATTTTATGTTCTGTGAAAGAATGTGGTCGAGTTTTGCTGCATCAAAACTATGAAAAGTCCTTTCCATATTAGGTGGGAATCGTTCATATACTCTTCTAAGGGATATTAAGGACACTGAAATGTAAGACGCATGAAGTAAATGAAACTGGAGAGGCTCTGGGTGACAGTCTTACATGAATGTTGTAAATCTTAATAATGTGACTGCTGTAATATATGGTAGTTATATTTTTAATTTCTTGAGTAATCTCCAGTGTTTTCCATAATGACTGTACTGATTTACACTCACAGCACCAGCATGCAAGCGTTTCCTTTTCTCCACGTCTATGCAACACTTATGATTTTCTCTCTCTAATAGTAGTCATTCTAACAAGACCAAGTTGATATAGTGGTTTAGATTTGTCTTTCTCTGATGATCACTCATGTGGAGCAATTTTTCTTATCCCTGTTGGCCATTTGTATGTCTTCTGTCATTTGAGAAATGTCTATTTAGGTATTTTGCCCATTTTTAAATAGTTACTGGATTTTTGTTTTATAGTTGAATTCCTCATATATTTTGGGTATTAAGCCACTGTCAGGTGTATAATTTATAAATATTTTCTCCCATTTCTATGTTGTCTCATCATTCTGTTGATTGTATCTGGTGCTGTGTAGAAATGTTTCCGTTTGAAGTGATCTCATTTGTCTGTCTTTACTTTTGTTGCCTGGGATTTTGAGGTTAAATACAAAGAAATCATTGTCCAGGCCAATGTCATAAAGGTATTTCCCTATGTTTTCTTACAGTATTTTCAGAGCTTCAGGTCTTACTTTTAAGTATTTAATGTATTTTGAGTTAACTTTTATATATGCTGTGAGATGAGGGTATCATTTCATTGTTCTACATGTAGATACCCAGTTTTTCCAGTATCATTTATTGAAGAAACCGTCCCTCCCCCATTGGGTTTTCTTGTCATCTTTGTCTAAAATAAGTCAGCTTTAAATGCATACATTTATTTCTGGGCTCTCTTCCCCATTGGCTTTATGTGTCTGTTTTTGTGCCAGTACCATACTGTTTGGGTTACTATAGCTTAATAGTATATTTCAAAGTCAAATAGTGTGATGCCTCCAGCTTCATTATTTTTCCTTCATTTCTTACACTATTCAGGTTCTTCTGTGGTAACATATAAATTTTAAGACTTTTTTTTGTTATTTCAGTAAAGAATGTCAGTGGTATTTTGATGGGAATTGCATTGAATCTGTAGATCATTTTGTGTAGTGTAGACATTTTAACAATATTAATTCTGCCAATCCATGACCAAGGTATATCTTTCCATTTATTTTGGTTTTCTTCAATTTCTTATCTTAATGTTTTTTAGTTTTGATCATGGAGATGTTTCACCTTTTTGGTTAAAATATTTCTAACTATATTTTTGGTAGCTATTGCAGATAAGATTGTTTTCTTGATTTCTTTTTCAGATAGTTCATTTTTAGTATATAAAAATGATAGTGCTGTGTGTATGTTGATTTTGTGTCCTGCAAATTTACCGAATTTGCTTATTAGCTTAAATGTATTTTTCTGGAGTCTTTTGAAAAGTTTTCTATATACATATAAGGTTATATAGCCTGAGAACAGGGACAATTTAACTTGTTTGCTTTTATTCTCAATGGTATTTATTTCATTCTCTAAGTTCTGTGGCTTGCTCATCAATATGATGTTGAATAGAAGTGGAAACAGTGGTCATCCTTGACTTTTTCAAGGACTAGTGGAAAAGCTTACAACTATTTACTATGATGTTAGCTGTGCATTTGTCACACGTGGCCTTTATTTGATCGAGGTGCATTTTTTTCTATACCTTGTTTGATGAGAGTTTTCATCATGAGGGGATGTTCAATTTTGTCAAATCCTTTTTCTGAATCTATTAAATGCTATAGATTTTCCTGGATAGTGTCATTCTGGTAAGAATCTGTGCAGATGCATCCATGCCTAGAGGAGGCCTTCAGGGCATCACATCTCATTCTGTGGACATGACCTTCTTATGATGTCTACTGTGAGTGTCTGACTCCCTGAATGAAATTGAGGCCCAGGTATTTTCATCTCTTTTGCTTACTGAATTATTCCAAAATCTACCAAAATCACTTTAGGTAGTATAGACATTTTAACAATGTTGATTCTACCAATCCAAGAGCATGGTAGGGTTTTCCATCTGTTTACATCCTCTGCAATTTCTTTTCTCAGTGTTTCATAGTTCTCTCTATATATGTCTCTCACCTCCCTAGTTAAATATGTTCCTAAATATTTAATTTTCTTTGGTGCTATTGTGAAAGGTATTGTGTCTTTGATTTGTTTCTCAGCTCAACTGTTATTGGCATATATGAAGGCTACTGATTTGTGCATTCATTTTGTATCCTGAGACTTTGCTGAATTCATTTATCAATTCCAGTAGTCTCTTGGTTGAATCTTTGGAGTTTTCTAGGTATAATATGATATCATCAGCAAAGAGTGAAAGTTTGATCTCTTCTGCCTCCATTTGGACACCCCTGATTCCTCTCTCTTGTCTGATTGCTCTGGCAAGGACTTCCAGCACTATGTTGAATAGAAGTGGAGACAGTGGGCAACCTTGTCCAGTTCCAGTTTTAAGGGAGAATACTTTCAATTTTTCCCCATTCATTATATATTGGCCGTGGGTTTATCATATATGGCTTTAATAATTTTGAGGTATGAGCCATCTATGCCTATATTGTTAAGAGTTCTTATCATAAAAGGGTGCTGGATTTTGTCAAAAGCCTTTTCTGCATCTATTGAGAGGATCATATAGTCTTTGTTGTTGCTTTTATTTATATGGTGAATTACATTTATAGATTTGGGTATGTTGATCCATCCCTGCATCTCAGGGTTGAAGCCCACCTGATCATGATGAATTATTTTTTTGATGTACGTTTGAATTCGGTTTGCTAGGAATTTATTGAGAATTTTTGCATCTATATTTATATGGGATATTGGTCTATAGTTTTCTTTTCTTGTTGTGTCCTTTCCTGGCTTTAGTATCCAGGTGATATTGGCTTCCTAGAATGAGTTTGGGAGGATTCCATCCTTCTCGATGTTATGGAATAATTTCTGCAGTATAGGCAAAAGTTCTTCTTTGTAGGTTTGGTAGAATTGAGGCGTGAACCCATCTGGTCCAGGACTTTTTTTTTGTTGGAAGATTTTTTATTACTGCTTCAATTTTGGTGCTTGATATTGGTCTGTTTAGGAATTCTATTTCTTCCTGATTGAGCCTAGGGAGGTAGTGTGTTTCTAAGAATTTGTCCATTTCCTCCACGTTTTCATGGTTTTGGGCATAGAGATTTTTGTAGTATTCAAAAATGATGTTTTGTATTTCCATGATATCAATTGTGACTTCTCCTCTTTCATTTCTAATTGAGGTTATTAGAGTTCTTTCCTTTCTGCTGCTGGTCAATCTAGCAAGTGGCCTATTTTGTTTATCTTTTCAAAGAACCAACTTTTTGTTTTATTAATCTTCTGTATAGTTCTTTTTTCTCGATTTCATTTAGTTCTGCTCTGATCTTGATTATTTCTTTTCTTCTGCTGAGTTTAGGAGTGGTTTGCTCTTCCTTTTCCATTTCCTTGAGATGATTCATTAGTTTACTGATTTGTGAACTTTCTGTCCTTTGGATGTGGGCATTTAAGGCAGTAAGTTTTCCTCTCAGGACTGCTTTTGCTGTATCCCACAGATTTTGATAACTTGTGTCCTCATTATCATTTAGTTCAATGAATCTTTTGATTTCCATCTGAATCTCCTCCTTGACCCAATAGTCCTTCAGCAATAGATTGTTTAATTTCCATGTTTTTGGATAGAGATGTATGTTTCTGTTGGAATTCATTTCTAATTTTATTCCACTGTGGTCTGAAAAGATACATGGTATGATTTCTATTTTTTAAATTTGTTGAGATCTGTTTTATGGCCTAGGATGTGATCAATTTTAGAGAAAGTGCCACGAGCTGACAAGAAGAATGTATATTCAGTGTTATTTTGGTGGAGTATTCTGTAGATGTCTGTTAGGCCCAAATGTTCTAGAGTCCTCTTTAGGTCCATTGTTTCTTTGCTTATTTTCTGCTTGGAGGATCTGTCCAGTTCTGTCAGAGGGGTGTTGAAGTCCCTGGTTATTATGGAATTGCTATTTATTATGTTGTCTAGATCTAGCAGTATTTGCTTTATGTATCTGTGTGCTCCTGTGTTGGGTGCATAAATATTTAGGATTGTTAAGTCTTCTTGTAGGATTTTTCCCTTCACCACTATATAGTGACCATCTTTGTCTTTCTTTACTTTTGTTGCTTTAAAGTTTATGACATCTGATATAAAGGTGGCTATCCTATCTTTCTTTTTCTTTCCATTTGCCTGGAAAATTGTATGCCATCCCGTCCCCTTGAGTCTGAATGAGTCCTTATGTGTAAGATGCATTTTCTGGAAACAGCAGAGACTTGGCTTTTATTTTTTTATCCATTCAGCCAGCCTATATCTCTTCAATGGGCAATTCAAGCCATTCACATTTATTGAGAGAATTGATATTTGGGGTGTATTTCTGTTTATTCTGTTGGGTAGATCTTGTTTTGTTTTACCTCTTGAGCCATTGTGAAATCTGGGTTCTGGAGTTTTAGCTTTCGGGTAGTTTTACACTGGTGAGTGTCTATTGTGCTGGTTAGGGTACAATGCAGGTCTAAGCACTTCTTGCAGGGCCGGTTTGGTCTTCACAAATTCTATCAGTGATTACTTGTCTAGAAAAGTCTTTATTTCTCCCGCATATAAGAAGCTTAGTTTTGCAGGATAAAGAATTCTGGGTTGGCCATTATTCTGTTTTAGAAGACTGAGGATGGGTCCCAGTCCCTTCAGGCTTGTAAGGTTTCAGTTGAGAAATGTGCAGTTAATCTGATAGGTTTCCCTTTGTAGGTTACCTGGTGTTTCACCTTACTGCTTGAAGGAGTGCCTCTTTCGTGTTTACTTTGGCCAGCCTATTAACTATGTGGTGTGGTGACTGCCTTTTCACATTAAGTCTCCCAGGAGTCCTGTGTGCTTCTTGTACTTGGATACTGAGATTTCTGGCTAGGCCATGGAAATTTTCCTCTATTATTCCTTCAAATAAGTTTTCCAGCCCCTGCAAATTTTCTTCCTTGCCCTCAGGGATGCCTATGATTCTTATGCTTGGCCTCTTTACATAATCCCACATTTCTTGTATGCTTTTTTCATGCCTCTTGCTTTTGTGTTCTTTCTCTTTGACTGATTTGTTTAGCACATAGGAGTTATCTTCCAGCTCTGAGGTTCTTTCCTCTGTGTGATCCAGCCTATTCTTCAGGCTTTCCACTCTGTTTTGTAGATCCTTGAGTGCCTCTTTCATTCCCAGTATTTCTGTTTGAGTTTTCCATAATACTTCAGTTTCTTTAGAAAATTTTTCATTCATTTCTTGCATTATTCTTGTGGTTTCTTTGTGCTGGGATTCAATTTTCTCTTGAATTTCATTGAGCTCTCTTATAATCCATAAACAAAATTCCTCCTCTGTCATTCTACCCATTTCATTTAAGTTGGTAGCTATTGCTGAGGGACTAATGATTTCTTTTTGGGATGACTTTTTGCTCTGATTTTTCATGGTTCCTGTGTTCTTTTGCTGATTCTTCCTCATCTGGCCTCTTGGTCAAGAGCTGGGGATGTTAGGGCTAGTTTATGGCCCTGTCTCCAAGCCCCTGAGGATTGTTCCCTGTGAGAGCCAGGGAGAGAAGTACTGGTCTGTATTGCCGTAGGTGTATTTTAGCAAGTTTGGTGGACCTCTTGGGTTTCCTCTGACCTGTTGTCTTTACCTCTTCCCAGTGGAGTGGAGTGAGTCTGTTCTCCCAGCTTGAGCTCCAAGCTGGTGGATTGTACTTAAGGGTACGAATCCACTGCTCCCTAATAGTTTGAGATGGAAGACAATATTTTTAGCAATGGGGTCATTCATGCTGTAGTTGACTGTAGTTTGTGTGGAGTAGCCAGTTACCTAGGTATTCTGTTGTGCTTATGGCAGGCTCTGGTTCCCCAGGTGGCATATACTAAAGCCCCAAGTTTTGGGAGGGGCCTTATAGCTTCCAGGTGTTACTTTGACCCTGCTCCTCCTGAGATGGGGGGAGAAGCAAAGTAGCTTGTAACCACAGTGCAAGAGCTATGTTGAGTCAATTCTACACAGCTCAGAGGTTGCTTATCTGACTGCTAGTGGGGGCCACTGCTATGGAGTTCAGAGCTCTCTGTCTCTGGGCTTGGAGGGCTGCTTGTGATGGGAGGGGACAGCTGGTGTGATTGTTGAGGTCTCTAGCCAGGATTTTTCTTCCCTGTCCACAAGCTCGGGCATTTTCCCATCTGATAGGACTACTTGTGGGCTCTCGAGTTTCCCCACAGTTCGTGTGTCTGGCCCTCTGACGTGCATCTCCGTGTGTCACTGGCTAATAGGGGGATCTCCAATTGTGCACCCCTTTTCCACCACTAGACCCCAAGGTGAGGCAGGTGGGCCTCTCTATCCCCAGAAGTCTGCACCAGCCACTGGGGGGAATAGTGGTAGCTGGAGGCACTCTTTGATCAAGCGAAACTCCCTAATAAAGTGGGCAGGATTAGGGGGAGCTGCTCTGGTTCAGCCTGTGGCACTTAAGACATTCGGTTTCCATAAGAACCAGTACTTATACAAAGTGAGTCACTATGGCAAGCAGCCTTCATAATAACAAATCTCTGGGTAGGGGAGTGCTGGGACCTGAAGAGTGGGCACTAGGACTGGCATGTAGCAGGCACATAGGAGGCCAGAGCTGGGGAGGCAGGACCGGATGGACAGGCTGTAAACTGTTTCCAATATGCAAAGGTCCAACTGATACAGATCTGGGGACTCATCCCACCTGGAACCCACGGAGCCAGCTGTCCGTGGCCACCAAGGGTGTAGCCTGTCCTGCCCAGGCTGAAGAGCCCCCAGGCCAGGGGTGGGGTGAAGCTAGAGACCTATCTAACAGTCAGCTCCAGGCAGGAGACCTTAAAGATGGCTGCGACTGCCAGTCTGGTGTACAGCAGGGTTCAGATCATGCCACGAACACAGCTCTTCTCAACCTGCCTGGGTCCCACGGAGGCAATTGCTGGCAGCCCCTAAGGGCGTACCCCGTTGCTCTCCATTCAACTCCTGTGCCCTGGTCCTGCTGACTTCCGGTGGTGAGGTGCCCATCTCCAGATTTCTGTGTACTGTCCCTGGAAGCTGTATCTCAGCCCAGTCCCTACCTGGCGCTGAGGAGTCCCTGTACATTGCAGCTGAGAGTTCTGTTTGGCTCTCACAATTGCTTCCTCTCCACAGAGCCCGCTGTCTTGAGCAACAGCTTTGCACCAAGTCTGTGCTTGTCCCTGACTGAGTGGGTGGGAAGTCTGTGGGGTGGTGCGTGACCACCTGTAGGTCAGGTTGCACTGTGCTGACCTAGCGAGCAAGTCCCTCCCGCGTTCTGGTCCCTATTGTATTCCCTGCGCTCTCTGATCTTTGTGAATATATCGCCCAGTCACCTGTTTTCTTGAGCTGAGTGTCCCACGATGCTTCTCTGTAATTTCACAGTGCTGTTTTTGGAGTGAGCGATCCACGCGCAGGCAACCATTGGTGTTCTTCACCTCCTTCCCTGGGCACGGTGAGGTGGGAGGTCTCTACCAGACCACCTTTTTTTCTCCATTCTCTATTTACTTTTTATTTTGTATTTCTAGTTTTATTCTAATGTGTTTAGAAAATGTGATACCAAGTTCTCAAGATTTACTGAAGATATAGTTTATTTAGATAAATGTATATACTCTTTGTATATAAAAAGTTTTATCTACATTTGTTAGTTCTAACTAATTGTCAAATAAATACATATTTAAAAATATCAACTATATCAAAATATCAACTATATCAAAGAAAAGTGGCATTCAGTTATACAACCTCTCCATTGCTTCCACATTTAAAGAAGCAAAGACTTTTAATGTTTTCTAAAACATTTTCCTGTTGGAGATCTCTACATCCTGATATAAATTGGTCTTATTTTCCAATTTACTAATTTTAGAAATACTTATCATTTTCTTCCATAATAGGTGATTTCTTCAGTAATCATCTTTCTTTGTGCAGAGCTTAATCAACTTTTATCCTAAATGTTGACTATCAATAAATGCAGGGTTATGTAATTATTATTGTGTTGTGATGAATTAGTGAAACATGAGTTAATCTTGCCTTTACCACCAAGTTATAGGAGGTAGCCCATCTCCTGTAACTTTGGCAATCATAGAAAATGTTAAATGTCTTAAACTCAATGTTTGTTCAAAATTATGCTACATTAGTTCTTTTTCATACGTGGACCTTGGATTTATTCTGCATATCTGTTGTTCAGAGTTTCTGATTGCTTTTTACATTGCTTTTTAGGGAGAAAAACATTTTCTTTCTTCATGAGTATTACTATCTCCCTACTTATAACTTGCTTTTTCAATTGTGTGATTTCCATTGCATTTTTGAATACATGAGTTTTTTGGGGTTTTTTTTTTTTACTTATTGACTTTCTAACCTAATTTTACTTATTTTTAGAGCTGTTAAATAACTATAATCCTGAGTTTTCTTATACTTCTAGGTTGATTTCCAACACTTTCCCCTCAAATATTCAAGAAAGACTAATGTTCACATGTCTTAAGCTAGAATTCATTCTCAAGTAACTTTGAGAGCAAGTACAAAAAGGAGGGAAACTTTCTGAGCCACTGAGTATGTGGAAATGTCTATTCTTCCTATGTAATATTTAAATTTTTATGATCTAGTTTTTTGACATACATATATATTTTTAATAATTTTAGTTAACATAGTATAACAGTATATATTTATGGGGTATAGTATGATGTTTTAATATATGAGGACTGTCCAGAAATTGCCCAGCCATGGAATATGAAACATAGTATTAGCAATGGCTGGATACTTTCCAGACAGCCTATGTATACATTGCAGAATAATTAAATCATATTAATAAACATTTCTAGCACCTCACATACTTAATTTTTATGAGAACATTTAAAACATACTCTCTTAGCAATTTTCAAATATACATTATTACTGACCGGAATCACCATTCTGTACAATAGAAGTCCCAAACTTATTTCTCCTGTTTAACAGTTTTTCAGTGGAATGTTTTCAACACATAAGATCATGTCATCTGCAAACAGAGATGATTTAAATTCTTCATTTCTAATTTGGGTGACTTTTACTTTTTTCTCTTGCCTAATAGCTCTGGCTAAGATTTTCAGTACTATGTTAAATAGGAGTTTTGAGAGAAAGTATCCTTGTCTTGTTCCTCATCTTAGAGGAAAAGGTTCAACTTTTCACTTGAGTACATTTTAGCTGTGGGCTTGTCATATATGTGCTTTATTGTATTGAGATACATTCCTTCTATATATAATTTATTGAGATTTTTTATCACAAAAGAATGTTAAATTTTGTCAAATGCCTTTTCTACATTTAAGTGATCATATGAGTTATTCGTTTATTCTATTAATGTGGTTTATCATATATATTAACTTTCATATGTTGAGCCATACTTACATCTCAGGAATAAATCTACCTTAATCATGGTGATAGTTCATCTAAAGGTTTGTTAATTTTGCTTATATTTTCAAAATAACAACTTTTAGTTTTGTTAAATTTTTTTCTATTGCTCTTCTAGTTTCTTTTTTTATTTCTGTTCTTGTCTCTGTTATTTCCTTTCTTCTGTCAACTTTGGACTAGTTCCTTGAGGTATAACATTAGGTTGTTATTTGAGATCCTTCCACCTTATCAATGTAGGCATTTATTGCTATAAATTTTTCCCTTAGAACTATTTTGATGCATCCCATAAGTTTTTGTATGTTATGTTTTCATTTTAGTTTGTCTCAATATATTTTCTAAATTTCCATTTTATTTTCTTTGACCATTGGTTGGTCAGCATATTGTTAATTTACCATATATTTTAAAATTTTACAATTTTCCTCCTGTTATTGATTTTTAGTTAAATATCACTATGCTTGTAAAGATACTTGATATGATTTTAATCTTCTTAAGTTTTTTAAGACTTCTTTTGTGACCTGACATATGATTTCTTCTGGATAATGTTTCATGTGAATTTGAGAAGAATGTGTATTCTGCTTTTGGTGAATGGACTGTTCTGTATATATCTGCTAGATCCATTTGGTCTAAAGTGCAGTTTAAATCCAGTGTTTCCTTATTGATTTTCTGTCTGGATGATTTGTTCATTGATGAAAGTGGGGTATTGAAGTCCCCTGTTATTACTGTATTGCAGTTGACATACCTCTCCCTTCAGATCTATTAATACTTGCTTTACATATTTATGTCCTCTGGTGTTGGGTACACTAACATTTATAATTGTCATACCCTCTTGATGAACTTACCCTTTTACCATCATACAGTCACCTTATCTGTCTCCTTTTACCGTTTTTTACTTAGCCTATATTGTCAGATACAATTATAGCTACCCCTGCTCTCTTTTTATTTTCATTTGCATGGGATATCTTTTTCCGCCCCTTCATTTTCAGTTTATGTGTATTTTTAAAGGTAAATCAAGTCTCTTGCAGGCAGCATGTAGTTGGATTTTCTACTTTGTTTGTTGCTTTGTTTATCCATTCACCACTCTATGTCTTTTTATTGGAGAATTTAATCCATTTACACTTGTTAATTAGCAATAGCTAAGGACTTACCACTGCTACTTAGTTCATTGTGTTCTGGTTATTTTATAGAGCCTTTGTTCCTTTCTTCCTCTCTCATTGTCTTCCTTTGTGATTTGATGATTTTTTTTTGGAGTGGTATGCTTTCAGTCCTTTCTTTATCTTTTGTGTTATCTAGTATAGACTTTTGCTTCCTGATTACCATGAGGCTTACATAAAACATATTCTAGTTATACCAGTCTATTTGCCTATTTTAAGTTGATAACAACTTGAATTTGTTTGCAAACAAAAGTTCTGTAATTTTATTCCCTAACCCCTCGCATTTTATGTTTTTGATGTCATAATTTACATCTTTTGTATTGTGTATCTATCAAGTTTATGTAGCGACAGTTATGTTTAATGGTTTTGTCTTTCAATATTTACATAATAATCATAAGTGATTTACACACCATGATTTCTGTATTAAAGTATTTTGAATTTGACTATATATTTATATTTACCAGTACGTTTTATACTTCCATAGGTTTTCATATTATTAATTAGCTGCCTTTTATTTCAGCTTAAGAAACTCCCTTTAGGCCAGGTGTGGTAGCTCACACCTGTAATTTCAGTACTTTGGGAGGCTGAGGTAGGAGGATTACTTGAGACCAGGAGTTCAAGACCAGCCTGGGCAACATAGTGAGACCTTGTCTCTACAATATATATATGGTTCTGACGTACATTGTTTCTAATATGCTTTGTATCTGTATTTCAAATTGCTGTTTCCCCTTATACATTGCTCTATGAATTTAGGTCATTGCCTATATAAACACATAAATGTGTATGGGGTTTTGGTTTATATTATATTTTTTATATATATATAAATATAAATAATGTATAACAATATAATAAAATTAGCTAGGCATGGTGTTGCATGCCTGTAGTCCCAGCTATTCGGAAGGCTGGAGGATCACTTGAGCCCGGGAGTTCAAGGCTGCAGTGAGCTTTGATTTGTATATCTGTGCTCTCTTGTAATTAGCTGAGCATCTTTAGAACGTTTCCTTTGAATTTTTATCAGAAAGTTCATGGATGTCCAATTATTTGGGGTCAATTACAGGAGGTACATTGTGTGCCTTTGGTGGTGTCATGTTTTCCCAATTCTTAAAATGATCTTTGTAGTCATGCAAAAGTGTCTGCACATTTGAAGAAGGCACCTCTTCCAAACTTTATGGGCCGGCTTTAGTAAGAAAACAACTCTACCTTTGAAGATGTGGTGATGAAGGGAGGCATGCTGGGAGCACCGTGGCACTGGGTCTAGTGGCACAAGGCACAAAATGTTTGGGTTGGCAGTGAGTCTTATTGGTTCGGGCTGCTTGGGTTCACAAAACTGACACCTGCATGTTCCTTGGTGGCAAGAGTTGTGGCACATCTGCAGTGGGTGTGAGGGCTGTCAGGGGCCTCAGTTGTGCCTTTGGCTCCACTGTCTAGGGTCTAAGGCCAGCAGTGGTGGTGGCTGGAATGTGCAAATACTCTACTCCTGAGGCAGACAACAGGCATGGTAGCAGAGGCCAGCTTCAGGCTTGCACACAGTGTTGAGGTCTGAAGTAAGAGGCAGGGGCTGGGTCCAACTATGAGTGCACATGTGGTGGTGGAGGCTGGCAGCTTGCGTGTACGTTATTGAGGCAAATAGCTGTAGGCCAGTGACAGGGCTCGTACCATCTCTGTGTGCATGAGCAGATGCAGGGCTAAGTTTATCTATTAAAAAAATTGAGAACACTTTTCTAAATCCTTGGTCCTCTCTATTTTTATGATTACATGTCTTATGTGTAAGTCCTTTTTATTCATTCTGCTTAGCATTGGGTAAATAATTTCATCTCTAACATGCAGCTTTTTATAACCAATTGAAGACTGCTCGGTAAGTAAGTTATGGAATACATGAATAAATTTTTTCTGGGTTTACTGCTGAACTTCCAAATATGATATAATTTTTTTTTTGTACTCATCCATCCACAATCTAGGCTGACTTTATTTCTGTAACTCAGTTTCTCTCCTTACCTTCCAGGACACTTTAGAGTAATTGGACCTGCTTAATCCATTATTGCTCATGTTGGCAAAGTTGTTTCATCCTGCCATGTCGGTCCCTCAACAGATGCACAGGGCATGGGAATTACACGGTTTTGGGGCAAAATCCCACTTGTGGTACATACCTATGAGGATGGCCAGAATCACGTGGAATTACAAAGAAAGGAACACTATGGAAGGACCAAGGTTCTGAGGGAGATTACGCAAGGCACTGTTTTGTGGGGCTCCCTGACACCCCACCATGGGATAAAGGCCAGTTTGGCTGTGTGTCTCAGACTTGAGCATTCTACAGTGAGGCATATTTCCCATTGCAGTTGACGGGTAAATTGTGCAAATAGGTATTAAAGCCATCTGGTTTTCAGCTCATTATTCTTTCTCCATATTTCCCTCTCCCTCGTATTTTCTCCTTTGTCCTACCTTTCACCTTACTCTTTATGCCCCTTTCTACCTTTCCCGACTCTAGTGTCCCCTAGTTTTTTTTTTTTTAATTGTTACAATTTTAGTATTATAGTCTCTTCACCACAAATTATTCTGGGTGTTTTTGTGGAGGATGAGTAGGGAAGAGTTATCATTGAATTATGATTCATCCTACTAATCCTTTATTCCCATCCATCTAAAGGAATAAGGACAGAATTAAGTAGATAAATACATATAAAATAAGTCAATTTAAAGAAATATGGCAGTAAATAATACAGGAATGTCCCAATCCTCAAGAAGCTCACAGACAAAACAGAACACATTGGTAACAGTGTATATTATCATATTAGCAAATAGGAGCAGTGCAGAATGGTTTAAAAGTCAAATACATGAGTGGTGATAAGGACACGGGAAGTTTCAACATGGACCAGAGAATTTAGCTTCCTTCTGTTTAGTGCTTACGTGACATGTCTTTATTCATACTTTTACTTTTAACATATGCTTTTATATTTAAAGTGGATTTTGTATCCAAACATTGAATCGTACGCCTTAAATATATACAATTTTGTCAATTATACCTCAATAAAGCTGGAAAAAATGAAGTGAATTTTTTGTAGACAGCATAAAATTGAACACTTGTGTCTAACCAGGCAATCTGTGTTTTTAAACCGGAGTGCTGAGATATTCACATTTAAAGTGATCATTGACATGGTTAGGTTAAAATTTACCATCTTGCTAGATGTTTTGTATGTATTTCAATTATTATTGGTTTTTTCTTCACTCTCTTTCTGCTTTATTTTATGTGAATTGATCATTTTTATTATTCTATCGATGTTCTGTACTGATGTTATTTCTCTTTTTAAAAATTATTTTCCACTTTCCTACAATACAGATTTTTAAGTAATCTGAGACCACCTTTAAACAATATTATATCTTTTTATATGTGGTCTAAGGGCCTTAAAACAGTATATGCTCAATTTCCCATTCCCATTTTATGTACTGTTGTCATATATTTTATTTTTACATATGCCATAAACACACATTATATTGTTATTACTTTTGTTTTAGAAAGTCAGTTATCCTTCAGATCAATTAAAAATAAGAATACAAATAAATTTTATTTTACCTTCATTTATTTCATTTTCAATGTCTTTTGTTTCTTTGTATTGATTCAAGTTTTTTAATAATAACATAATCCTTCTGCCTGGAGAACTTTTAAAAAATATTTCTTGCAGAGTAGATCTGCTGGCAATGAATCCCCTCAGTTTTTATCTGAGAAGGTAATTTATTCTTTATTGCTTAAAAATATATTTACTAGGTATGGAATTTTGAGTTGACTATTTTTTCTTGTAGTTTTAGCACTTGAAAGATGTCACTATTCAGCAAATATTAGTGGGATGCCTAGTATGGGTCAGGTTTTATTCTGGGTACTAGAAATACTGGAGTAAATGGGTCAGGCAAAGTCCCTGCTATCTGGGAGCAAAATTCTAATAGGGAAGGTTGACAATAAACCAATAAACAAGTGTGTAATATGTATAGGATACAAACAAAACCCTTTAAAATGTGCCTGAGTACTGGGATTGACAATGTCAGTTAATGCTACTTTCGAAATATAGACAAAAAGCCCACTTCTAATAGATTATTTTTGAACAGAGACCTGAGTAAAGAAGTGATAGAATAAGCCATTAAAATCTAGGAAAAGAGGTTCCAGGCAGAGGAACTAACAAACAGAAAGAACAGGGGTAGACTCATGATTGAGTGTCTACAGTACATAAAGGACAGCAGTGGGGCTTAGGTGCCTAGACACAGGAGAAGAATGACAACATACGAAGTCAGAGAGACACATGGGGGCAAGATCATGCGCATTAAAAACTCTGTGCTCTTTTTCTCAAACCCTCATTTTCTCCATCCTGCCTGGTTCCCTTGCCGATTGGGTCCCAGAGAGTAAAGAAACAAACCACACCACACCCTGTTCTATTCCCCAGTGTAGGTCCTTGTGTCTCAGCTGGAGGGAGAGGGAACACTTGGACTTGAAAGTAAAACCGAAGTTTTTAAAAAGTAATGTTCAATCCATGGCAAAGAAAATACATGGAGACCATAAGGAAGTTATGGAGAATCATAACAAAAATGAACAGTACTGAAGTGACCACACAACTTAAGAACTCTAAAGTTACCAATGTTTTTGTACAGGCCTGAATAACATCTTACTTGCTTACTTGTACTTATTCAGCTATCTACTCACTAGTCATGCACAGAAGCTTACCTTATGTCCGTATTTATTTCTATAGTATTCCAACTATACAATACTACTACAACTCCAACAAGTTTCTGCCTTCATCAGTCACTAATCCAATCTCCAGTCCCCATGTTCTTACATTTTTATCATCTGCTAAATAATCTCCTTTTTGCATACACTTTCTTTTTCTTTTTTAAGACAAGGTCTCACTCTGTCACCCAGGCTGGAGTGCCGTGGCCTGATCATAGTTCACTGCAGCCTCCAACACCTGGGCTCAAGTGATCCTCCTCCTTCAGCCTCTCCATTAGCAAGGACTATAGACACACGCCAGTATGCCTGAATAATTTTTTTTTAATTTTTATTTTTTTGTAGAGATGGGGTCTCACTATGTTTCCTAGGCTGGTCTCAAACTCCTGGCCTTGAGCAATCTTCCCACCTCAGCCTCCCAAAGTACCAGGATTATAATCATGAGCCACTGTGCCTGGCTGCCTACACTTTTGGTTCCCTTGTCTCTCTTCTGCTGAATGTACTAGAAAGGTCCCAACCCTTGTTACTCCAATTTCCAATCTCCTTCTAGCTTTTACATGGACAATCAGAAGAGTTTATAGAAATCAAGACAGATAGCTTCATTGTTTAGTCTCATTTTAATTCATGACCACAAATCTCAAGGCCTTCAGCAGTGCCTGGAAATAATACGAAATTTCTGTATGAAATATGCTTCCCCCAACTCCTAGATGATTTTTTATCCTTGCCTCCCTACTCAATGTACTGGCAACTCAGCTGATGACCTCATTTCTAATTTCACTGAGAAATTTGATGCAAATCAGATGAGAACTATCTCCAACCCCAAGTTGTCCAGCACATTTGTACTCTTGTCTTTTCTTTTTGGGCAGTGATGAAGGTCCCTTTACATAAGCCCCTCCATGTGTGCACTAGATCTTTTTATGCTCAATGCAGAACTTTTATGCGAAAATTATCTACAGCATTAAAATTTCCCTCAACAGTTCCTCTCATTCAACTAAATCCTTTCCATCAGCTTAGAAACAGGCTGTTGTATATTTCGTCCTAAATAAAACTTCTCCTCAGACCAACTCAGGCTTGAACTACTGTCCCACTTCTTACTCTATTCATGGCTGACGGTCACAAATTGTCCGGAATCACTGCTTCAAGCTCATCACATCTTGTTTTTTTCTCAACCCACTGCAAGGCTTTGGTCTTTATTACTCTACTGAGACCCCTCTTCTCAAGGCTGTCAATAGCATTCACCCTACCACATACAATGACTAATTATCTGCGCTCATCTTATTCTACCTTCCAGTAACATCAAACACAGCCTCCTTTTTCAATGCGACTTCCTTGGCCTGCCTTCTGCAATTCCACACAATTCTGGTATCCTCTAACCTCACTGCCAGTACATTCTGCAGTCCTTGTTTTAATTGCTTTTCCTTGTCCTGCCTTTAAAATCATGGAATGCTCTATGGCTCCTATGCTTCTTTTTTGCATCTCTTTTGATATATAATTCATATACCACACTCTTCACCATTTAAGGTGCACATTCAATGGAATTTATTACGTTCACATATATGTGCACACGTCACCACAGTCATATTAGAATGTTTTCATCACCTCAAGAAGAAACCTTGTGCGCTTTAATAATCTGTCTCCTAAACCCCAATTCCCTAAGTGCTAAGCAACCGCTAATCTCCTTTCAGCCTCCCCAGACTGACGTTCCCTGGACATTTCATAGAATAGAATTATATGTGGTCCTTTGTGACTGGTTCATTAATTTTTCACGTAGAGTCATTTTCCTTTCCACATCCCCACATGAGCACAGACACACACAGGCACAGTGACTTTTCAGGTGGGGACCATGGATGTGGGGTCACAGATGGAGTAGACACCAGTGATGTGACAAGAAGAAAAAAGGAAAAATTGGAGGCAGCTCTGCCATGAGGCAGGGCCATGCACTCTCCCGGCTACGTTCCTATGGACTCAGATCATTAGCAGGATGATCCTCCAGGTCCCCAGGTTTCTGCCTGGACTGGGGCCACCCCCAACACAACCTTGGAAGGACAGGACTAGGGCGCTGCCATCACCTCTGTGGGCACCTGAAGCCAGGATGGGCCTGGTGCAGACAGGATATAGGAGAGACATCCTCAGTTTCCTCCTGTATGAACTGGAGTGTTTGGAGGGGATGACCCCAAGGGTTCCACATGATCATAACTGTCTGCCGCCCTTGGTTCTCTTTTAGTGACCAACTGTGCTCCAAGACTCTGGAAAAATTGATTCCACTCTCTGGAGATCCTTTATAGCAGAGAGAGGACTGGGGCTTGAGTAGATGAAGACTTGGGCCAGGGCAGAATGCTGTAGAGCACAGGACCTTGAGTGTCGGGCCCAAGGAAAATACAAGCCCGTTAGGTCCTTGAGGTGCTCATTTGGAAGGTGGTGGAAACCATTGCCCTGGCTGAGGTGAGGATGTCTCGTGAAGGAGCTGCACACCCAGGAGGTGGAGGCAAAGAGGGCACAAGGCAGGCCTCTGAGGTCCCGCTTCCTGTCTTGGAGCAAGATCCTGCTCCTTGGCCCCCTGGAACCCTAGACAGCTGCTTTCTTGAGGACCCCCAGATGCAAGTGGCCGTTTTGTTCCCTGACGCGCCTGCCCGGTGCTGCATTACTAGTGTCAGCCACAAGGGGGCAGCAGCCTCTGTTTCTCTGGTTCCCACGAGCGCAGGTGGAGCCGCTGGGGCCAGGGGAGAGTCACGCCAGGGTCATTCTGGCCACTCCCTGCCTCACACCCAACTTGGACTCCCTGTTATTATCATTGATCTGCACATAATGAGGTGGTCAGAAGCAGGAAGGGGGCTTTGAGACCCCTTATTTATTCACCTGCAACACTGCCCTGAGCTCTCACCTGTGCCAGGTGCCCTGGTGGGCCCAGCACGCGGAGCTGAAAATGACAAGCTTTTCCCCCAAAGGAGCCCACAGTCTGGGGACAGCTGCACAAAACACTGAAGCAAGAACATGTGGAAGAAAGGAGCGAGGGCCATAGTGAAAACAAAGCCTGATGCTGGCAGGGAGGACTGGGAGTCACTGTGTTGGGTCCAAAATGCCTCACTGAGGCGACATGCCGTGACAGAATGACAAGAGCCAGCCCTGCACAAGCCTGGGAACTGTGTGTCAGGGAGGAGCCAGCCTGGTGCAGAGTTGCAGGTGGGGTTTGCAGAGGAGGATGGAAAGGGGCCAGTGAGGCTGGAGGGGCCTGGGGGGAGGAGCAGAGGGAGGAGGGTCCTGGGCCTGGGAGAGGAGGGGAGTGACCTGCTCTTCCCCGACAACACTAACCCCAAACTTACCACCTTTACACAACGAATACTTCATATCTCACAATTTGTGTAAACTACAATCCAGGCACAGCTGAGCTGGTGCCTCTGCCTCAAGGTCTCTCAAGAGGCTGGGGCTGTGGCCTCCACTGAAGCTGGGCTGTGGGGGGATCAGTTTCCAACTCACTCATGTGAGTATTGGAATCACTGTAGACTGAGAGCCTCAGCTTTGTTTGGTTTTTGTTTTTTGCTTCTCTGTTTCACTCCCTCCTTTTTCTGCCATTCACACTCTACGTAGGGCAGCTCATAACACTGGAGCTCGCTCCCCAATTTGAAGAATACAATGGGGTAAAGAGAGACTTTGATGGAGGAAACACATGAGAGAGAAATTAAGAGAGAAGTGACAGCTTTTTTGGTAATCAATTCCTGGAAGTCACAATTGACAGAGGGTATTTGACCCCTCAAAATTCGTATGTTGAACTTTTTATCCCGTGTGATGGCATTAGGAGATGGCGCTGCTGGGATATAATTAGGTCCTGAGTACGGGGCTTTCATGGTTGTCATTACTGGCTTAATGCAAGGACCCCCAGAGCGCTTTCTCCCCCTCCTCTTGCTGGGTGAACATGAAACCTGAAGTCTACAGTCTGCAACTAAGAGGAGAGTCCTCACCAGAGCCCAACCATGCCGGCACGTAAGTCTCGAACTTTCAGCCTCCAGAACTGTGAGAAATTAAGTTCTGTTGTTTATAAACTACCCAGTCTGTGGCTCTTTGCTATGGCAGCCTGAACTAACACAGAAGTGACAGCCAATCATTTGTGTGATATTCTGCTGGCAGGAAGTGAATCACTAAGCACTTAGTGCTGTGAGCCATTCTGGAGGCTGCCTACAACACAGGCTGTGATGAGGCTCACGAATCTGATTCTACATATAATGGGAAGGCATTGGAAGATTTGCCATCAGAGGATGACAATATCTGGATTTCATTTAATTTCAACCTCTTACTGGTGTGGAATAAAAAGTGAGGCCCAGAGGGGAAGTGACTTTCCCAAAATCACACAGCAGCACCCCAGGTCTGTCTGAGTTGTATTCCATGCTACCTCCTGCCCCTTCCTGTCATTCTTCCATCTCTAAGTTTGTGCATTACCTACATGTGACACCACATCATGAGTTTTGTAGGTTTTATCTAGTATACACCTGATTAGTTCCTAGGAAGTAGATGCTACCATGATCCCCACTATGTGCGTTGGGAGGCTGGGGAGGTCCTGAAACACACAAAGACTTGTCTAGGGTCACAGACATTGTAAGAAAAGGCAGGTTCTGACTCAACCCCATCTCCTCAAATCTGCAGACCTGGCCTCCTTCAGGTCCTCCCAGGGGAGTGAGGGGGTCTGTGTTTGCATAATTGTGTGCAGCTGACGTGGTAACATGGGGAAGGAGGGTGAACAGTCAACAGCCCAGTGGGGTCGTTGGGTAGGCCACATTGAAGTAAGAGGTCTAGTGATGGGAAAATTGAAGTGACCTCACTTCCTTGGGGACAGACCCCTGAAGAACCTAGAACCCTGGCACCCAGGCACCCACCTTCGAGAAAGGGGGCCCCTGTATCACGATGGGAACATAAGAAAAAATGTTTTCCCCGCTGTATCGACTTCTGAGGTTTAATCAGGGGAAGGGGCCCCAAATGACCCCGCCTTTTAGATAATGCCCCAAATTGCTTTTTCCCCCCACCCCCTGAAAACCTCCCGCAATTTGGCGGGGGCACCCCCAGGGGAGGCTTCCCCCCAGGCCCCCAAATGGGATTCCATCGGGCGCCCAACCCCCCCCCTTGGGCCCGGAAAAGGGGAGGAAAAAAATGGGGGGGCCCTTTTCCCCCACCCGGGCCCGGTGGTCAATGGGGGGAAAAAACTTTGGGGGGGTCTGGGGGTTTTATGCCCCCCTTTATGGCCCCGGCGGGAAAATGAGGTTAGGAACCAAAAATTTTCTGGGGGGATTTTTTTAAACCCCCCACTTCCCCTGCATCCCGGTTTTTTCCCTTTCCCGCCTGGGTCCCTTTCAGATTCCGTGTGCCCCTTGGGGGAAAAGGGAAATTTTCCCCCCGGGGGGTGTTTTCCCTCTAGGGCCTTTGCCCATGGGGCCCCAAAAACCCCCTTTGGGCCCCCCCCCGCCAGCACCCCCCTCGAACTCCCCCAAAAGGGGGTCAGTGGGGGGAGTTTCGGTTTTCCCCAAAAACCCTTATCCCCCTTTGGGTCAAGGGGAAGGCCCCCGGCCACCCCCCATGGCCCGTGGTTTTTTTAAAAAGGGGTGAAAAACACAGAGGGGTCCCCCCCCAGACGGGACCCAAGACAAGAATGGGGGCCAAAGGGGGTAAACATGAAAATGAACATTCCCCCCCCAAGGCAATTGGGGCCCTTTCCCCTTTTTCCTTTTCCCTTTTGGGTTGGAAAAAAATTTTGGTTTTGGTTTTTTTTT